>JAPPVO010000014.1:111949052-112432847 GCA_030407325.1 Camellia japonica | reverse complement strand
AAGCAAAGAAGCCAGAAAAGAATAAGTCATTCTTTTTCTCAAGTCTTTGTTGGGTAAGCCATCAATTTGTGTTTAGTTTGAATTGATAAAATTTTACTGTGGTTTAGTGTAACATTGTACTATAGTTTAGAGTTAATTTTTACTATTTAGTTTGCCAAAGATTGACAACTCATACAGTGTGTCACCAACACAACTTGAGACATGACACACTTATATGATTAAATGCAGTCACTAGTGAAATGGGGTTATGGAGATTTGAGAAACCATTTAATTGACCAAGTGCTTGAGCAAGATTTGAGTGGATACAGATACCTTCACTTTTGCATGAACTCCAATGAGAACAAGAAGGAAGAAAAATCCTACCACTGGACACTTCTTGTATTTGACACTGAATTTGATGAGTGGAGACATTACAATTCTTTAAGGCCAAGAGACAACAGAGAAGATCCTTACCTTAAGGATGCAAAAAAGATTGTAAGTGCTTTACATCATATTAACAGTAATTTTTTGCTGTGTTTTATTCTTGAATTTAATTGTGACCAAACAATTATGCAATGATGTTAGATAACATATGTGGAGAACAAGTTGGCCAAAAAAACGAAGAGAGGTAGAAGAAAGTTTGCAAACTTGGTTTCGGTGAAAGATAGTCCACAACAACGCCCAACATCGTAAGTATTTCACGCTACTACTACATGCTTGAATTGGTAGCTTTCAAATTTGACTAAATCTAACAAGATATTGATTTTTATTAATAGTGTTGATTGCGAAATTATTGTAAGAGATGAGCCTATTACAAATTCTATGGAAGATGATGAAATTAACAATTTCCGAGCGTCAATAGTGCATCAATTTTTGAATGATTATCCAAAAACATGGACTGAGGAACAATTCAACCTCAAAGAAAAAATGGGCAAGAGCTAAGACCTCAAGGATGACAATGTGGACAACTTTTCGGGAACTACTGTGAATGATGTATGTAATTTCGGTTTTTGTAAATGAAAGAATGGTGAAAAAGTAATTGTAAGTGAAAGAATACTAAAAGAGTATTAGATAGTACATGCTATGTCTATTGTTCTAGTAAATTTTACTGTGGTTTGGTGATTAATACATTATTATAGCAGGATATTGTTTTGACTAGGAATGAACGTTGTTATGGATAGAATACAATGATACATGTTATACTTGTGTATCTTTGATGATATATATAGTTGTGTTGTTAGATTATTTTTGCACAAAATTACATGATGATCATCAGGGGAGTTTGTGTATTGTGGTAAATTTTGTTGCAGGTTGGAAATGTTTTTCTAAGGGGCTGACATACTATCTGAAATAAAGTAAAATTTTACTCTGAAATGAAGTAAAATTTTACTCTGCATAAAAGTAAAATTTTACTTTACTCTGAAATATGAGTAAATTGTTACACTCTGAATCTAAAAGTAATATTTTACTCCGCATAAAAGAAAATTTTACTCTGAAATAAGAGTAAAATGTTACAAAAAGAATCTAAAAGTAAAATTTTACTCTACATAAAAGTGAAATTTTACTCTGAATAAGAATAAAATGTTATACTCTGAAGAGTTAAATGTTATAGCCAGAATTTAAAAGTAAAATTTTACTATTTTACTCTGAAAATTTTACTCTGAATAAGAGTAAAATGTTACACTCTGAATCTAAAAGTAAAATTTTACTCTATATAAAAGTAAAATTTTACTCTGAAAACGAGTAAAATGTTAGACTCTGCACAAAAGTAAAATTTTACTCTGAAAAACGAGTAAAATTCTACACTCTGAATCTAAAAGTAAAATTTTACTCTGTACAAAAGTATAATTTTACTCTGAAAAACGAGTAAAATTCTACACTCTGAATCTAAAAGTAAAATTTTACTCTGTACAAAAGTAAAATTTTACTCTGAAAAACGAGTAAAATGTTAGACTCTGAATCTAAAGGTAAAATGTTACTCTGCACAAAAGTAAAATTTTATCCTCTATAAAAGTAAAATTTTACTCTGAAATAAGGTAAAATTTTAATCTAAAAGTAACATTTTACTCTGAAATAAAGTGAAATTTTACTGTGAAACCACAGGCTCATCACACCCATAGATAACCATTCAATAACATACTAAATTTGTACTTTGAAAGGCAGTAAAGTTTTATTTCATGTGAATGATGGCAATGTTTTACTCGGGAAAAAGGAAAATTTTACTCTGCAATAAAGTAAAAGTTTACTTTGAAATATTGAAAAATTTTACTTTGAAAGCACAGGCTGAGCACAGCCATTTCAAACCTTCACACCTACTGAACAAACTCCATTATAAGTTCATTTACATGAAACTTATTCAACCACATTGAAAAAATATATTAAAATGTCAAACTCAACCACAAAGCAAATCAGAAACTTGAACAGACAACCATTCAAGAACATAGTAAAAATGTCTTTTATTGCAATGTCTTCTTACAAATCTAGTCTAAAATACTATACTATTATTGCTATGGACTATTTATTGCAGAAGAACTGCATTATTTTTATACTTCTATTACAAAATCAATAATGTCTTTCACGGCAATGTCTCCTTGCAAGTCTTCCTATTATGACCGTACTTCTCGCATCTACCACACTGTACTCGTCTTATCTTCTCACCCCTAGATGGAATCCTATTCTTCCTTGGCCTACCAGGTGGCTTCTTATAAATTGGAGGAAGGACAACAAGATCATCCATAGCTACAAGAGGTTTCTCAACAGTGGGTATTGGATAAACGAACTCAGCATATCAAGCTTTGAACTTGCTAGTGTAATAAAATGGTTCCACATGTGCATACAAATCACCACCGCTCTTTTGGATAGCGGTCGCCGCGTGAGTACAAAGAAATCCATTCAATTGCCATTGGTAACATGAGCAAGTTCTATTCAAGAGGTCAACCCTAACCAATGGCCGGGATTGAACCTCAAAAACATGATCACTTGAACGACTAACTAACCAAGTTCTTCCACTTTTAACAGCATTTACTAATGTTGAATCCATCTCCGGACAAAGAAAAGTATTCAATTTCTTAGCTTGTTCTCTCCTTCTCGACATCAAATCCATGATCTTCAACCTAATTGAATCAATCATCTTCGTAGTGGGCAAATGACGAGCTTGACGGATCCATGAATTGAAAGACTCTGCCACATTCAAGTGCATTTCACCGTATTTTTGTCCTTTAAAATATGCATTAGTCCACTTGTCATAGGGCAAATTGGATAGAAACCTACAAACGATCACTTTTCCCTCATCTTGTAATTCTTTCAAGCACTGATTAAAACATCCCACTATCGGAGCATAAGCACATGAAGAAAACAAAAAAACTATTCTACTCCTGAAAGTATTGCTGAAACTTGGACCGGAGAACCTATCCCTCAAATTGGCCTTCAAGTGTTTTAGACAAAAATAGTGGTTGTAGGTAAAACCTTGGGTAAAGCCTCCAAAAGTCCTGCGTTCCGATTAGATATGAAGGTAATTGGTCTTTCATCCAACCATATATTCGACAAATGCATAAAAAACCATTTCCAACTGTCTGTAGTCTCCGTATCGACAATTGCCATTGCAAGAGGGAAAAAACTTGAAAAATGACATTTTACAATTAGTAAGTATATTAAACGAAAAGGACAAATATAGTAGATTTTTACTCTGAATAACAGTAACATGTTACTCTGAGAATAAGTAACTTGTTACTTTTGAATAAACTATAGTAATATCTACCTTGAACCCCATCCTTCGCTGTAGCTGTTAACAAGGTGCCCTTATATTTCCCCTTCAGAAAAGTTCCATCGATAAACAATAGAAGACTGCAATGCCTAAACCCTTGAATGGAAGCATTAAATGCAACAAAAAACCTCTTGAACCGTCCACTTTGATGGTTATAGTCAAGACGCAAATAGCTACCAGGATTTGTGCTCATCACAATATTCATATACCATCGAATCTCATCATAAGACATAGAAAAATCTCCAAAAGTAGTAGTCCTAGCTTTCTCAACTCCCAACCAAGCGTGATTGTACATAATGGTGAGCCCGTATTGATCTGTAAATTGACGCACAACATCAATTGGATGAGTTTGGGGATTCCCACGAACTTCATTAACAATCAAATTTGCAACCAAATTTGAACTCATCCTTGAGTTTTTAGAAGTACGAACTGTAGCTCTACAAGTATGCTCATCATGTAGAGTCCTAATGTAGAAAAAATTATTAGCACTTTCTAGAGATGCATGTACTCGCCATAAACAAGCTTTGGACTCCCGTATTGAACAAACAGCAGTGACCCGACACTTCTCATTCTTCACATATACAAACTCAAATCCTATCTCAATGGCATATTTACATAATGTAGTCCAGAAATCCTTTGCACCTCCAATAAATCTTTGACCTACATGAGTAATTCCATTCACCCATCCACAAGACAACAAAGTCCTTTCTTCATGTTGACAAAACATAGGGAGTAAATCCATTTCATCATCAGTAATGTTGGATCCACTAGCGTTCCCTGATTCTCTAACTCCATGTTTTTCATTTGAAATGCCCATTTCAGTAATAGTCACATCAACCCAGTCAACACCAAGGGGATAAACAAGCGACAACATATTCTAAAAATCAAAATCATCATCAATCATGCATTGCGAATGTCTAGGTAAACAGTACGATAACAGTATGCAACCACTACTGTCAAACTTCTTCAATTTACAACTTAAGAAATCAGTTAAATCCTTCAACGTGCAGTTTGACACAACCTTGAACACAATGGTACGATCACCATACTTGCATAACATAAGAGGTGGAACCATTTTACAAATCTGCAATCAATTAACAGTAAAAATTTACTGTTAACTGTAACAAGCCCGCGAGGGACCTCGCTACAGTTCGGACTCGATTTTGTTGCGGTTCTTAATCTCGAACCAAAGAGTCCAAATCCGGCAAATCGTTTTGAGAAAAACTGATTTTTTGAAAGAAGTGCCAAACATGGACTGCTTTGCCAGATAACAGAGTCGCCACCTAAATATTTTTTAAATGGGAAATTTAGGAAACCCTAACTCGGTGCCAAAGGCCACGTGTCCGTCATCACCAAAGTTGGCTCGGGAACTGGGTACGATTGGGGAAGGTCACATCGTGAGCACCCCGCTCGCCCGGTCAAAGACCGGCCTCTACTAACCATGATATCTGTTTTTGAAAACTTTGTGAGTTCTTATTCCGATTATTAGCCTAGGTTACTATGTGATGCTCGCAGCAAACAAGTATAGACTGGGTCGTCTGAATTGGAACAAAACATTTCATGTTTGTTGTTTGAAAATTGTGTGATGGTGCTACCCGCAGGTAGGCTAAAATGCGGATTTGCCACCCTCGGGTGGGCTTAGAAAACATGATGTTGCCACTATCTAGTGGGCTTAAAACAAACAGTCAATGCATTGTCCCAATTCAAATAACTCAACCTTCACCCACAGGCATTCAAGGCAGTTATATCATTTAAGCACTTAGCCTCATGGCAAGCATGCTATCATGGCAACACTCACACGCATGCAAGGATGCTAAAGCATAAAACTCACCGAGTACTCCGAGCCAAAACAAAAGCTGATTAGAAATCATGCATGATCCTAAGTATACAGAATGCCTAATGCAACACATGCAAAATGCAACTATAGCAGGCTCGGCTATTCTAAACATGGCATATGAAATGCTACAACTAACATGTATTCAATTTGGAATTGAAATACAAATGCAGTTTGTATGATGCGCCGAGCCCGGTGCGTGCAAAACAGATGAATGATGCAAACATGCTGTCATACCTTATGCTAATTGAAATATGCCCTATATCTAACCATCGTAAGCAGGTAAATAAAAGGGAGAAAGAAATGGGGGTTGGAAGACATACACACACACACGCACACTTATTACATTTGTGCCCTCGCGCAGAGGGTCCGAATAAATATACAGTCCGAAAATATACAGTCCAAAATAATGTACAGATTTCTAATTAATTAATAAATTAAACTAGGAAAGCAGTAAAACTGGCATGCAAGCCAGGGGCTGCCTCGCTTCTGATACAATGTATGCTGGACTGTGTTGCGCAGAAATCCACTGAGATGCCCGATTTAGCCTCTGTTTGCAATATTTCTCGAAATGCGCGCCGGACTCCGAAAAGTTGTTGAGTTGGATTTTGCTGCAACAGAGAGCAGAAAAGGGCATAGCAATGTATTTCACAAATATATGCATGCCTCGATCTCGTGCCACCAATCACGCATATCGATGCATGATGGCCGAGGAGTCGAATTGCACAACT
Source organism: Camellia japonica (assembly GCA_030407325.1). NCBI lineage: Eukaryota > Viridiplantae > Streptophyta > Magnoliopsida > Ericales > Theaceae > Camellia > Camellia japonica. The sequence continues at coordinate 112,426,540 of JAPPVO010000014.1, read as the reverse complement.
CAATATAGGATGAATGCAGATGAATGCTAAAACAACACTAACTCCATCATGGATAATCCGGAGTGTCGGTGACTGGGAATTGAGACCCGTTCCGTTACTCGGAGTACGAAACGTGCCTCGTTTCCCGTGCAATATGCATGATATGCATGAAATGCAACTAACATACAACCTAGCATGCACGATGCTATGAGAATGAGATGCCTCGAAATGCGTGCCCACTGGCACGCGAACCGAGGTGATGACATAAAGGCACGAAATGCAATGATGGGCTTACACCAACATGAGAAGGCCTCAGCCACACTCATACGGGATGCCGGAATGATAAAAAAGAGGTGCCTCGAAGTGCGTGCTCACGGGCACGCAAACTGAGACGATGATGAAATGCAAATCGGATAAAACAGAGGGCCTCGAAATACGTGCCCACGGGCACGCAAACCGAGGCAGAGGCATACGCAATGCAAACGGATAAAACAGAATGTCTCGAAATGCGTGCACACGGGCACGCAAACCGAGGCGGAGGCATACGCAATGCCAATCGGATAAAACAGAATGTCTCGAAATGCGTGCACACGGGCACGCAAACCGAGGCAGAGGCATACGCAATGCCAAGCGGATAAAACAGAGTGCCTCGAAATGCGTGCACACGGGCACGCAAACCGAGGCGGAATGTGAAGTGCAAATCGGATAAAACCGAAGTGCCTCGAAATGCGTGCACACGGGCACGCAAACCGAGGCGATGGTATGAAAATGCAAATCGGATAAAACGTGCCTCGAAATGCGTGCCCACGGGCACGCAAACCGAGGCAGAGGCATACGCAATGCAAATCGGATAAAACAGAATGTCTCGAATGCGTGCACACGGGCACGCAAAACGAGGCGAGGCATACGCAATGCCAATCGAGATAAACAGAAATGCCTCGAAATGCGTGCACACGGCACGCAAACCGAGGCAGAGGCATACGCAATGCCAAGCGGATAAAAACAGAGTGCCTCGAAATGCGCGCACACGGGCACGCAAACCGAGGCAGTGACATACAGGCATGAAATGGCATGAAAATGTAGATTGGGCTTACGCCAACATGAGAGGGCCTCAACCGCACTCACATAGGCTGCCGTGAGATGAAAATGGAGTGCCTCGAAGTGCGCGCCCACGGGCACGCAAACCGAGGCAGTGCAATGACATGGGAAATGATATGCAAGCATGGCAATGGAATTTCAGCACTCACAAATGATGTAAAACAGCCCCGAAATGATACGGAATAACAACCGAAGCATGCAATCATCCCGAAAATGTGAAATTAAGCCCCGAAATGGCCTATAGCCATGCTATACATGCAAAATATGATCATGGCAGCAATAACAGTAGCAAGGCAGTCCAAATATGGCATTTTTTCAGTAATAAACATGGCCAAAATGAGCATAGATATGGCAAAATAGCTCGCAAGATTAATGGCCAAAGAGCATTATAAAGGGAGATGGTATATAGAAAATGCAAATGGACAAACTTTCTTCTACAACATTAAAGAGGACCTAAAAATAAGCATATATGCAGAAGATGGCAGCCTCTAAATCATAAGACAAACATGCCAGAAATGGAAGGCAAAATGGAGCCGCAAAAGGGTATAACACAAGACATGCAATCTATACATCAAATGACCAAACCTTCTTCATGAAACATGTAGGGGGTCAAAATAAGACCAAAACCAGTAGGGGTCGAAGTCCCAAAAACAAACACAAATAGGTCAAAAATTGGATACAAAATATGGCATACTTGATGAAATTGAAGGAACTAGTATATACAATGGCCAAATGAAGTTGAGCTCCTCTACAATGTTGTAGAGGGGCTCAAAATAAGCAAGAAAGCAGTAGGGGTCGGAGCCCCAAAAACCAACACAAATAGGTTAATTTTAGCATGCAAAAATGTGACGATCTTGATGAATATTGAAGGAACTAGTATATACAAATACCAAATGAAGTTGAGCCCTCTACAATGTTGTAGAGGGGCTCAAAATGAGCACAAAAGCAGTAGGGGTCGGAGCCCCAATTCTCAACCAATTAGAGTATAAAAAAAGATCAAGAAAAAGCCCCAAAAGTTGGTTTTGAATACTTACCCTTGAAGACTTGTCTTTCTTTGCTTCTTGGCTTGGATTTGTGGCTTCTCAACCTCTGAAATTCACTTCCTAGCTGCTGGAATCAAATTTGAATGGTGAGGCTAGGTGTTGGTGAAGAAATCAAGCAAGACTTGAAGCTTTTTGAAGGTTTTGGCTATGGAGATTAGGGTTTTTGCTTAAGTGTTCTTGAAGGCAAATGTTCTAACCTAGGCAAAGGAGCCCTTGGTTCCTTTAAATAGGCAAAACAAGGTGTAAAAGGGGAGGGCAAAGCATCCAAGCTTTCCCTCCCAAAATATCCCCCGGATGGGGGAGATATTTGGCAAAAATATCCGGACAGCTGTACTGAGCTGGAAAGCAAGAATCCGGCCGGCCAGGTAGATTTCTGGGAGGTGGCCGGCCGGCCACCCCACCTGGTCGGCCAGCCACTCAGCCTAGCCGACCGGCCACCCCAAGAAAATGAACAGAAGATTTTCTGGCCGACCAGTATGCCAAAGTGTCCTCCCAAGTGTGTAGATCAATGCCCCAAGGTCGGAATCTGGCAACTCTGAAGCAGAAGTCACAACATAGAGCTTGAAGAAGAGGCTCAAAAATGAACTGCACAATTGCTGGCCGACCACCAACTTTTAGGTCCTCCCAGATGTGTAGAACAAGGTTCCATGGTCGGAATGTGGCAACACTGAAGCAGGAGTCACAACATGCATCTGAAGGAGAGGTCCAAAATGAAACCTGGAATTTCTGGCTGACCAGTAGTTTTTAGGGTCCTCCCATGTCCCCTGATCACAGATATGTAGCTTTGGTCGGAAGAAAATGGGCCTAGGGTGTTCAACATTGGCCCGGAAGTGAGAAAAACGGGCTCCGGAGGAGCGGAACTGGTTATCTGGGATAATTGCTGGCCTCCTACCCTCCAGTGATCTTCCCAATGTTGAAACAGAGGTACCTGCCAAATTTGAACAAAAACTAATGAGAAATGAACGCTCGGGGCCTAAACCGCGCAGTTCGGGGTCCCGAAAATGGGCTGTAGGCACCGGAAATGGCATACGGCCACGAAGTGGGCATCTGAGGCCCAGTGTCTCTGTTATGACAAAACAGAGGCACACGCCAAAAATCGGAGAAATCCGATGCGAAATGAAAGCTCGGGGGCCAAACCGCGAGGTTCGGGCCCGAAAACCGGCTATAAGCACCGAAAGTGGCATACGGCCACGAAGTGGGCATCAGGGCCCCAGTGTTCTCTGTTATGACAAAACAGAGGTACCTGCCAAGAACCGGAGAAATCGGAGATGGTTGGGCGGTCCCGAGCCGAGGCACACGGCCTGACGGCCCCGAAAACCGGGAACCGGGCTCCGAAATGGGCAAAATGACCTACGGCCACGAAAAGTAGCTCACGGCCACCGGGAGATAGTCTACAGGACCACTCCCTTCCCGCGGGAAAGAAAACAGAGAAAACCGAGTCTGGTTCGCAAACCGAGACAAGGTAAGGAAGAGAGTTCGGAAGTCCGGAGGCAGGGCGCGCGGCCGCGACTCTTAAACTTCTGAACGAGCACAGTATGCAACATCACCGAGCGCTCAATCGGCGACGTCTGAGTCTTAAGGTCGGTCAAAAATGGGGTGTCTACATTAACCAAAGTAAAATTTTACTGTCACTATCAAAGTAAAATTTTACTGTCACTACAAGTCCAAAAGTCAATTTGTGTTTAGTTTGAATTGATAAAATTTTACTGTGGTTTAGTGTAACATTGTACTATATTTTAGAGTTAATTTACTATTTGGTTTGCCAAAGATTGACAACTCATACAGTGTGTCACCAACACAACTTGAGACATGAATCTAAAAGTAAAATTTTACTCTGCATAAAAGTAAAATTTTACTCTGAAATAAGAGTAAAATGTTACAGAAAGAATTTTAAAGTAAAATTTTACTTTGTATAAAAGTAAAATTTTACTCTGAAATAAGAATAAAATGTTACACTTTGAATATAAGAGTAAAATGTTACCCCCCTGAATTTAAAAGTAAAATTTTACTCTGAAAAACGAGTAAAATGTTAAACTCTGAATCTAAAAGTAAAATTTTACTCTGAAAAATGAGTAAAATGTTACATTTTGAATCTAAAAGTAAAATTTTACTCTGTATAAAAGTAAAATTTTATTCTGAAAAATGAATAAAATGTTAGACTCTGAATCTAAAAGTAAAATGGTACTCTGCACAAAAGTACAAAATTCTACTCTGATATAAGGTAAAATTTTAATCTAAAAGTAACATTTTACTCTGAAATAAAGTAAAATTTTACTGTGAAACCACAGGCTCATCACACTCATAGACAACCATTCAACAACATAATAAATTTGTACTTTATAGAAATGGAACCAGAGTAAAATTTTACTCTCATTCTTTGAAACAAAAAACAGAGCAATAGAACCAGAGTAAAATTTTACTCTGATTCTGTTAAACGAAATCAGATCAAACACAACAAAAGTAAATCAAAAAAAAAAATAAAAACAAACAAACAAAACAAAAAAAATTAATCAACAAATCAACATACCTAATTGAGAAGAAAAACCTCTGAAACTCGATCAACAGTCACAAATCTCAATGAAACTCTCGTTTAATTGAGAGTGTTGATTGTCAGCGTCGAGATCGTCTATTGTTGACCAAGTGAGAGATCTTTAGTTGCGAGATCTTCAGATTTGGAGATCGTCTTCATCAATTTCGTTCCTGATTTCGTTCTTGTGAGATCTTCAACTCAGATTTCAAATATTTCAAATGTATGATACGTATATATAGAAGGGCAATATTGTGATAAAAAAAATAGAAATTATAAAATGTCTTTATTAAGGTAGGTATTTCCTATTCAGGGGCTTTTTGAAAGAAAATTGATTGGATTATCCTTTACCCTAATAAAAAGGCCCAAAAGGGGGGTTTCACCAAAAATCCCAACTTTAATTATTAAGAGCATAAATTTTTCCATGTATATGTAGTTATTTTTTGAAAATACAATTGATTTGTAATTTCTCTAATATTTTATAGGAATTATGACTAAACAAGTTATTAAAAAAAGAATTGAATAGTAATTTTCTCTTAATTTTATTAACTTATATGTTTTGGCAACTCTCTAAAGTAGTCAAAAAATCAAAATATTACTACAAAAGTCAATTATTTTTTTATATATATTTTTGTAAAAAGTCAATTAAAATTGTTAGTTTCTAAAAAGATAAAGTTTCAATAAATCTCAAAATGTGATTGTGTGAATTGTATAGTCCTTCATTTTTTTTATTTTTTTTTTATTTTTTTACTTTTTATGAACCCAAATGTCTCATTAAAGCGGAAATTATACAAAAGGGTAGTCATTTACACATTTAGGTTTAATTTTTTAGGGATAAAAGTGAGTTTCTCCAAATGTGAAATTTCGCATTTAGATAATTCGCACTATACAGGTTTTGGATTTTCCCTCATTCTGAAACAAATCACACATTACGAATAAAAACGTAACACTCTAATATAACACACTAAAAAGCTCCTTAGTATATTTTTTTCAAACGTAACAGCGTAACACTTTAAAAAAATTTCTTAGTGTACTTTTTTCAAACGTAACACTCCAAATGTAATACACAAAAAAATTCTTAGTATATTTTTCTCAAATGTAACACTCCAATCAATGTAATCCAAATGTAACAATCTAATGTAACATACAGAAAAACACTAAAAGACTTATTAGTGTATTTTTTTCCGAACATAACACTCACAATTTAAAATTATACATTTGCCCAAAGCTTACTAAAGAAATTTTGTATTTCTTTTGGAATGGTTTGAAGAATCTCACATCTTTTTAGAGTGATTTGAAGAATCTCACATCTGTTTTTAGAGTGTTACATTGGAGTATTACGTTTAGAAAAAATACACTAAGAAATTTTCTTGTGTTTTACATTGAAGTATTACAGTAAAGAGTTTTTTTAAAGTGTTATATTGGAGTATTACATTTGAGTGTTATATTAGAGTATTACAGTTTGAAATTATATATTTGTCCAAAAATTACTAAAGAGTTTTTATACTTATTTTGAAATATTTGAAAAATCCCACATCCTTTTAAAATGTTTGAAAAATCTCATTTTTCATGTCATTTTTGTACTTATTTGAAATGTTTTCTAAGTAAATAAAAAATTCTCATATAAAAATTTATCTCAAATTTGATTATCATAGATTATATATTTTACCTTTTTAACACAAAAGGAAAATATATATATATATATGTATAATAGAAACATGAGTATAATCATAAATTTAATTTTTAAATAATATATTAAATTTATCTTTCTAAAATTAATAAAATTATTTAGTTTATAAAAAAATTCTTAAAACTAAACGGATCACTATTTTTAAAGATAGAATTTATAGTTAAATTTTCCTCCCAAAAATAACATTTTAATGAGAAAGTAATTAGCAATGAATTGAATCCATGGTCTAATAATAAGTGGTTTTATTTTTGTCGGTGATAAAAAAAAACAAAAAAGGGTTTATTTTTGTCATTTACTACTTGAACAATGAATGCGATACAACTCATGGGCAGCACATTGCCTTTTTACGCATAGAGGTACTCTAACACTGGTATCTTCAAAACCCACGAGGTTGTGACACTTTCGTAAAATTTTGGGATATAAAATTTGAGATTTTAGGTTCTATATTTTCAGGGTCAATTATCCGGGATCTTGTGCAATGATTCTAGAAGTCTTTTTAAGTGTTGTATGAATCGTATCCAGGATTTGAGTGTAGGGTCGAATCCTGACAGCTACACTCTCTGAATTAAATGGTGTGTGCAATGTGGAGTCAGTGCACATACCTGAAATTTGCCCTTTGTCCTACTCCAATTAAACCAAAATTAGAGAGTTGATTCTAAAATCGGCAAAGAACAGACTTGGAGAGTTTACTCATTAACCCAAAAAGAAAAAAGAGTATCTTCAATGTTTTATTTCTTAATTTGACATCATTCCCTACAACTTTGAATTAGAATTTTTATCACATTTTTTCACATTCCTGATTGTTTGGGAGGACAGCTGGACAGGTGTCCTGGAGGTTGTCGGACATGAATAAAAAAGGCTATTAAAGTTGCTCTTAAGTAGACATTTGGGTGGACATGTGGAAGGATGTTTGACCCAACGGTAATAATAAAAGATGAAAGACTCCCTTTATTTAATGAAAATTTTGGTTCATCACTAATTTAATACGAGTTTGATGAAAGGGTTAGAAGTTAAACCGTCGTCGTTTTTATCAAATTTAAATTTAATGAAATATTAGATGCAGCGTTGGAGATGGTCTAAGAAAGTAAATATTTGATGGAACAATGATGCTACATAGCAGTGTTATCTTTTAATAAATAATTTTGGTTTGTAATAAGAATCACAATAATGATGAGTTAATGAAAGATAAGACTTATCCACTTGGTCATTTAAAACTTTTTATTAATCGGTAACACTATCTAAAATAGTGCCACCGTTACACTCGATATTTTTTCATGATAAATACTATTTTTGAGAAGGATTAAAAGCATTTATATTAAGATAAAAACAAATAACATATGGAGTAGTGGTATCCAGAAACTGAAAGAATGGATTTTTGACTGGTGCAGTTCGATGGAGGAGTGGTCAGCCTGTGATATTGCGGATCAGGACCGATGTATTTGGGTAAGCTGTTATGGTGTGCCTCTCAATCTTTGGAGTGTGGATACATTTCGAAGTATAGGTTCATTGTGGGGTGAAGTGGTGCAGTTTGCTGAAGATACAATCAACAATGAGTCATTTAAATGTGGAAAAGTTAGAATCATAACAAAGACCCAGGAACCCATTAACATGGTGGTGAAGTTGGAGTGCAATGGAGTAATTCATAACGTCAGGTTCTATGAGAACATCGATGCTTCAATGGTTATGGATTGGAATCCAAGTCAAGGTTTGCACAGGTCTCTGGTAAAGAAAACTTCGGTGGGTCAAGCAAAGGAAGATCGTTTATCAGTGAATGGTGGTGGTCGGAATGGGAGAGTAGGGGAGGTGAGTGGGGATGCTGACGTGGAAGCTGAGGTGGAATTAAGAGAGGAGGTGGCTGAAAAAGAAGAGGCCATGTTGCAGCACCAGATTATAAATGAAAAGGATAGTGAAAGTTGGGTGCCTGAAACGAGGGCGGCTGGTACAGATAGGGGTATGGAAAAACCAAAAGGTGGAGAGAGTGAAAGGTTGGAACCCAGCATGCTTTTGAGGGAATCAATGGGGGAAAAGGTGTGTAGTGGGGTAGCCGTTGATGATCATGTTGCTACCCAAGGGTTTGTAAAAAGTATTAATGGGTCTGAGGATTGTAGGCCCAGCATTAATATTGAGGTTGCATTAGTGGGAGCCCATAGAGAGGAATCTGTAAGTGGGCCTGTGAATCCAGATTGTGCCCAAGTCTGTGTGGGCCTGCCTCAGCATAAGAATGTTTTAGTTGGTCCACAAGCACAGGGTAAAGAGCATGGCCATTGCCCAGCAGCTGGTTTTCCTCCTCAGAGTCGAGACAAATTAGGCTCTAGACATGATGTGAGAATGGCAGGTATTAGAGGAAGAAGGAGGGGAGGGAGTCAGCGACATCGGACATCATTTTCTGGTGGGTTTCAAAGAGGAGCGTTGCTTAGAGCAGCGGTTGCAGCAGTGTCACATTCACTATCACAGAGTGGGCAGAGTAGTAGAAAGAGAAAGATGATTCTTGAGGAAGCACAAGCCACTTTACAGATTGGAAGGCAATTGGGGATGAGCTGTGAAGGAATGGAGCAAAAGGTGCTAAACAAATTAGTGGAGTTGGAAAATCAAGATGCTGAAAGGTATGCCAAGATCGAAAAAGGGGGGGAGAAGGGTCAGAAATAATGGACCGTAGAGTTAGGGTGGTGTGGGTGTTAAATTGGTCTTCATGAAAATTATGTCTTGGAATATAAGAGGGTTGGGAAGGCAAGAGAGGAGGTATAGAGTTAGATCTGTAATTAAGGACAGAAGAGTGGATGTTATGTTTATACAAGAGACTAAGAAAAGCAACATAGATGAGAACTTTGTTAAGTCTATTTGGCCATGGGAGAGGATGGAGTATGTAGCTGTAGATGCTGATGGGAGTGCTGGGGGCCTGTTGACCATCTGGAATCCTGATATTTTTGCTCTGTCAGAATGTTGTGGCAACAGAAATTTTCTGGCTCTTTCAGGAAATGTTAATGGCTCTTTTGATTGCGTACTATTTAATATATATACCCCGAATGATGTCGTGAAGAGGGCAAAGCTTTGGGACATTATTCTTAGGATTAGAGTGCATTTTCATAGCCCTTGGTGTATGGGTGGGGATTATAACGAAGTCAGATGTATAGCTAAGAGAAAGGGGTGTTCTAGGAGAGATCGAGGGATGCAAGACTTTAACAACTTTGTTGAGCAATTACAAATGGTGGATTTACCAGTGCTGGGTAGGAATTTTACATGGTGTAATTCCATAAATGGGGATAGGTGGAGTAAAATTGACAGGTTTTTGTTGGATCCGAGGTGGCTGGAAAACTACAGATTTAAACTATGGGGGTTGCCTAGAAATGTATCGAATCATTGCCCGCTGCTGCTTATGGAAGATGGGAGAAATTGGGGTCCTAAACCATTCAGGTTTCTTAATGTTTGGACCCTGCATCCAAAGTTCAGATCAGTGGTACATAAGGTTTGGTTGGAATCACAGGTGGATGGGTGGGCTGGGTACAAATTAAAGATGAAATTGTGTGCCCTTAAAGCAGAGTTGAAAAGATGGAATATTGAAGAGTTTGGAATTGTGGAGGATCAGCTTAAGAAAGCAGAGGAGGAACTTCATGCATGGGATTTGATGGCAGAGTCCAGAGTTCTGGAGGCTCATGAAACTGCATCGAGAAGGGAGGTCAGAAGTTTGGTGTGGAAGTTGCGGAGGAGAAATGATTGGATTTGGTTTCAGAAGTCTAGATTAAACTGGGCTCAGTGTGGAGACAAAAATACCAGGTATTTCCATATTATAGCTAGTAAACGACAAAGTAGAAATTTAATTGACTCAGTAGTAGTTGATGGGGTGTGTGTTGAGGATCCGGGGTTGGTAAGACAAGAGGTGTTGAGACATTTTTCGAAAGTATTCTCGGAGGAGTGGAAATCCAGACCAAAACTGAAGGGTGATTTTATTTCAGTTCATAGATCTCAGGTGGAGGAGGTGTTGGAAGCTGAGTTTACAATGGAAGAGATTTGGGCAGCAGTGCAAGATTGTGATGGAAATAAAGCCCCAGGGCCGGACGGGTTCAATATGACTTGTATACAGAAATGTTGGAAGTATATGAAAAATGATGTGTTCCAGTTTTTGCAGGATTTCTACACCAATAGGAAGTTGGTTAAAGGGCTAAATAGTTCTTTTATATCTCTGATTCCGAAGAAGATGTGTCCTGAAGGGTTGGCGGATTATAGGCCTATAAGTTTGGTGGGAGTAATTTATAAAATTTTGGCTAAGATTTTATCCAAAAGATTGGGAAAAGTTTTACCAAATGTTATAAGTGAAGTGCAAACAGCTTTTTTGGGAGGTAGGAATATTTTTGATGGGGTATTGATTGCCAATGAGGTGGTGGATTGGTGGGAGAAGTCAAAGAGAAAGGGTATCATCCTCAAGCTTGACTTCGAAAAGGCTTACGATTCAATCAACTGGGAGTATTTGTTCTCTATGATGCAAAACTTGGGGCTAGGAGAAAAATGGGTGGGATGGATGAGATCATGTGTTACCACAGCAAGAGTGTCAGTTTTAGTTAATGGGTCGCCAACAGAGGAATTTAGTCCACAGAAGGGATTAAGACAGGGAGATCCACTATCTCCTTTCCTGTTCAATATTGCAACTCAGGGTCTAAATGTGTTGTTGGAAAGAGCAATAGAGATGGGCTTAATTAAGGGGACTTCTGTGGGGATGTCAGACTTTAGATTATCACATCTCCAGTTCGCAGATGATACATTACTGTTTTGTGAAGCAGAGTGGGCTGAAATTGTGAATGTGAAAAGAATTCTAAGATGTTTTGAGGTTATGTCCGGGCTTAAGATAAATTTTCATAAAAGTGTGGTGTGTGGTGTAGGGATCAGTGAGGAAGAATCTCAAGTTTTTGCCTCAAAGTTGTTTTGCTTGTGCCAAAAATTACCTTTAAAATACTTGGGTTTGCCTCTTGGTGCCAACCCTAGAAGGTTGAAGTCTTGGCAGCCAATTGTGGATAAGGTTAGGTCTAAGTTAGCTTTGTGGAAAAGGAAGTTGTTGTCGTTTGCGGGAAGGCTAACTCTGATCAAATCTGTGATGGATAGTTTACCAGGGTACTACATTTCTATTTTTAAAATGCCTAAAGGAGTGGTAAAGGAAATTGAAAGGATCAAGGCAGCCTTCTTATGGGGTAGTTCAGGTTTAAAAAGAAAGATTCACTTAGTGAACTGGAAGGATGTAACAAGAAGAAAGGAGCAGGGTGGGTTAGGATTACGCAAGATTGATGAAACGAATGAGTTCTTGTTGGTCAAGTGGTGGTGGAGATATGGGGTAGAAGATAATTCATTATGGAAGAAAATCATTATTAGTAAGTATGGGGCTGAAGGGGGTAGATGGTTACCAATGAAGGAAGGAAGTGGCAATGAATCTATTATGTGGAGTGATATTCTAAGTGTGGCTAGTTCTAATACAGGATTGTTTGAGTTTTTTGTATCGAAGTGTCAAATTAAGGTTGGAAATGGAACAGGGTTGCATTTTGGCATGATAAATGGTTATTGAATATCCAGCTGAAAAGAGAATTTGCTAGGCTGTTTATGCTTTCAGAGGATAAGGATGGTACTTTAAGTACCTTTATGCATAGGAGGGACAGCTCTGGGGATTGGAAGTTAGTGTTCAGAAGATCATTACTTGCCTGGGAAGAAGAGGAGGTAGTTAGGTTGCAGGTATTACTAAGAGATGCTCCCAGTATTAGATTGGAGCAACAGGATTCAGTTGGCTGGACTGCTAATTCTTCTGGTTTGTTCACAGTGGCTTCATTAAGAGAATGGTCAGAGGCTAACCAGGGTCCTTTATCTATGGTACCGAAGTTGCTTTGGAATAATGTGGCTCCTCCGAAGGCTCAGTTTTTGAGTTGGTTGGTGTGGAAAGGGAGGGTTAAAACCACTGATATGTTGGTAAAAATTGGGGTGTTAAGTCCAACAATGGGAAATGAATGTCCGTTTTGCAAAAATGAAGCTGAAACAGTGGACCATCTATTCTTGCTTTGCCCTGAGGTTTGGTTAGTTTGGTCAAAATTGTTGCTCTGGTGGGGAATAAGTTGGGTCACACCTCCTAATGTAGTGAATATGTTGCTATGGTGGATTGGAACAAAGTTCAAGAAAATGGTGTTGAAGATTTGGAGACTTGTTCCGATTGCTATGCTCTGGTCTACCTGGAGGTTGAGAAATGAGTGTGTCTTTAAAGGAAGTCTGCCCAACATGGATGAGCTGAGTGAGATAGTAAAAGTAAGGGTTGGGCTATGGGTTAAGTATAACTTGTCCAGCATACATTATTCAGTGCATGATATTGTGGAGAATTTAAGCCAGATCAGGAAGTGTCTGTGAGGTGACTGGTGGAGCTGCTGTGTAGCGTTGGGGCGTGGGTGATCATCTGCAGTATAGAGATGTAGTGTTTCTTGCTTTTGGCTGAATGTATCTCTGTTGGGTTGAAGCTGGGTGTAAGTTTAGGAGGATGATAGAAGGTCTTGGTGGTTGATCTGATCTGCTGGATGAAGGGGTTGCCCTTCTATGTTGGAATGTTATGCTCAGCTGTATGGATGAAGCTCTACTGATTGGATGAACAGATCAGAGGTGTAGTGTTCTTGCTTTGGTTGTATAATGCTCTGTAGGTTTGAAGTTGGCTGTAAGGCTTAGTGAATGTCATAAGGGCTCGGTGGTTGAACTGAATCTGCTGGGTGGAAGGGTGCCCTGCTGTGTTGAGCTTGTCTCTGTGACTTTAATTTGTTATTTTTGGTGATGTTGCTCTGTATTAATTTGTTGTTGCATGATCCATAGTCTCTGTGACTTTATGGTCCAATTTAGAGCTGTGGTGGTGAGTCTGTTCAGGTGTTCATCAAGCAGCAGGTATGGAGGATGGGTTTGTTTTGGTGCTTTGCTGCTGTTCTGGGTGGAATTGCTGATGGTTGTTAGCTCACTGGTTTGGATAATCTTGGTCCCTTCAGTTTAATGAAAAATCAACAAGGTCCAATTAACCTGACTGAGTTACTTCAGGCACAACTATCACCTCATGGATATGATGAATTTTACTTCAAAAATTATCAGTACAAAGGTCAAGAAAAGGAGTAATTTATGCAATGTTGTATGCTGATGAAGTCTGCTGCTGTATGCTTCTAGTGTTTGATGTCTTAGTGTGTATGCTGTATTATGCTGTAGGTGTATGCTGTATTATGGGTTGAATTGCAGTTGTAGGTGTTTGCCAGCAGTTTGCTACTGTTGTAGGCTGTTTTTGGTTCCTCTTGATTGGCTTCTCACCAATCTTTGGTTTAGTGCTCGTATATGATTGTGCTTCTTTAGTGGTGCCAACCTAGTTGGGATTATTAAGGTTAGCAATGATGCGTTTTGCACTTTCCATCTTTATTGATGTAAGTTTTAGCATATTTTGCTTTCTTCATTAATAAAGTTTCATTTTGCTGATCAAAAAAAATAACATATGGAGTAAAATAATAACAACAAGACCCTAGGAGGCCAAAGAAACAACCAAACAACAAACAACAAAAATAAATTCACCAAAAAATCAGTTACGTTTCAAGAAAAATCACCAATCTTCTCATAGATGTGGTTTGGAAAGGTAGATCTGTATCAATCCAACCAAGATTTGCATCAACACCCACCGTCGCCGTTGTTGCTGTCCAACTCCACCACCGTTGCATCCGTACTTCGGATATCGGCAAAAGGTAGAGTTGAAGAGAAAGAACACCCATGATGGTATGAGAGAAGGATTAAGAGAAGAGGGAACCATCGTGGGTGTCGAAAAATAAAAAAATCTATGTCGAAATCGGGAGAGAAACACTCAAAATGTCTATTTCGGACATAAAAAGCTCAGATCTACACTCTAGATGTGCAGATCTATACTCTAGGAATGTATGTAAAGTAACCTTTGTGTTTATGATTTTTTATGAAAAATTTACCCAAATATCCTATTCCAAAAAAATATGTATCAGAAAGTCTAATGAATTTTTTTGTAAACTATTAACTCCTATTGAATTTGAAAATGCATACTGTGAGGTCCTTTTACTATATTTTCTGGATATTCCAAATGTAAGTATATTTCATTTATGCACTATTGTCTTATTAAATTTTTGTTAAATGTGTCATTTTTCTTAAAATGTAACAATGAGACATTTGTGTATTATTGTCTTATTAAATTTTAGTGAAATTTGTCATTATTAAAATGTGACAATGGGATGTCATTCTAATGTTTGTACTATTGTCTTATTAAATCTTTATTAAATGTGTCATTATTAAAATGTGACAATGAGACATTTGTGCACTATTGTCTTATTAAACTTTTGTCAAATGTGTCATTCTTAAATGTGACAATGGTGATCATTCTGATGTGTGTGTACTATTGTCTTATTACATTTTCAAATGTGAGAGATAAGACTTATGAGTTTATAAGAATATTTAGGGATTAAATGATCTATAGTCATGGATATAAGATTTATAATAAATGCCTCTTTTTTCATTTATGATTATAAAAATATTAAAATTTGTACATAAATATGTGTCTCTCATCTATTTTTGTTTTTCAAGATTTATAAACAATTTACAAAATTTATTGAATTTGTATAATCACAAAAATGTTGGTATTACTTGTTTAAGGAAAAAAAAAAAAAATTCATTCATTCTTCCGATTTTCACTACTTCCAACCACCACTTACCACTAATCATCAACACTGACCACTATTATCCTTGAGCTCTTGTGATAACTACTTTCAATCACTACCTCTCATAACCGGTATTCCAGTAGTAGTCAACTACCTCCCACTAGCAACCACCTTTGGCACCACTCGACGGTTGACCACCATATTTCCTTTAGCCAACACATCCCTCGACCAACAACCACTCCGCCCACCGCCTCCTATAAGCAGCAACCACCTTCGGCAACTAGCAACTCTGACTAACAAGAAATTTTGATCATCATCTCCAACTATTAACAACCATCCTTAACCACCACTTCTAATTGTTCACCTCTTTCACTTGTTTGCAAAATAAGTTTTTAAAATAAATATATACCAAATATGTTTTTTTTGTTTTTATTTTTATCAACAATAAAAAGTATATGTAAACATTATTAAATAGAACCTAAACATTTTGCCTAGAAAAAATACACAAAAGGTATATTTTTTATTTTATTTAACTACTTTACCAGGTATATATTTAATGAGACTCTTTAATTTACCTAGTCATTCAAACTAAATCAATCAATCTGCTGTTTGCTGTATGCTGTTGCTGAACTGGTTTCATGCTGAACTGGTTTTATGCCTCTGCCTCTGCCTCTGCCTCTGCTGCATGCTGAACTGATTTTATGCTTCAGAGTTCTTCATTTGGGTTGCTTGTTGCCGATCTTGTGGTCAATTTAAACCAGACCAGGTTCTGTGTGATAATCTGGAGTACAAAATGGAGTGAGGCAGTGCTGCTGGATGGATGCTGTTGGAGTCTCATTCACTTGGTGTTGTTTCTTTTTGGCTTGTTCCCTCTTCGGTTGGTTTCTCTCCAACCTTCTGACTTGAGCTAGCAGATGATTGTGCAATCTCCTTGGTGCCAACCTAGTTGGGATTAGGGAGGTATGTGATGATGCTTTTTGCTCGTCTTCCCTCTTTGTTGATGTATACCAAGATGTATTCGGTTTTGTTATCATCAATAAAGAGTTTTTTTGCTGATCAAATAAAAAAAAAAATTGCGGATAAAAAAAAAAAACTAACTCAATCAATTTTCAAAAGAAAACCATTGCATATACAAAATAAAAATGCTACATTTTTCATGGCATGCCAAATGCTTATATAGTTGTTAATATGACATTTGTGAAATAGTTTTGGTTTTAAAAAATTGGGTTTTTTACTTTCTATGTTTTTTTTTTTTTAGGATAAAAATTAAATATTTTAAGATTTTTTAAAATTTTTTGGATGCACTTAACCAAGATATATTTGAAAAGTATAATATTTATGGAAAAAATTAAATAATTCATCAAATACAAAAAAATATAAAAATTCAGTACATTTTTGTATTCTTATATATTTATTGAATTTTTAAAATATTTTTTTATAAATATTTTACTTTTTAGGTGCATATAAGTTAGACGCATCTAGAAAGTAAAAGGATTTGTTTGGCAGAGTTTTGAAACTTTAGTTCTAGTCATTGGTTCTCACGTGATGTTTGTTTGCAGTTTTCAAAAATTAATTCCATACTTACTTTTGAAAACTCGGTCGAAGGTGGGAAATTTGAACTAACCGGTCGTCCCACCGGACGTCCCACTAGTCGTCCGGCCGGTGAACAGTGTAATTTTTTTATTTTTTATTTTTTATTTTTACAATTGACACATGTTAATTTTTATATGTTCAACAAAAAATATTTTCTGACTTTTTAAAAACAATTTATGAGCTTTAATAGAATTTTGAGTTGTGTGTTTGATTATAAGTTGTAAGTTTTTGTATCAAATATCATATGTCATATAAAAAATTTCTCATTCAATTCAAAACTCTTATCAAAATTTTTTTCAAAACTCATTCACCAAACAAATTTTCCACACTTAAATCAAAATTCTAAAATTTACTAACTCAAAATATAATTCATATTCTCAAAAATTCAGTACATTTTTATATTCTTATATATTTATTAAATTTTTAAAATATTTTTTTATAAATATTTTACTTTTTAGGTGCATAACGCATCTAGAAAGTAAAAGATTTACTTAAAATATTATAAAAATTCACTAAAACTAAATAAAAATAAAAAATTCAATTTAAAAAAAATAATCAAAACCAAACAAGATGAATATTTAAAAAAAATTAAATATCTTATATATATTTTTAAAAGAATCATAACAATTATATTTGTAATGGTTATATTCTCATTTCAACGATCATATTCTCTAACAATAATAGTCAATAGTATTTTAATGATCATACTCTTAATGGAGACACCTTTCTTAGCATCACATGCTAACTACATGTGGAGAGTGAAATGAAATAAAGTAAAATGCCTCAAAATATCTATTTGATCTAAAAAACAAAAATTAGAGATGCCTAATAAATTACACAATAAAATATCAACTACCTCACACTGAGATTTAATTGTGAATAATTGGTAATTTAGTTAAAAATTTATTATAAGTTAAAAAAAAAGTTTCTTTCGTCTCTTATTAGAGTTGCTCTAAAAAGGGGAATAATTATATGCTGCCTATAATATCAAGTCACCTAAAGTTTCTTGGAAATTTAGCAAAACTTAATGCTAAAGTGTTTTGCTTTCCCCGTATGCTAAATAGAGTACGTGCTTCGACATTCCACGAAAAGATTTCAGTACACATCCCTATGGAACTTGTTGCATATTTTATTTGAGAAAATATAGGAATCATGAAAAAACTTTCATGAAAATGATCATGAAAGATTTATGGTCCTTGAATTATCTTGATTAGTGTGTGGTGCTTTATTTTAAGTGTAATCCAAGGGTCATAAATCTTTCATGATCATTTTCATGAAAATTTTTTCATGATACCTAGCATTACTCATTTTATTTTAGGGACATTTACATACAAATCCTAAATAAAATTATTTACTCCTACAAGTCTCATTAATTTTTAATAGCTCAATTTATCCTTCTCCACCGAACGACCTTCACTAATCACGCAATTCTCAACTGCTTTTCCGCACTCAGACAGCTTCGAATCTGCCACAAAAACATCCAATTTCTGACATTTTCTACCGTTCTCCGGCAACGGCATCGCCATATCTACAGCGAGAATCTTCAGCTGGTGAATTTCCATCCTCCGCCGCTTCTCCACCCTCAAGCTCGGCTCCGCTGCCTCCGTTGTCGTCTCAGTCTCGCCAACAACTCTGCAACACATCCCAGCCATTAGCGAACTATAAAAAAACCGAACTGCTTCTTCGAATTCCAATCCAAATCCTAAGTTCGAACGGTGAGAGAGAACAACGAAAAGTTGTGTAGACACGAAACAAGAACTACAAGAGAGATTTCGAAGCAAGCTCTCGAGCACCCATTAAAATGAAGCTTTAGAGTGGGCCACTGGGAGGGGCAAAATGTAAAGAAAATACTATGTTAATTTATTTTTATTTAATTTTTTTCATTTATCTCTATTCTATTGTGCTTTGTAGGCTTGAATGAAATTTTTTACTTTATTCTCTTTATCTCAGGTTTCTAGGGACCAAAGGGAGCATCATTTTGAAATTGAGAACATTCTCAGTTTATAATATTCTCAATTTTAATTATGAAAAAAATTAAGAAATTTCTCAAAATTGATAATTATAAATTTCTTAGTTTTGATAATATTCTTAGTTCATACTAGAAAAAATTGAGAAATTTCTTAGTTTCGATAATTATAAATTGAGAACATTCTCAATTTTAAAATTGAGAACATTCTCAGTTTTGAGATTAAAGGGCAAAACGTCTTTTTACCTATAAATGAGATTTAATGGTTCAAAAACTTTTTGACAGGACCTAAACTACCACCAAATATGTAGATAGGACTTTTTAGTAATTAATCCATTTTTTTAAATATATGTTACGTATTTTTATTATAAATATTACACTATTTTTAGATAGTGTTAAAATAATAGGACATTTATTCATAAATTTCTCTTTACTTACTCCATTTTTTTTTTTTTTTTATATTCCAATAAATCTTATAGGTGATATAATTACCAAAATATCTTAATAATAATATTCACATTGACAATGTAAATATTTCGTGATGTGAACATTCATACTGTCAATGTGAATGTTCATACTGTCAACGTAAATATCACACATCAATGTAAATATTTACATTGTACAATATGAACGTTCACATCACTAAGTTGCTAACAGTTCAAAAAATATTTATAAGGATAAAATTGTCTATAAAATATCTTAAATATAAGAATTAAGATTAGGTGGATCGAATGTCCAAATAATATGACTTATTGAAATACAAAAATATGTTATGAACTAATTAAGATACAAATACTTGAAAAAAGATTTTTTAATAAATTTGCCTAAGATAACTTGTGATTCGGAAATGAATTTACTTATTTTTGTAGTAATATCATGAATTTTTGTGGTATTGTTGCACATTTTTTATTAAAAAATATTTACGATGAAAAAATACGTAACATTTCATTTCTAAATTACAAATTATTGTAATTTCTACCGACTCTTTCTAAAATACGTAACATTTCATTTTTTATTAAAAAATATTTACGATGAAAAAATACGTAACATTTCATTTCTAAATTACAAATTATTGTAATACCACCTTCCTCCGCCGATCTCCTCCGCTTCTCTACCGACTCTTTCTATCTCGCTTTATTCCTTTCTCTTTCTCTGTGTAATACACACACACACACACACACACACACACACACACATATTATAGATTGAAGCTCAGATCTGTGAGATCTATGATGATGATAATCTGTTGTTGATCTGTTTTTTTTTTTTTTATCTGTGGTTCTGTTTTTTTTTTTTTAATCTGTTGTTGATGATGATATATGATGATGATGATGATCTGTTGGTGTTGATCTCTCTCTTTCTCCATGTTGATCTTTTTTTTTTTCTTTTTGATCCTCCAGCTTCAAAGCAGTTGTCACAAAAAAAATAAAAATAAAAAAGGGTTGGGGATTGTTCGGGGTCGGGGAAACCTGATCCCCGTTAGGGGGCAGGGGCGGTGATGGGTTCCCCGTCGGGGATCGGGATCGGGGACGGGGACGGGGAAATTTGTATCTTCGGGGATCAGGGACGGGGAGTGTGATCCCGACCCCGGCCTGGCCCGTTGCTATTCCTAATCAATAGTAAACTTAATTTCCCTATCAATTAGATCCCCGGGTAGTTCATTTGGGAAGACATCGAGGAATTCACAGACTACAGGAATAGCTTCCACATTAGGGCTATCAGAAATCACATATAAAACACTGCACAAATAACCCCTGCATCCCTTTCGAAATAATTTGACAGCTTTCAAAGCAGAAATTATATACAAAGGTGGAACTATCCCATTTCCAGCAAACACAAATTCAGACAAGCCAGGTGGTCGGAAGACAACAAATTTATTTACACAATCAATAGTTGCACGGTACTTAGTCAACCAATTCATACCCAATATGCAATCAAAATGAGCAATGTCTAATGGCAACAAATCAACATATAATAACACATCTCCAATCATAATGTCACATGTAGGATACACATAAGCACACATCATAGAACCCCTAGAAGGTGTAGATACAGATAACAAATAATTCATAGATTCTAGTGGTCTAGTCAATTTGGGAGAAAAAGCATGCGACACGAATGAATGTATAGAACCAAAATTTATCAGCACATATGCATTTTGAGCACAAATAGGAAGTATACCTGACACTATAGATTCAGTGTTCTGGACGTCTCCTGGCACAAGTGCAAACACTCTGCCTTGTCTCAAGGTTTCCTTGCCAGCATTAGTTCTCACGTTTATTCTTGGTACAGAAACAGATCCGGCTGAACTTGCTGTAGGATGGTTAGAACTTTGGGATATGAGCAGACAATTTTTATCATGTGGCCAGTCTTGCCACACCGGAAGCAAGAACCTGTTGATCAGTAGCAAGCACTCTTGTGTTTTCTCCCTCATTCTGAGCAAGTAGGGATTGTACCACTACTTTGACTTGAACTACTAGAGGATCTTGTGTTTTGCTTCTTTGAAAATGACCGACCCTTTTTGAAATTAAATCCTGATCTCTTACCTCTCCATTCAGTTGTTGGAGCTTTGGCTTGTTTTATAGCAGCTAGGTTGGCTTCAGCCATTAGGGCTCTATCAAGAGCATCCACATATTTGGGTAGTTTCAACACACCAACCCAATCAAATACATCTAGGTTCAAGCCTCCTTCAAATTTTTGAGTCTTTTTGTAATCGGCATCTACCATGTGTGGAACAAACTGGGCCAATTCGGTAAACTTGGCTTCATACTTTGCTATTGACATATTGCCTTGCTTGAGTTCTTGGAATTTGGACACCTTTCGGTCTCGGAAACACTGTGGAAAGTATTTTTCATAGAAGATCTCTTCAAATTGATTCCAGGTTAAAGCCCCATTAGTGTCTTGGATAAGCATCCACTAACGTCGGGCTTCATCTTTCAATGTATAAGTTGCCAACAAAACTTTCTAGACTTCAGAACATAGAAAAACTTCTAATAGTTTTTTGGTCTCTAGCATCCATGTCTTAGCCTTTAACGGTTCAATACCACCTAGAAACGTTGGTAGCTTCATCTTGTTAAATTTCTAAGTCAAACTGAGAATGTCATTGTTGACCGACTCTACTTGGACCAGAGGGGGCGGAAGTTGTTGTCTCTATTACTGTAGCATTGATTCTGTTAGAGCCTCTAACATCCGTTCCATGCAGTTCATTCGAGCCTCAGAAGATTCAGCTGTACCATCACTTTTTGGATTTTCCATTTGCTAAAGGTAAACAGAGCACTAATAAACACAGGAATAATCTTTTCACAGTATTCAATTTCAGTTCATTTCATTTTAGTGTCAATGTATATTGGTTCAGATGTGTTCACATGATGTCACACACTCACACATGCAGATGTAATGCCCCTACTTCTTTTCTAGGACATCTTATAGCTCATATGGACTCGTGTGTGCGGTATAACTCATGTTCTGATACTACTTTGTCACGACCCAAACCCGCCCCTATAGGTTTAGTGTCGTAACCGGCCAGTAATCCTGGGATTACCAAAGGCCTTTGAATAAATTAAACAAGGATACAGGGGCTAGCCGAAGCAAATAGCAATAAATAATGTTCATAGAGTTGTGTAGACATACATGGGACCGAAAATTTAAAAACTTATATATATATGGTGTCATCAGATTGTCAATCTTACATTGTCGTAGATACAAATAAACCAAAGGCTTGACCAAACAAACAAAAGAAAGTAACTTAAACTTGTATCATGCCCACAAAACTCGACCATAAGACATTTCGGAACCTGCTCGGGGGGCACACTGGTTGGCTGACTCAAACAGATCTCCAGGAAAACCACACTAAGCCTGGTCCCGCGCTTGATCACCTACATATATAAATAATATAATGAGCTGGAGCCTAGTGAATAACAACAGGGTAAAGGGTTATAAATAATGTCCAAAACAGATTCAGAAATTAGAGTTCATTTGAGAAATAGATTAAGATTTACATACTTATGCAGAATTCATGAGCAGTTAGATGTGGTACATCCGTTAGCTAACAGATCAGATTTATCATAAGACCCACATGCATAGTTGGTACCGACGACCATAAAGGTCAGCATCTTTGTTGTTACCCCCATACAAGGGCCACATGAACATAGGCTACAGTATTGTTACCCCTGGGTAAGGGCCAAATAAACATAAGCCACGGTATTATTACCCCTGGGTGAGGGCCACGTGAACTAAGGATGCCATAAATACATTTCAGAAAGTTAGACAATCATTCATTTAATCATAAAATAGTATTTCAGAAAACAGATCATATCATATCATTCAAAAAATACTTGAAGTTGAACATAGCTTTACAGAGTTATTACTCACAGATAGCTCTAATAGCAGAAGCGTTAGAACAGTTGGATCAACAATCTATGACATGTGACCTAAACAAACATATAGTGGATACAAATTGAAACACACGCTCAGAAAATACTTAACTCATTTCTTTTCTATCTTCGTGTGATTCTATTCCTTATCCTCATTATTATGTATTAATTAAGGCTTAGGAATGCCTAAGATACAATAAGGATGCCAAAATGTAACTTGAAACACTTAGCCAAAATTTCAAAAACAGGGTAGTCCGCTCGAGCACAACTTCAGTCGCTCGAGCGGTCTGTAAAGTCTGTAAAAGTACTGGTTGCTTGATTTTTACGCTCGACGGACGCTCGACAGTTGCTCGAGCCAAAGACTGAGTAAACAGGGTCTCCGCTCGAGCGCAACTTCAGTCGCTCAAGCAGTCTGCAAAATTCTATAAAATTTCTGGGAGCTCTCATTTTACACTCGAGTGTAACTTCCTATACTCAATCGGAGGATCAAAAATAAGGGTGGTCCCTCGAGCGTAGGTTCTGTCGCTTAAGCCAACCCCTAAACTCTGCAAAAGTACTAGGAGTTCACATTCTTCGCTCGAGCACAACTTCCTACGCTCGAGCACAAAGTACGAATTCTGGAATTTCCAGATTGCACTTCCAACTTCAAAACTAGAGTTCAAAGCATCAAAACACGTCTTTTTGGGCCAAAACCTGAGAAATCATGTATAAACTCATAGTACTTCATGAATTAAAAGTCGTTTCGCCAAAATCAAGCCCAAAAGTAAGAGAATTAGTCAAAAGCAAACTTGACATTTTGAAATCATAACATGCAAACAATGACTTAAAATCTTAGCTTCTAAAACATGCACAAATGGAGTGTTTAAGTGCAAAACCACAATGAGCTCCCATAATAGAACAAAAATAAGCTCTTGCATGTAAGAATTTGTTGAAATCAAAACTCAAAATTCCTGAATTATGCATGCATGTATGTTATGATCTTCTTTCCTACCTCTTAGCTTGATTCTTGCATTTCCTAGCTTAACACTCTTGAATTCATGCATTAACCAACTCAATTACAAGACTAAAGGCTTGAATTCTTACCTTAGGTGTTTAATTGTGTTCTAAATGCTAAGTTGGTTGAGCTTTCAAGTCAAATTCTTCCAATTCTTCTTCCTCTCCCTTGGTTTCAAGCTCTATCACTTAATCTATCTCTCTATCTCATGTTTTGATGCTCAAAATAGTGAAGCTGAGATGATTCTAGAGTGTTGTATAAGCCTTATATAGGCTTGATTAGGGAGCTTGATTAAACTTAGTTAAATTAATCAATTGGCATTATTCTATTCTAATTATTTGGTTTCAAATAGAATTTCAATTAAGCGTACCATAAATTTCTAAAAATTCTAGATAACACATAAACTAAGTCAATTTCGTGATTAGATGCTGATAAGGCCTTCAATTCGCATACCGAATCAAAAATACAGACAAATATTCCTACCATGAATAGATATAAATGCAAATAACATATAACACATGCAATTAATGTAGAATTTCATCTTAATTACTTATTAAGCAGTCTTAATCAAGGATCATAGGCTAATCACAGATCGGGGTTGTTACAGGTACGTAATAGTAAAACATCCTCAACATGAGACAAGAACGAAATGTAATGCATTCATGTATATATCTTTTAGACGGGACTTGTCAAAATGGGTTCTGATAAAGTTTGATGATAATCACAACCACCTTTTGCATATTCCTTAATGTACGCATATGATGCCATCTTAGAGAAAGTTGTGTGATGGTCAAGGTATAAATGTCGATGTAGCTGATGATACTGATATATCACTTAAGGCACCACATGATCTCTTTACTCCCTTAGTAGGGGGGGAAGGAATTTGTAGGGTTCACGCGATAAGACCAAAAAACCTACTTGCGTGCAAAAAGGCAATGAAACTTACAATATGGTGAAGCAAGAAGTTTGTTGAGATATTTCCAGCAACAAGCCACTAAAAATCCATATTTTTACTTTGTATTTCAGTTGGATGTTGATGAGATGATTACTAACATTTTTTGGGCTGATCATCAGATAATTACAGATTATGGCATTTTCGGCGATGTTGTGTCATTTGACACAACATTCCAAACAAACAAAGAGTGTCATCCACTTGCTTTATTTACTAGCTTTAACCACTTCAGAATGGCTGTGATTTTTGGTGCTGCATTATTATATGATGAAACTACAGCATCATTTGAGTGGTTATTTGAAACTTTCTTGCATGCAATGCCAAGGAAAAAGCCTGTTAGTTTTTTTACAGGTCAATATTAGACAATGGCTAAGACAATTTCTAAAATCAAGCCTGAGGTATTTCATGGATTGTGCACTTTTCACCTAATGTAAAATGCTTTAAAGCATTTAGGCTACTTGTTCATGGGTGGTTTAAAATTTGGTTGCGATTTTGAAACTTGCATTTTTGTATGAGGATGAACATGAGTTGGTTGAAGCTTGGGATTCTTCGATTCATAAATAAAACTTGCAAGAGAACTTATGGATAAAGAAGACTTGAGAACTTAGAGAGAAGTGGGCTTATGTGTATATGAAGTTGGTATATACTACAGGAATGCAAAGCCCTCAACTTAGTGAAAGCTTGAATGTAGAATTGAAGAAGCATTTAAAAGTTGACCATAACATTGTTCAATTTTTTACACACTTCAATTGAGTTGTTATGGATAAGCAGTATGAAGAAGTAAAAGCTATATACGATTCTAGAAAACAATTGCCGAGAATAAAGTTGAAAATGTCTCCCATGTTAATTCAAGTTGCTAAGTTGTATACCCTTCCTATCTTTGACTTACTCCATAATGAGTTAGACACATCCCCTTGTTGTCAAGTGAAGTGATGCCGTGAGTTAGTAAAAGAAGTAACGTATGTGATTGGCTTATATGGAGAGGATAGAGAGTACATTGTGAAAGGTAATGTGGAAGTTAATGAGTTAGGAGGAGACAATAATTGTCGAGAAATTCATTGCACTTGTCAAAAATTTGAGAGTTTTGGAGATTTATGTGGTCATGCAATTAAGGCGCTTAATAGATTGAATATTATGAAAATTCCTGAAAGGTATATATTAGGTCGATGGAGAGTAGATGCGAAGGATTGTGCAATTAAGGAAACAGTTACAGTGGTTGAGAATGACCTTAAGTTGGTGATAGCAGCACACTATAGAGATCTTTGTCCTAGAATGGTAAAACTAGCAGCTCGATGATCTGAATGAAAACCTGCCTATCAATTAGTTGATGAAACTCTTAGGAATTTGTGTGCAAAAGTAGACAGTATGATGGCTTCATTAGACGGCTCGAGCGCTTCTGGTAGTGGAGGCAATATTGAAGTGGGTATCAAAACATTTGTAGTTGATCCAAACTTTGCACGAGCTAAAGGCTTAAAAAAGAAAGAGGGCGAACACAAGGGTGAGAGTAGATTAAAACCTTGGCATGAGAAGACTACTAAGAAAACAAAAGTTGTTTTGCAACCTACTTGCCTTACTTACGTATTGAATTTACTGAAGTACTTGATTTCAAATTGGCTAGATTTATTTTTTAATTTTGCAATGTATTGATAAATGTTTTACAACCTCTTTAGAGTATTAGACAGTCAAGCGACACTAGAAATATTCAGAATTCATCTTCAAACCACACACCGGTGAGATCTTATTCTTTGTATTGAAATCATAAAATTTAGTTGCTACTAACAATATTTTATGAACTAGGGTGTTGAGATACCCAATTGGCCACAACTAATGAATTCCAGCTATAATCTACTCATGCACGATGTTAATTTTGAATGCCTGCCAACTTATCCACTATCAACACCTTTGTCTTCCCAAGAATCGTACAATCCACAAGGTTCTCAGGTGTGTAATATACTTGTTTGTAATCTAGATTTTTGTTTTACATGTATGTGTATTTAGTTTCAATGCATTTCCTTATATTTTCTTCTTTTTTTTTTTGTTTTGCTGCAGGGATTAGGATTTGATCTAGCAGAGCATAGTCCCATGATGGCTAAGTCGGTCTTTCGTAATGATAGTTTGCTTTATTTTTTCAGTCATTTGGAACCACCCCCGCAAAATTGAAATGTAAACATTTATCTAGCGGGCCACCCTTTTGCTTTATTTTTGAGAATTAAATTGAAATGGATTCAAGGTTTATTTAAGGAGAAGCCATTGTTATTGGGTTTTATTTTATTTGTATTTGATACATAACATAGCATCAAATTGTGCAAATTTAATATGGATTCAAGGTTTATTTAAAGAGAAGCCACTGTTATTGTGTTTTATTTTATTTGTGTTTGATACATAACAAAGCATTAGATTGAGCAGATTGGAATGTTTTTTTTAAAGATGGAAAGGATTTTTTTTTAAAATTTTATAAGCTTTATTGTGGCTGCAGATTGTAATTTTATTTATTTTTTTTATCTGGAAGACCTACATATTGTAATAAGTATAATATATGTCCAAAATATTTGTGAGTAGACTAAGTAGCATAGTGGTTCAAGGCACTTTCTCTCTTGAGGTTGTCTAGTTTGAGGCCCTCTTAATTGTAACGCCCTCAAAATAATAAATAATCCCAACATCTAACAGTTCTATATACATGGTAGATAGATCACATTTCCAAACTTACATTAGAGTTAATATTACAAAATGAGTCTTTCATATAAATTACAAATGTTTACAAACAAAATAAAATGCCCTGCGGGCTTACACCTTTCCAAGTTGTTACTTGGTTACACAAAAGAAGAGTTCTAACGCTATTACAGGTAAAGCCCTCGGCTTGTATTTACATGTGATCAATAAAACAAATGACGAAGCAGAGTCTTCAACTTCGAAAACCCCCGAAGCAAAGATCTGGAACTTAACACGCCTCCTGTACCTGAAAATGGTGTCCCAAGTAGGGTGAGCCAAAGCCCAGTAGAGATATACTAAACCTCATATGAGAAATAACTAAAACATTAACATTCGACAAATGAATAACACATGTACACCAATTTACGTCCTTCTCATAATCCGACAACAATTACAGCCATGCTACCACCCACTTCTCTTAGTTAGCCAATTCAATTTCTAAATATGGTTCATTATCTAACCAAACAATTTAGGTGAGACAGTGTTCGACCTACTAACACATCCGTTATCCTTAATTCAAAATGAGACTACAACTCATATAACTAATACTCCACTTGACAACTTTGTTCATACATCTCAATTCATAAGGTTTCGGAACTCTCACCCCGGACACTCCGGCCGCTTAATTATCTATGGAGCCCATCCCCAACCTCTTCCCAAACAAGGATACATAAATAATGTGTTAAAGTAAATGAACACATACGGAGTACATCTCCTATCTCCTCCCAAACAAAGATACATAAATTATGTGTTAAAGTATATGAACACATATGGAGTACATCCCCTATCTCCTCCCAAACAAAGATACATAAATAATGTGTTAAAGTATATGAACACATATGGAGTACATCCCCTATCTCCTCCAACACACTGGAGTACATCCCCTATCTCCTCCCTAACAAATATACATATATAATGTATTTAAGCGCTTCATCACATACAATGATCAATCAATATACATATTTGCTGTATTATTCCAACCGTCATATTCAATGGCATGACACGTTCGATTTGTTTCAGTTTTCCCTAATCAACATACAGTGACTACAACAATCAAGACTATCCTCCACCGATAGCCCAAAGCAGTTATCTCTAAACAGATAATAGATTTATCAACAGATAAAATATCGACATTTTCATAGGTGAGTGATTAAATTATCCAACTACACCATTAACTCCCACAATTTCCCAATTTCATTATCCTCAACTCAATTTCACTTTTCCCCAAATTAATCATTCAAACTAATTAATCAACATAATTAGGGCATTTTCCCCCTTTCTCAATATTAACCCTAAGGTTCAACTTCATCAATTTGACAACAATAATCTCATTTTCCCAAGGTCTCTCATACACATGGAGTTAAACATTTGAAAACCCCCTTTTTATATAACCCCCAAACAAACCCTAACTTTCTCAAAATTACCCAACAACATCAACTAATCAAAAAGATTAATATTTATGTCAAAACCCATATGATGGAGTAGGATGTCCCTACCTCAAAAGATGAGACCAAATGGAGAAGATGAAGAATTTTGAAATGCTCCAAAACCCAAGATTTTTGCATAGATAGGAAGCCCACACCAAGCTCTACACTTTTTACAAAGGCTCAAAGGTAGGAGATCACTAGAGGTGGATTTCTTAGAGAGAAGATGAAGTTTAGAGTAAGGTGCTCTCCAATGGAGGTTTTGAAAAAGTAAGAGAGAGAAAGAAAGTCAAAAAGTGATCCAAAAAGTGATTTCACAGATTGATATAAAAATCGCCCCAGACACAGACTCACGCTCGAGCGTGAAAAGCGCTGCTCGAGCGTCGATTGCATACTTCCAGAAGTTTTGCAGACTATGGTCCCCGCTCGAGCGTCAGACTCCCCGCTCAAGTGGAGGAACAAAATCGAAGGTGCCTGCTCGAGCGTCAAAACTCCCGCTCGAGCGTCCGCTGACCTGCAGAGAAAATACTGGGAGATGAATATTCACGCTCGAGCGTCAAAACGCCCGCTCGAGCGGAGAAGCAACAACAAAGGGCCCGCTCGAGCGTGAATGCCAGAATCTGGGCATCAACTTTTGGTTTCTAAACACAACCAACCTGTTTCAAACCTGCCTAACATAACCCAAGACTCAAATACAAGGGTAAAGGATGAGAATGAGAATATGACAACAACACAATCACGGAACCGAGTCTGGAATACAGTAAACAATATAAGAGAAGGACCGGGATCGCTATATTAATAAACATTTTTTTTGTTACTTGAATATGCATCTAGGAGATAAAACGGCGTCGTTTCATCTCACAGCAATTACTGCCGTACTTGAATACGCATCTAGGAGATAAAACTAGGGGTGTCCGCGGTTCGGTTTAGGACGGTTTGCGGTTCGGTTTGGACCCGCCCGCATCTATGCGGTTTGGGAAAAAATCAACCCACAACCGCCCGCAATGCGGTTTGCGGTTTGTGCGGATAGGGTTCGCGGTTGTGCGGGCGGTTGCGGGCGGTTTGTGGATTGAACTTTTTTTCCAAAAAATTATTTTTAAACCTTTTTTTTCTCCCATTTTGTCAATCTTTATTTTGGACCTTTTTTCTCATATTTTCTAAAATGCTCCAACATTAATAATTAATGAACTAAAACTTATAAAAAAAACTTATAAAATAAAAAACACAACAAATTCAATTCGTAACATAAACAAATCATTCAAAATCTACATTCTATCATTAACTTGCATTCATCATCCTATCCTACATTCATCATTCATAATCCAAATAAGAAAATCCTACATTAAAAATTCAACATTCATCATTCCTAACCTCCAAAAAAAAAAAAAAAAAAAAAAAAGAGTAATTCTTCATTAACTTACATTCATCCAAAATGCAAAAAAAAAAAAAAAAAAAAAAAATTCATTAAGTTATATTCATCCAAAACCAAAACGCAGATTAAAAAAAAAAAAATTTGTTGTCAAACTTAAACTTCATTCAATACAAACCCATGAAATAAAATTAAAACACTTCTAAGATATCAAACTTCATCTTCGTGAATCACATCCAATTCAACTTTCGCAAATTCCAATTCTAATTCCATGCATTTGGTTGATGAACCCTACACAAACAAATTGAAAAAATATAAACTTTAATCATCAATTATAGATAGTAAGATATGAAAAAATAAACAAATGTCTATATATTGCATTTGCATCTCAATATAGTAAGAAAATGTGTTGATATGAAAAAATTACCAATGAGCAAATGGATATTAGACATCAATTATAGCATCAACATTATAGGTTGAAGTTGAAAATTACAAACAGATTCTATAATCAATTGGTAGTTTACCCATTTTTTTAATTTAAATTATGACTTATGACAATTATAGTAATCAAATCCATAAATGCCATAACTTACATATAATAATAGTACTGCAAACTTAACCAACCCGACAACATTTGCTTATATGCCAACTTATGGAACTTTTTTCATTGTCAACTTGCTAATATAATACTACATTGTTTTGCAATACAATATGGTAAAAACATAAATAAATCAATAAAATTCATGCATTGCCAAGAATGAACAGGAGCAGAATATTGCAAGACTGTGAATTGTGCATAAAATATCCCTTCAAGAACTTGGATTTATTCTTGCATGACCAAGTTCAGCCATCAGAAACAAGTAATTATTATGAAGTATTTCACAAATTCATAGGCTAATGAAGAAATCTGGGGCAGATGGTCAAGCCAATGACTAAACAAGAAGGTATCAAATGGAAGGACTGTATGTACTAACTCTCATTTGATCAAGTCAACATAAGGAAAATGAAACTATATGGTTGCTGAAGCGAGTTCCTAATATCAGTTATAGTGACAGGTTTTAAGTAGTAGGGGTCATTACTTGGCAATGCATGTGTTACCTTACCCTTTAAGTTTTGTTAAACAGGATGCATACATGTGTGTCCTCAATAACAATATAAAGGAAATTTAAGCAAGAGATCCAGCCAACAAAAAGACAAGATTTTTGTCAATGAAACACTCGGATCCAATAATAGTAGACAATCTATGCAATGCAATGTCTATAGTACAATATAAAGCATGGACCAAGCTTTGGACCTCACAAGGATTAAGAACTGAAGGACTTTATTTTTTGTTCCAAGAGATGGTGTTGAACAATATAATGATGGGGTCAATTGTTTATTTATGAGTCATACAGTCATATTCTTATGGGACTTTATTTATTTTTTTATTTAGTTTTTTCAACCACAAACCAAGTTTATATCATTTTTTGTATCCAATATCATTTTTTTTTTTCATGTTTGCCTTTTTAGGTTTCTTTGATTGGAGTGAATTTAGTTTGATCCAAATACCTGGATTTATCAATGTTGTTTCTTCACCATCAGAAGATTGTAATAATATATATTTTGAATTATGTGAGTATTCAATTTAGAAGAGGGGTTTTACTTTTTAACTTTTTTTATTGTGTTGTTTCTCTCTTTTTCTCCTTTAATCTCTTGCCTTTTCTCCTTTCTTTCTTTTTTTTTTTATTTTTATTTTTTATTTGTCTTGTGGTCCAAGTGTATTAGGATTCTATTTGTGTACTTCTGATCCATATTCATGTTCATCCTTTCTTTTATTTGTATGCAATTAAATATGATTTTTCTTTTTGGGGAAAAAAAAGGCACTCGTAAGTCATTAAAACAATTCTTGTTATGACGAACTTTTTATTCTGAATCCTCTTTTCCCAATTGTAATAATGGAAGAGAAATAATCTAAGGACAGGCGTAGCACTGATCTAATTTGTATAATTAACATTGAAGCACAGCACAACACATTTGATTTACTTTTAAGTAAAACGAAAAAACATCATAAAATTCCATAGAAGTTAAAAAATCAGACAGATTCAAACAAACACATTCAAACAAACACATTCAAACAGACAGATTCAAAAAATCAGATCCCATCAGATCTGTTTTGGTCCACCAAAAATCAGATCTGTTTTGGTCCACAAAAAATAAGATCTGTTCGTCCACAAAAAATCAGAGATGAGAGATCACCTGTGAAGTAGATCGGCTGTGCGATGATGAAAAAAATCAAAGATCACCTACGAAGTAGATCGGCTGTGCGATGAAAAAAATCAGAGACGAAAAAAATCAGATCTGTTGTTCGTCCACAAAAATCAACGATCAAGAGAGAGAGAGACAGAGATTGAGAGAGAGAGTTCACCTGTGAAGCAGATCGGATGTGCGATGCTAGATCGGAGATGAAAAAAAATCAGAAATGAAAAAAATTAGTGAAGTTGTTCATCCACAAGAAATAAACGATCGGGAGAGAGAGAGAGACAGAGATTGAGAGAGAGAGTTCACCTGTGAATGAAGTAGATCGGCTGTGCGATGAAGTAGATTGGCTGTGAGAAAGAGAGTGATCGATCGGTGTGTGTAGAAATGAGAAGAGAGTGAGAAAAAGAGAGACAGTGAGTGAGATGAAACTGAGAGAGAGTGAGTGTGAGGGAGGGAGGAGCCGATTAGATTATTATTAGGGTTTTTTTTTTCTTTTAGTATAGGAGTGAGATGGTGAGTGAGAGAAAGATGGACGGTTTAGATTAGATTTGAAAAAAAAATAATTAATTAATTAATGCGGGCGGGTTGGGCGGGTTGGGCGGTTCAAACCCGCAACCCGCCCGCAACCCGAAATTTATATAAAATCCAAACCGCACCCTACCCTAATGTGTTTGCGAAACCGCCCACATGCGTGCGGTTCGGTTCGGGTATGGCGGTTTGGGCGGGTCGGATGACCCTATGCCCAGCCCTAGATAAAACGATGTCGTTTCATCTCACAGAAAGTACTGTCGTAAGTCCCTCATAGCAGTACCCCTGAACCTAAGGGAAATCACAATTCGGATGGATTGGCATGCTACCTTTTACCCAACCAAATGGTGTCAGGTTAAGAAAAATTCAACTATTGTTGATTGAATACAATTTTTGAAATTGATCGAGCGGTTCAATCGTGTGATTCTATTTGTATCTAAATAATAACTCGATATGTTTAATTAAAATTTTACTTTTTATTATATCTTAATGTAAATTTACTAATGAGGACAATATACACTAAACTCTAAAATAAAATATTATTTTTTTCTCATGGTACACTAATCACTTATATTTATTGTTCATATTCAAGTCTTTCATATTCTTTCCCAAATTTTAATTATTTTCTGTACATCTTCATCACTCTAAAATTCCAATCCAACTTACCAAAACTCATCACTATCATCAATATAATTATTAATAAGAATTAAAATTATGTGAAACAAATTTTCGAAAATCCTTCATATGTGAGTGAAAATAGTTTTTGAAAATCCTGAAACTACTTCTCTTTTTTATCTTAAAATTGCGTTTTTGCTGGAAGTTATTCCTAAAACTGTTTTTGAGAATACTACTCCAAACAACTTTAATGTATTTTCCGCAAAAATGAAAAAAAAGATAAAAATAAATAAAAAAATTCGAATGAACACACAACCAAAGGGGACATATTGATTTTGGTCACTCTATTCGCGAATTTAAGAAATAATTGGTGCTTTTAATTTGTGACAGGTTGATTCAGTATTATTTGATTCGCTGTAGTGGCTTCAATTGATGGCTTTATCTGTGAATAATAATTAATGTTGTGTTTGATTGGGAAATTTGAAAAAGAAATTAGAAAAGGAAAAGAAAAATGTGTGAAATTAAATGAAATATAAGTATATTTTATTTACATTTTACTTACTTTTTTCCTTTTATTTTCTAAATCACTTTCTAAATCTTACAATCAAACACAACATAAAGGAATTTTTGATTTGTTTATTATTTAGGTGTATCTTGAGGGATAATTAGTGAAAAAATATATTGCGTGTATTGAGAATAAATTATAACCTTAAATAATTTAATAGTAAATATTGAGAAATTGAGTGACTAAATTATTTTTTGGGTGCAAATAAAATCCTCTGTTCAATCAGATGGTTTGGCCCTTCTTTGGGCCTACTTTTTTATTTCTTTATTTTTTGAAAATAAGCAGGGGCATGTGTTTGGGCCTTCTTTGAGTTTGGGCCTGTTTTGGTGATAATAATTTTTTGGAGAACTGATGAAAAATCCTATTAGGCAGATGTGTGCACCATTAGTGTATCAAAAAGTTTTGTTGACTAATTATTTTCACAATTTTTTTTTTATTTTTTTATTTTTTTTAGCGAGGTTTTTATAAAAAGTGTCACTAATTATTAGGTTTTAAAGACAGTTTAAAAAATTCATCATAGAAAAACGTCATTAATTATCATTTTTAGCGACAGATTCATAAAATCGTCACAAAAAGTCTTTA
The DNA here is from genome assembly GCA_030407325.1 of Camellia japonica. NCBI lineage: Eukaryota > Viridiplantae > Streptophyta > Magnoliopsida > Ericales > Theaceae > Camellia > Camellia japonica. Next base: position 112,391,644 of record JAPPVO010000014.1, on the reverse strand, counting down.
AATCCAACTGTTATGACTTTTTGATCTACAAACACTCGTGGTATTTAATTGTGCCCAAGTCCTTATAACAAGACCTGTGAATTATTAATCCATAATTTATATATATATATATATATAAAGAAAATTGGGCCTATTTATGCACTCTGCTGGTGGTGGGAAACAAAGGCACTTTCAACACCAATTTAACATAATATAAGGTATCAACTCAATTTTCATGGTTTTTAATTTAGACAAAACACAAATAATTGCATATTCACATCCAACCACGGCATTAAATCATATACAATCTAAACACATTTATCAATGTTCCACAATCCTAAATTTTACTCATCAAAAAAATAAAACAATCCTAAATTTTAACTATAAAACAACAAATAAAATATGTATACTTGTCTATGCCACTGCCATCCACAAATATGTTAAAAGTGATACACATAGAGGGCTTCTAAACCAATTGCACTTCCTTAACCTTGTGACTGAGAGATTGGAGATTCAAGTCTCACAATCGAATTGCACTTCCTTAACCTTTGTGAATAGGAGATTGGAGATTCAAGTCTTACGCGTAGCGAGATAGGGTGAAAATGTTTCATTAGTTTTTATTTGTACCACTTGCCACACTTGCCACCTATTGTGGAACGAGAAAAGTTAGGGATCATGAAAATTCTTTCATGAAAATGATCATGAAAGATTTATGATCCTTAGATTAATTTGATTAGTGTGTGGTGCTTTATTTTAAGTGTAATCCAAAGGTTACAAAGCTTTCATGATTATTTTCATGAAAAATTTTTCATGATACCTAACATTGCTGTTGTGGAACTTGCTCCACCGCTTAGTGGCTTCCTTCCTCGCATCTTTAAGAATATCACTGCCTTCCACAAATATTTAAAAAGTAATATATGTCAAGGGCTTCTAACCAAGTAGCACTTCCTCAACCTTTGCGTATGAAAAATTGGGGGTTTCACTGAAAGCAAGATAGAGTGCAAAATTTTCATTAGTCTATATTTGTTCCATTTGTCACCTATTGCGAGACTCGTCTCGCTACTTAGCGGCTCCCATTTCTTATATATGTAAGAGTACGCTAAATATATAAACTGTATTTTGCATCTTAAAAAAAATTATTATAAAAGTCATCTAAAATAAATAATATAGTCATGCACAAATATTTAAAAAATAATATGCAGTCATTCAAAACAAATATTATAGTTAGAGGCTACAGTGAATTTAAAACAAAAAAACACAACACAACACACAAAAGCCAATGCACTGCCATTTTGCTTCAATGAGAGTGAAAGTCCATCAAACATCAATAATGCATTGAGACACACAACCAATTCATTCAAAGATGTAAACCTGCACATCTTGAATGAAAAAAAAAAAGAAAAATGCTTCATACCACTAATTTAGCACCACTAATACACCATTAATGATGTGACATCATGTGGACCCCACCACTGATGTGATAGTTTGACCTTTGTTTTGTTTTATTTTTTTTTTCTTTACATTGTCACCTCATTAGTGGTGTTTTTAGAGCTTCAAATTTAGTGCTCTAAATCACTACTCAAAAAAAAAACAAAAAACAAAAAAAGCCAGCACATCAAAAAAATTCAAATATAACCACACAAAAAAAAAGTGCAAATATGCACCTGAAATTGTAGATGCTTACTTACTAACTAACCAAGTAAAGAAATACTTTGTCAATGATACAAGACTTCAATAAAATTAAAATTTGGGCTTGGGCTGGAACATAAATTTGATTAAATGAGTTAAGATTATTTTAGTAATAAACTTTTTAACCAATGAATTAATTTTTAAGTCACAATCAAATGATAATCATGTAAAATGTGACATTGGAAGTACCCAAATATATTTGTTTGGTTTTATTTTTTAAAAACTATTTTTAGATGGTTTTCTTTTATCTTTAGTAAAAACATTTCATATTATAATCAATTTTTATTATTTTTTATTTTTTAGATGTACCTAATCTACACGCTTTTAAAAAGTCAAAAAAAAAAAGGACTAAAATTAAAATAAAAAAAATTGCTAAAAACAAAATAAAACTCAAAAAAAACTTGTGTGTTTTTAGACGAGTTTTCTTTCATCTTTAGTGAATTTTGACTATAGTATGAATTTTTTAAATTAAAGATTAAAAAAAATTGGGTAAATTATACTTTCCCTCAAATTTGAAAAAAAATACAATAAATTTCCACAACTTTAACATAATTACATCAGTACATTTTTAGTAAGTCTATACAGAATGAAACTGATGCAAATAGTATAAAGATATAAAAATAAAAAATGTATGATATATATTTCATTATAAAAGAGATAACAATATCATTTTTATATCCAAATGACTAATGAATTTCTTATCGAAAGGGACTAAATGTTGTGTGAATTAAAATTTTGAAAAAAAATTAAATGTAATTATGTCAAATTTGTGTCATTTACTATATTTTTTCTAAATTTTCATGAGAGGTTACTATATTTTATCCTAATTTTTAAAAAATTAAACCAAATATAGTCGCATTACTCGTTTAAGTATACTTGAGATTCTCAATAAAAAAGTTATGTTGGAAGAATTTTTTTTGAAGAAATTACAAATCAAGTGTATTTTTGAAAAATAATGATATACACATGAAAAAATGTATGACTTTGATAATTAAAGTTTATGAATTTTATTATTAATACTACACTGATTTGTTTTTTCTCTCTTTTTTTATCTCTAATTATCTGGAAGAACAGTTGTGAGAATTAGTAGATGATTGGGAACCAAACATTTTAATAAAAAAAAAAAAATTTAAATTAAAAAGTTACAATAAATTATTAAATTATTTTTTTTACTTTTATATAATTTTTTCTTAAAATATTAAAAAGTGACTGAGAAATCAAACTTCCAAACCAACCCTCAATATTCCTGTTTTTGTGCGTGTACGTACACCAAGCAGCATCTACAGCCAGCCAGATCACACCTGTTGAGAATAATGGAGCACATGTTCTCACCCAAATATCTTACTTAATTCAAGAAAAATGACAAACTCAGTGAACTTTTCACAGTAAGTGGGATTCTTTGCTTCCACTTTTCTTGTTGTTTTATTTATTTATTTTTTTACTTCAAACTCTGTTAGGTTTAATTTTAAATTTTTTTATATTTTTTGTCTTCAGTTAAAAAAAAAAAAAAAAAAGAAACCAAGAGAAATTATATATAGCGAGAGTTTAACCTTTATAACAAAATAAATTTTTAATTTTTTCAAGTTAAATTTTTATATTTTGATTTATTTTCAATCTGAATCATTTGTCTATTTTCAATAAGTAAAATTAATTGAAAAATAATATTTGAATCATTAAACTCAATTAACGTATATGTAAAATATCTAAAATGCTTTTTTTTTTCTTTGAGTTTAATGATAAAAATATTATTTTTTTACCGATTTTACTTAACGAAAATAGGCAGATAGTTTATTGAAAAGATCAAAGATATATCCCAAGATTGATGGGATAGATAAGGAAGTAAATATGTATTGTTAGTAGTAAATATCTGTATTCCTATAATAGATTATCATTGTTAGAGCTATTGTAGGATACCTCTTGTACAAATAGGTGATCCACGATTGAATGAAATTAATATCTTTTGAAACCAATCAGCATGCTTGGTTGCCATTTTTTGAAAAAAATTTTGAAAAAATGATTTGAAAAATGTTTTTTGAAAAAAAATGCTTGTTTGGTTTTCAAAAAAATATATCATTACAATTTCAAATTTCCCTCTAAATTAATGATTGAAACAATTAAAAAAATATAAAAAAAATCACATTAAAACATTCTCTCAGATTTTTTAAATATACATATATATATACATACATATATGTATCTATATGTACCTATATGTACCTATTCTACTAAAGCCTACCTATCTCATTTTCAAAGCCTACTTATATGTACCTATTCTACTAAAGCCTACTTATCTCATTTATTTTTTTGAAAACATAACTCATTTTTTAGAATAACCAAACAAGTTGTATAAAATTTTCAAAAAATCATATTCAAAAAACCACAACCAAACGCAGTGAATACTTTTTCTTTTCCTACTTTTACATGGTATCAGAGCAAGGTTGAAAAGCCTTAGCCTTCTACTTTTCTTTCTTGTTTTTTTTTTTTCATTACCACTTCTCATCATGTTGAACAAGCAAACTTTTTGTGATGACAGTAAGATTGACCTTGCCAATCCTTTTTTTTCTCCACCATTCTGATCATCTTGGAATGGTGCTTGTTTCATAACCCCTCAATGGGGATAATTATTCAAAATGGTGTCAAGCCATGTCCATCTCTTTGAATGCGAAATCCAAGTTGGGTTTCGTTAATGGTACTGTTTCCATACCATCAGAGAAGACTAAGCCGGACGATTATGCTTCTTGGAGATAGTGCAATGACATGATCCTCTCATAGATCCTTAATTCTCTTATGTCAGATCTTGCTGATAGCGTAATCTACTCCAACACTACCCAAGAAGTGTAGGAGGATCTCCGTGACTGTTTTTCGCAAAGAAATGCGCCACAAATTTTCCAGATTAAGAGAGATATTGCCTGTCTCATTCAAGGTCAGTTGACTATTGCAGCTTATTACACCAAGATGAAAGGATTATGGGATGAACTTGGCTCGTATCAAGCCACTATTTGCACTTGTGGGGCGGACCATCAAAGACGCAAACTCATGCAATTTCTGATGGGGCTCAATGAATCCTATAGCGCTATCCGAGGATAGATCCTCTTAATGAATCCATTGCCTGATGTGACTAAGTCTTATTCAAATATTGTTCAAGAAGAAAAGCAATGCAGTTTCGGTGTTTCGCGCGAAACTTGTTTAATTGGGCAGATGCAACTAACTTCGATGAAGATGGTCGAATGCGCAACTTGTTTTGGGTAGATGCAAGGAATAGGGCAGCTTATAAAGCATTTGGGGATGTTGTTTCATTTGACACAACCTATCTCACAAACAAATATGATATGCCGTTTGCTCTGTTTGTAGGAGTTAATCACCATGACCAATCAATTTTGTTTGGTTGAGGGCTGTTATGTAATGAGAACACTGAGACATTTGTGTGGCTATTCAGAGAATGGTTAAGTTGCGTGTCAGATGCTCCCCCAATAGCTATAATAACCGACCAGTGCAGAGTTGTGCAAAACGCCATAGAACTTGTCTTCCCACAAGCTCGACATCGTTGGTGCTTATGGCATATAATGAAAAAAATTCTGGAGAAATTGAAAGGACATTCCCAATATGAAGCCATAAAGTTTGCTTTGCGAAATATAGTTTATGATTCTTTCACAAAAGATGAATTTAATGAAGAATGGCAAGCGATGATTACAAAGTTCAATCTTCATGATAACGAGTGGTTTGGGGTATTATACGGTGAGCGACTATGACAACCCTGACCCATGATTAACGCTAATTCATGATTAAGCATGCTAAGTAAATGATTAAGACGAAATCCTGAGTTAATTACATGTGCATTGCATTATTTTGCATTTTTATCTATTTGATGTAGAAAGATTTGTTCACGTTTTGGTTTCAATTTGCAAATTGAAGGCCTTATCGGCATCTGATTCAGAAATTGATTTGATTTATATGTTATTTGGAATTTATAGAATTTTATGGTACGGTTTAATTAAAATTTGGTTCGGAGCGATTAAATTAGATTAAATTAATGCCATTGATTAACTTTGATTATTTACCAGCAAGTGAGCCATTTTTTTGACCCCACTAATTCAACTTTACACCTCATTTTTCCTTAATTTGACGCTCAAACGTGAGAGAGGGAGAGAGTAGGAAGATTTGGTCCTAGGCTTGAGAATTGAACTCAAATAAGAAGAATTGCTAGGAGAGAAGAAGGAACTTTGGAGATTTGATTATCTAGCTCAAGAATTTAACACCTAAGGCCCAATTGAGCATCTAAGGTAAGAAGCCAAGTCTCTAGTCTTGAAATTAAGTTGATTCATCTATGAATTCAAGTGAATTGAGATATGAGATGTAAGAATTAAGCTTAAGAAGTAGAAAGGAAGATTAATCCATGCATGCATGTTCATCTCATTACATTTGGAGCATATTTGCTAAGAATTCTCTCATGTATGTCATAGATTGAGGTTAATTGTAGGAAATCATCATGTTTTCTATCAGTTTGCCAAGTTTGATCATGTTTTAAAGTGATGGAGTTCAAGAGAATTCATGCATGTTATATTCTTGAAACATTCATAAAGTTTAAGTTGAATTTGTATACAATTGGCATGTTTTTGGGCTTTGATTTTATGAAATGACCTTTAAATCATGATGTGTTGTGAGTTTCTAAGTGTTTTCCAAAATTTTGGCCCAAAACGATGAGTTTTGGAGTGTTGAATTCATGTTTTGAACTTTGGGAGCAAATCTGGAAAACCCAAAATTTTGTTTTTATGCTCGAGCGACCACCTTTATTTTTATGCTTCTGCTCGAGCTACAAAAGGTTGGCTCAAGCGGGAATTGCATGCTCTCAGAAGTTTGCGTGTTTGGAAGCACGCTCGAGCGACAAGACTTGCGCTCGAGCGAGGACTTATGTTCATGTCGCTCGAGCGACCGTCGAGCAAAAATTACACGCAACCAGAACTTTTTCACATTTTGCAGACCGCTCAAACAAAGGAGTGTGCGCTCGAGCGACCACTCACATTCGGTATGTCCGCTCGAGTGAAGAAAGTTACGCTCGAGCAAGACCCTTATTTTTAACAAGTTTTGAAAAACATTTTCAAGTACATTTTTGCATCATCTTTCCATCCTAGGCATTCCTAGGCCATGATTAAGACATCATAATGAGGATAATGAAGTAGAACCACACCAAAAACAAGTAGAAAGGACTAAGTTATCAATTCTGGATGTGTAATTTAGTATACGTTCGTTTTGTAACTGTGTAGGTTACGCACCTCAAGGAAGCTGAATAGCCTACTTACAGCCTTGTTATCAATGAGTAACAATGTTGTAAAGCTATGTTCAATTATAATTATTTTCTGAACGATTGATTTTACTATTTTCTAAAATGACATTGTTTACCGAATGAATGATTGTCCTATTTTATGAACTGTACTCATGGCATCCATAGCAATTGACTGTTACTATTACAGAGATCTCTGTCAGTTCCTACCCTTGGACCTACTGTTACTGTATTGATGGCCATCAACTGACTATTTGGTCTATTAAGACCTACTGTACTGTTTTGCTATTGGATGTACCACGTATAACTACTATGATTTTTAAATGAATGATACGACTTGAAATATGAGACAATGAATGAATAACTGATCTACAGATACAAATGACTGTTTTAGACACTAAAAGGACATTCATTCTTAACCCCTTCACACATTCGTTATTCACTAGGCTTTAGCTCACAGTTTATTGTATATATATAGATGGCCAGGTGCCGGATCAAAGCTAGAGGTGTTGACCCGAGCTCACGTTTTGTCAAGCCAGCCGTTGTGCCTCATAACGAGGTTCCGAACTTGTACGAGTCAAGGCCCCTTTTTTTTTTTTTTTTTGGGTGATTCAAATTCACCCTTTGGTCCTTACTAATGTAAAGAATGTTTAAAACTTTTGTTTAAACAGTTTATGATGATGGGATTACGTCCCTAACTTGCATATTGCCTTATATATGTATTTTTGGTATAAGTGGTTATGAATATGGTCGTGTACATGAAAGCTTATTTCCAATCAGGTCCTCACAGCTTATTGGACATTGTCTTATTATTGATTGGCTTCCGCCAGCCCCCTCCATACTATATTATTGTCATTACTGTTAAGCAGACCTTTGGTAATCACGGATTACTAGCCGGTTATGAGGCTAAATCCTTATGAGCGGGCTTGGGTCGTGATAGAGTGGTATCAGAGCACGAGTTATACCGCACACACGTGTCCAAATGAACTATAAGATGTCCTAGAAAAGTAATTAGGGCATTGCATGAGCATAAGGAAGTGTGTGTGGTCATGATATGTATATATGTGCTAATATGCATAAGTAAGCTATTTTTCCTATGTTTATTATTACTGTTTTGTATATAGTGCAATGGAGAATGCAAGGAATACAGATGAACCTGAATCATCTGAAACGAGAATTGCAAGATTGGAAAGAATGGTTGAATTATTAACTGAGGCACTAAGACAACAATAGAACCAACAGCCCCCACCCCCTCCTCTGCTACCAGTGCAGCCAGAACTAAATGCCAATGACGATGTAATTGCTTTGACACAAAAGTTTAACAAAATGAAGCCACCAACATTTCAGGGAGGTCTTGAGCCACTGAAGGCCGAAGCATGGGTCCTAGAAACTGAAAAACTGTTTGAAGTATTTCCATGTGCAGAGGCACATAAAGTGTTATTGGCTACTTTTACTTTACAAGAAGAGGCTAGACGGTGGTGGATGCTTATTCGTGATACAAACAATGCTATGACTTGGGCTCAGTTTAAAGAAGCTTTTTATGAGAAGTATTTTCCTCAGTGTGTCCGAGACCGCAAAGTGACTGAATTTGAACAACTGAAGTAGGGCACCATGTCAGTAGTTGAATATGAATCTAAGTTCACCTAGCTCACCCGATACGCACCATACATGGTGGATATCGACTGTAAAAAGCCTAGAAATTTTGAGAGTGGGCTTAATGTGGAAATACTTGATCGAATTAATGTCTTGAAATTACTCAAGTATGTGGATGTCCTTGACCGAGCGATCATAGCTGAGGCAAATGTTGCAGCATTGAAACAGTCTAAGGCACCGGTGACTGAATGGCAAGGCAAGAGACAAAGTTTCAATTTCAAAAAGAGCCGGAATAACTCATTAAATAAAAAGTAAAATATAGGGTCAACAAGTAGCTCCAGTCAAGGAAATAATTCCATATCACCTTGTCCAGAATGTGGCAGAAGACATAAAGGGGTTTGTTACAAAATTTCTGGGGCATGTTATAGGTGTGGCAAGGTGGGCCACATGGTCAAAGATTGTCCTCTCATATCTCAAGGCAGTAGTAGACCCGTAGCAAGTGCTACAGCATCAACTGTTACACCAAAACCCAATCCTAAAGCTACCGGAAAGGAATCTTTGAGGCAAGGTGTCACGACCCAAACCCGTCCCTGTAGGTTTAGCATCATAACCGGCCAGCAATCCGTGGATTACCAACGGCCTCTTAACAGATAAGCACATAGTGAGGGGCTGCAGAAGCAATTATAAAAAATAGACAAGGTCCAATAAGTTGTGATAACATACATGGGACAGAAGATTTCAAAACTTGCATATACATAAGTGTGTCAGTCGAAGGATATCATAATTACAAAACATTTACAAAAGTGTAATTCCCAGGACCCGACTTTACAAAACAGACAGAGACTAGCATAAGTACAAAAACAGCCATGTAACTAGACTTCGATCGGAACCTCCTCGGGAGGCACAACGGTTGGCTGACAAAAACAGAAATGAAGGCCGTCAACTCTGGCCCTGGTCATGCGCCGGCTCACCTACATACATAATATAAACTGTGAGCAAAAGCTCAGTGAACAATAACAGAGTAAAGGGGTTTCAATGAATGAGTCTGTACAGATTCAGGTATTATAATTCAGTTTCGTATCAAATTCATAATTTGTCCAAATCATATACAGAAATCATGAGGTGCACTTAAGTATACATCATACATCCATTAGCATTAACAGAGCAGATACAGAACATATGCAGACACGTGAGGGTTATGAATAACCAATTCCATAAAGAAACCTCCGGATCCGAGTAACAGAGAATAAACATGCTGAGCCCCATGATGGAGCCTCCGGTACGGGTAACAGAGTGCAGACATATTAAGTTCCGTGATGGAACCTCCAATACCGAGTAACAGCCAACAGATATCACATGATGCTAAGGATGTCACGAATACATATCAGAAATTAGACAATCATTCATTGTACAGAACATATCATTTCAGAAAACAGATTTTAATTCATCATACAGAAAATAAATAAAGTTGAACATAGCTTTACTATGTTATTACTCACAGTTGGCCTTGAGACAGATAGACGGAGCAGGTTGGTCAAACGATACGCGGCACGTGACCTACATAACACATAACAGACACACACTTGAAACACACGTTCTAATTGTACATAACTTACTTCGTTTGGTCTTAGTGTGTTTCTAACCTTTAATCTCCATTATGGAGTCTTAAACATGGCCTAGGAATGCTTAGGATGGAATGAGGATGCAAGAATGCATTAGAAAACATTTAATAAAACTTGCTGAAAATAAGGTCTATGCTCGAGCGTGGCTTTCCTCGCTCGAGCGGACATGCAGACAATGAAACTCCGCTCGAGCGTAACTTTCCCCGCTTGAGCGGGCTGTCAACTCTTGAAAAGTACTGGTTGCATGATTTTCACGCTCGACCTACGCTCGAGCGTGAGACTCAAACCTTCGCTCGAGCAGACTGCAAAACACAAGAACTTCTGGGTATATGCATTTCACGCTCGAGTGTAACCCTCGACGCTCGAGCGCAACTGTATGTACTCAGAGTGCACGCTCGAGCATAAAGTTCCCCGTTTGAGCGTGGATCAAATTTCTGGAAATTCCAGATTTGGTCACCAAGCTCAAATTCAACCTTTGAAGCATTAAACTCAATTGTTTGGGCCCAAAACTTTGGAAAACACTTAGAAACTCATAAAACAACATGTTTGAAGGATCATAACAAGAAATCATGGCCCAAAAGCATGCCAATTGTGCAACATTCAACTTGAAACTTGAAATTAATTCATGTACATGACTTGTATGCAATTCTTTGAACTCAAGTCTTCCAAAACATGACCAAATGCAATGTTCAACCCAAAAACATGATCAACTATGACAATATAACATAGAACATGAAGAACTTCTAAAACAAAGCTTGGATTATAACATGCATGCAAGGATTCTTTAGAAAGACAACCTCAAATGCCATGAATTCCACATGCATGTATGCATTGAGCTTCAATTCACCAATTCTTAGCTCAATCCTTACATGAGTTCATTTAGCTCACTAGAATTCTTGTACTAGCAATTCAATTTCATAGTTAAGAGGGTGAATGCCTACCTTAAGTCTTGAATTCTCAAGTGTGGTAGCTTAATCTTCCAAATTCCCTTCAACTTCCTCTACCTTCAAGAATTTTCTTGTTGAGTTCAACTCGCCTCTCCCTCTCTCTATCTCACATTTGACTCTCTCTCTTGGATGAGCTCACAATGTGATGGAATCAAGAAAAAGAAATGAGTGGGCTTAAAATGGTGCCTTAGGTAATAATTAATCCAAACTAATCAAATGGCATTATTTTAATCTAGTTTAATCGCTCCGAACTGAATTTTAATTAAACCCAACATAATTTTGTATAAATCCTAATTAGCACATAAATCAAGTCAATTTCTGATTCGGACACCGATAAGACTTTCAATTCGCAAACCAAAACTAGGACGCGAACAGATCTTCCTACACCTAACAAATATTAACACAACAATGAAACACACACATGCATTTTAATTTAGAATTTCTCCTTAATTACTAATTAGGCATAATTAATCATGGATCAACGTTAATCAGAGGTCAGGGTTGTTCCAAACTCGGATTACCTTCATTTTGGAAGAACATTGGGTCTAACGGAAATAGTTCAGGATATCTTTTCATCATGTCCTCTTCGGTTTCCCAGGTTGCATAAGTTCCTCCATGATTCTGCCAATCAACTTTTACCAGTGGTATCTCCTTGTTTCTCAATCTTTTGATCCTGCGGCTCACAATCTGGATAGGTCTTTCCTCATAGGTGTAATCATCTTTCAAAAGCACATGTGTTGGCTCAATGACGTAGAGTGGATCCCTCAAGTATTCTCGAAGCATCGATACATGAAAGATGTTATGCATATGTTCCATTACCGGAGGTAAGGCTACTCGATACGATACTGGATTGATCTTTTCAAGGACTTCATAAGGTCCAACATACCTTGGCGCCAATTTGCCCTTAACACCAAACCGAGTTTGACCCTTCATCGGGGTCACTTTAATGAACACATGGTCCCCAACTTCATATTCCCTATCTCTTCTTCGGACATCAGCATAGCTCTTCTGCCGACTCTGTGCAGTTTTCCGACGTTGCTGGATCAGTTTCACTTTCTCGGTTGTTTCTTGCACAAGTTCCGGTCCCAACAAAGGTCTATCACCTACTTCAGCCCAACATATCGGAGAACGATATTTTCTTCCATACAAAGCTTCGTAAGGAGCCATTCCAATGCTTGAATTGTAACTGTTGTTGTACACAAATTCAGCTAATGGCAAATAGGTCTCCCAATTCCCCTGGAGGTCTAATACACACATTCTAAGCATATCCTCCAAAGTTTGGTTAGTCCGTTCAGTTTGTCCATCTATCTGTGGGTGATAGGCACTACTCAACCTCAGTTCAGTCCCCAAAGCCTGTTGCAAACTCTGCCAAAATCTTGGCACAAACTTCGAATCCCTATCAGATAAAATAGATACCGGTATACCATGCAACCTCACAATTTCATTCACATACAAGTTAGTCAATTTATCCACATTATAAATAGTTTTGACAGGCAGAAAATGGGCAGACTTAGTTAAACGGTCCACAATGACCCAGATAGAGTCCATACCTCAAGAAGAGCGAGGCAATCCCACTACGAAATTCATGGTTATGTGCTCCCATTTCCATTTTGGTATTAGGAGTGGTTGTAACAAACCAGCGGGTCGTTGATGTTCAGCTTTAACCTGTTGACAATGTAGACACCTAGCCACAAAATCTGCAATACTCTTTTTCATTCCAGGCCACCAAAAATTCTGTTTCAAATTGTGATACATTTTCGTATTCCCCGGGTGCATGGCAAACTTACTGCTGTGAGCTTCGGTCATAACACGTTTTCTCAAATCACCACAATCGGGTACACAGACGGTTTTGAAATTTCAGCACGTCATTCACAAACACAAATCCCGGCCTCGGCTTTGAATCAAATTCCTCTATGATCTTTTTCAAGTATTCATCTTCACATTGCTTCTGTTTGATCTCGTCAAGAATTGTAGGTTGAGCGGAAATAGCAGTTAAAATCCCACATTTTTCTTGCACAACAATCTCACTCTTCTTCTGTTCTAGGTCATCCAGCAATTCTTTTCGATTGGACAGCAAACATGATAAATTTGCACTGGATTTTCGGCTCAAGGCATCTGCTACGGTATTAGCTTTCCCTGGGTGATATAAGATCTGTAAATCATAATCTTTGATTAACTCTAACCATCGCCTCTGTCTCATGTTCAATTCCTTTTGGGTGAAGAAATATTTCAAGCTTTTATGATCGGTATACACCTCACAAGTTACCCCATACAAGTAGTGATGCCAGATTTTCAAAGCAAACACCACAACTGCTAATTCGAGATCGTGCGTCGGGTAATTCTTTTTATGAGGTCGGAGTTGTCGAGAAGCATAGGCAATCACTTTTCCGTTTTGCATTAATACACACCCCAAACCTTTGTAGGAAGCATCACTATAAACTTGAAACCCATCAATACCATTGGGCAAAGTTAAAATTGGTGCAATCACTAACCTAGTTTTCAACTCTTGAAATGTTGTCTCTCTTTGTTCATTCCAATCGAATGACACATTTTTCTGAGTTAACTGGGTCAATGGCATGGCAAGCTTGGAAAAGTCTTTCACAAATCTTTGGTAGTAACCTGCAACTCCCAGAAAACTTCTAACTTCTGTCACATTTGTCGGTTTAGGCCAGTCCACAATAGCTTCGATTTTCTGAGGGTCAACAGAAACACCATTCTTGTTGATTACATGGCCTAAAAATGCCACATTGTCAAGCCAGAATTCACATTTGGACAATTTAGCGTATAATTTCTTTTCTCTCAAGGTCTGTAGAGCAATTCTCAAATGATTCTCATGTTCTTCCTGCTTTTGGAGTAAATCAGGATATCATCAATAAACACAACAATAAATTCATCCAGAAATGATTTAAACACTCTGTTCATAAGGTCCATAAAGGCGGCAGGTGCATTGGTCACCCCAAACGGCATTACTAAAAATTCATAATGTCCATATCTAGTTCTGAATGCAGTTTTCTCTATGTCTTCAGCCCTAACCTTTAACTGGTGATCTGAGATCAATTTTGGAAAATACTTGGGCTCTCTGAAGTTGGGCAAACAAGTCATCTATTCGGGGCAGAGAGTATTTGTTCTTGATAGCTACTTTGTTCAGTTCTCAATAGTCTATACATAACCTCAAAAATCCATCCTTCTTTTTGACCAACTGGACTAGAGCACCCCAAGGTGAAGTGCTCGGACGGATAAATTTCTTATTCAACAACTCCTGAAGTTAGGTTTTTAATTCTTTCAATTCTGAGGTAGACATTCTATAGGGGGTCTTGGAAATAGGTTGTGTTCCCGGAAACACCTCAACAGTGAATTCAATTTCTCTATCAACTAAGTCCCCAGGTAAGTCATTTGGAAATACATCGGGAAATTCACAAGCAATAGGGATAGTTTCTACATTAGTTCCGTCAGATAATGCAGTCAGCATACAACACAAGTAACCCCTACATCCCTTCCTAAGCAATTTTCTGGCTTTCAGAGCTGAAATCAGATATGGGGGAGAAACTATCCCATTCCCAGTAAAAGTAAATTCAGGCATACCCGGTGGTCTAAACACAACAGATTTACTTGCGCAGTCAATGGTAGCACAGTATTTAGTCAACCAGTCCATTCCCAAAATATAATCAAAATGATCAATGTTCAAGGGCAATAAGTCAACATATAACACCATATCGCCAATCATAATATCTCATGCTGGACAAACATGAGCACACATCATAGAACCCCCAGACGGCGTAGATACAGATAACACATATGTCATAAGTTCTAATGGTCTAGTCAATTTTTGAGAGAAAACATGCGATACAAAGGAATGGGTAGAACCAGAATCTATCAGTACACATGCATTTTGAGAACATACAGAGAGTGTACCTGACACCACAGTATAGGTGTTTTGTACGTCACCGGGCACTAAGGCGAACACTCGACCTTGTCTCAGAGGTTCTTTCCCAATATTGGCCTTTGCATTTGTTTTAGCCGTGGAGGCGGATCCAACTGAACTCGCCGTAGGACGGCTAGTATTCTCAGACCTAAGTGGGCAATCTTTCACTACATGACCTGTCTGGCCACATCGGAAGCAAGCACCGGATACTCGGTAGCACACACCCCTATGCCTTCTACCACAATCAGAATAGACCAGGATAGACCCACTACTCTGACTCGAGCTACTTGTAGACCCCGTGTTCTGTTTCTTACTGACATAAGACCGGCCTCTTCTAAAACCAAACCCAGACCTCTTTCCTTTCCAATCCATTTGTATAGCTGCTGGGGCCTTACTTTGTTTCATAGCGGCTATGGTGGCTTCTGCCATTAAAGATCTGTCTAAAACTTCTACATAAGTAGGCAATTCAACACGCCTACCCGATCAAACACCTCTAAATCCAGTCCACCTTCAAATTTTCGTGCTTTCTTGTAATCAATATCCACCATATGTGGAGCAAACCATGCCTTCATACTCTGCTACAGACATTCTTCCCTGTTTAAGTTCTTGAAACTCATACACTTTCCGATCCCTGAAACATTGGGGAAAATATTTATCATAGAAGATGGCATTAAACTGTGCCCACGTCATATTCCCATTGCCACTTCGAATCAGTAACCACCACCTTCGGGCTTCATCCTTCAGAGTATAGGTGGCTAGGAGGACTTTTTGGATTTCAGAACAAGGGAACACCTCGTATAGCTTTTCCATTTCAAGTAACCACGTCTCCGCTTTCAACGGTTCAATTCCACCATAGAATGTCGGCGGTTTCATTTTCATGAATTTCTGTGTCAAGTTGATGCTATCATTATTATCTGCTTCGGCTTGTGCCGGCGGAGGTGGAGGGGGTAAAAGTTGTTGTCTTTGCTGTTGTGCCATAGTTTCAGTCAATGCTGCAAGCATTTGTTCCATTCGGCCCATGCAAGCCTTTGAAGATTCACTTACATCACTTCCCCTTGCATTCTCCATGTTGCTATAGAGACATCAAATGATAGTGAACATAGGAATAATCTTATTCGTTTCTTTCAATTCATTTGCTCAAATTCACATACATTAAGTTTCCATATTCATTTGGATTACCACACACTCACACATGCAGATGGAATGCCCCTAACTCTTACTAGGACATCCTAAGCTCATATGGCCCTATGTATGCAGTAGAACATGTGCTCTGATACCACTATGTCACGACCCAAACCCGCCCCTGTAGGTTTAGCATCGTAATCGGCCAGTAATCTGTGGATTATCAAAGGCCTCTTAACAGATAAGCACATAATGAGGGGCTGCGGAAGCAATTATACAAAATAGACAAGGTCCAATGAGTTATGATAACATACATGGGACAGAAGATTTCAAAACTTGCATATACATAAGCATGTCGGTCGAAGGATATCATAAAACATTTACAAAAGTGTAATTCCCAGGACCCGACTTTACAAAACAGACAGAGACTAGCATAAGTACAAAAACAGCCATGTAACTAGACTTCGATCGGAACCTTCTCGGGAGGCACAACGGCTGGCTGACAAAAATAGAAATGAAGGCCGTCAACTCTGGCACTGGTCACACGCTGGCTCACCTACATACATAATATAAACTGTGAGCGAAAGCTCAGTGAACAATAACAGAGTAAAAGGGTTTCAATGAATGAGTCCGTATCGATTCAGAAATCATAATTCAGTTTCGTATCAAATTCATAATTTGTCTAGATCATATACAGAAATCATGAGGTACACTTAAGTATACGTGATACATCCATTAGCATTAACAAAGCAGATACAAAATAGATACAGACACGTGAGGGTTACGAATAACCAGTTCCATAAAGGAACCTCCAGATTCGGGTAACAGAGAATAAACACGATGAGCCCATGATGGAGCCTCCGGTACGGGTAACAGAGTGCAGACATATTAAGTTCCGTGATGGAACCTCCGATACCGGGTAACAGCCAACAGATATCACATGATGCTAAGAATGTCACGAATACATATCAGAAATTGGACAATCATTCATTGTACATAACATATCATTTCAGAAAATAGATCTTAATTCACCACATAGAAAATAAATAAAGTTGAACATAGCTTTACTATGTTATTACTCACAGTTGGCCTTGAGACAGATAAATGGAGCAGGTTGGTCAAACGGTACGCGGCACGTGACCTACATAACACATAACAGACACACACTTGAAACACACGTTCTAATTGTACATAACTTACTTCATTTGATCTTAGTGTGTTTCTAACCTTTAATCCCCATTATGGAGTCTTAAACATGGCCTAGGAATGCCTAGGATGGAATGAGGATGCAAGAATGCATTGGAAAACATTTCATAAAATTTGCTGAAAATAAGGTCCACGCTCGAGCGTAGCTTTCCTCGCTCGAGCGGACATGCAGACAATGAAACTCCGCTCGAGCGTAACTTTGCCCGCTCGAGCGGACTGTAAACTCTTGAAAAGCACTGGTTGCATGATTTTTGCGCTCGACGGACGCTCGACCTACGCTCGAGCGTGAGACTCAGACCTTCGCTCGAGCGTAGATTCCCTCGCTCAAGCAGACTGCAAAACACAAGAACTTCTGGGTATATGCATTTCACGCTTGAGCGTAACCCTCGACGCTCGAGCGGAAGTGCATATACTCAGAGTGCACGCTCGAGCGTAAAGTTCCCCGCTTGAGCGTGGATCAAATTTCTGGAAATTCCATATTTGATCACCAAGCTCAAATTCAACCTTTGAAGCATCAAACTCAATTTTCTGGGCCCAAAACTTTGGAAAACACTTAGAAACTCATAAAACAACATGTTTGAAGGATCATAACAAGAAATCATGGCCCAAAAGCATGCCAATTGTGCAACATTCAACTTGAAACTTGAAATTAATTCATGTACATGACTTGTATGCAATTCTTTGAACTCAAGTCTTCCAAAACATGACCAAATGCAATGTTCAACCCAAAAACATGATCAACTATGACAATATAACATGGAACATGAAGAACTTCTAAAACAAAGCTTGGATTATAACATGCATGCAAGGATTCTTTAGAAAGACAACCTCAAATGCCATGAATTCCACATGCATGTATGCATTGAGCTTCAATTCACCAATTCTTAGCTCAATCCTTACATGAGTTCATTTAGCTCACTAGAATTCTTGTACTAGCAATTCAATTTCATAGTTAAGAAGGTGAATGCCTACCTTAAGTCTTGAATTCTCAAGTGTGGTAGCTTAATCTTCCAAATTCTCTTCAACTTCCTCTATCTTCAAGAATTTTCTTGTGGAGTTCAACTCTCATCTCCCTCTCTCTATCTCATGTTTGACTCTCTCTCTTGGATGAGCTCACAATGTGATGGAATCAAGAAAAAGAAGTGAGTAGGCTCAAAATGGTGCCTTAGGTAGTAATTAATCCAAACTAATCAAATGGCATTATTTTAATCTAGTTTAATCGCTCCGAACTGAATTTTAATTAAACCCACCATAATTTCCTATAAATCCTAATTAGCACATAAATCAAGTTAATTTCTGATTCGGACGCCGATAAGGCTTTCAATTCGCAAACCGAAACTAGGACACGAACAGATCTTCCTATGCCTAACAGATATTAACACAACAATGCAACACACACATGCATTTTAATTCAGAATTTCGCCTTAATTACTAATTAGGCATAATTAATCATGGATCAACGTTAATTAGAGGTCGGGGTTGTTACACAAGGCCGGGTGTTTGCACTTGTACCAGGAGACATGCAAAATACTGAGGCAGTTGTGTCATGTATACTTTCAATTTGTGCTCAAAATGCTTATATTCTGATTGATTCGGGGTCTACACACTCGTTTGTCTCGCATGCTTTTTCACAAAAATTAAATAGACAACTGGAACCCATGAACTATTTATTAGCTGTATCTTCACCTGCTGGGGGATCTATGACTTGTGCTTATGTGTATCCTGCGTGTGAGATTGTTATTGGGGATGTGCTTTTATATGTTGATTTGCTACCTCTGAATCTCGATCATTTTGATGTAATTTTGGGAATGGATTTGTTAACAAAATATCATGCCTCCATTGACTGTGTAACAAAGCAAGTTATTTTTCGTCCACCGGGATTGCCTGAATTTAGTTTTAATGGGGTTGGTGTTGTACCTCCCCCATACTTGATTTCATCCATGAAAACATCCAAATTGATTAAAAAAGTGTGTAAAGGATATTTATGTTGTGTACTGACTGTGTCTATTGATACTAAAACTAATGTGGACAATATTCCTATAGTCAAAGAATTTCCAGACGTTTTTCCAGATGATTTGCCAGGGGATTTGATTGACAGGGAGATTGAGTTCACTATTGAGGTGATACCGGGTACACAGCCAATTTCCAAAGCTCTGTATAGAATGGCACCTACTGAATTGAAAGAGTTGAAAATCCAGTTGCAAGAGTTGTTAGACAAGAGGTTCATTAGACCTAGCACATCACCGTGGGGCGCTCCAGTTTTATTTGTGAAAAAGAAGGATGGTTCATTGAGGCTTTGCATTGATTACCATGAGCTAAATAAGGTGACAGTGAAAAACAAGTATCCGTTGCCTCACATTGATGATTTATTTGACCAACTGCAAGGTGCTTAAGTCCTTTCCAAAATTGATCTTCGATCCAGGTACCACCAATTGAAAGTCAAGGCCGAGGACATTGAAAAGACTGCTTTTCGAACAAGGTATGGACATTATGAATTTCTTGTTAAGCCTTTCGGAGTTACTAATGTGCCTGCTGCATTTATGGATCTTATGAACAGAATTTTCAAACCATTCCTCGATGAATTTGTGGTTGTTTTTATAGATGATATCTTGATTTATTCCAAAGGTAAAGAGGAACACGAACATCATTTGAGGATTGCTTTGCAAACCTTGAGAGAGAAGAAATTGTATGCAAAACTGACAAAGTGTGAATTTTGGCTTGATAGTTTTATGTTTTTGGGCCATGTGATTAGTAAAGATGGCATATCAGTTGACCCACAAAAAATTGAAGCAGTGGTAAATTGGCCTAGACCGACTAATGTTACCGAAGTCTGAAGTTTCTTGGGTTTGGCCGGGTACTATCGAAGATTCGTGAAAGATTTTTCCAAAATTGCTTTGCCATTAACTCAATTGACTCAAAAGGGAATACCATTTGACTGGACCAATCAGAGAGAATTAGCCTTTCATGAATTGAAGACTCGACTTGTAACTGCACCGATTCTCACCTTATCCTCAAGTACGGATGCATTTACTATTTTTAGTGATGCTTCTTATAAGGGTTTGGGGTGTGTATTGATGCAGAATGGTAAAGTCATTACATATGCTTCCCTGCAACTGAGGCTACATAAAAAGAATTATCCAACTCATGATCTGGAGCTTGCTGCAGTAGTATTTGCATTGAAAATTTGGCGCCACTACTTGTATAGGGCAACATGTGAGGTGTACACAGATCACAAGAATTTAAAATATTTCTTTACATAGAAAGAGTTGAACATGAGGCAGCGAAGATGGCTAAAATTAATAAAAGATTATGATTTAGAAATCTTGTATCATGCGGGGAGAGCTAACACTATTGTTGATGCACTCAGTAGGAAATCAATTGGGAATTTGGCATGCTTACTTACCGGGCAAAGAGAATTGTTGCACGACCTTAAGAAATTAGAGGTTGAAATTGTTCTGCGAGAATAAGGCGGAACCTTGGCTGTTATTTCTGCTCAACAGAGACTTATAGAGGAGATTAAAGAGAAATAACAACAAGATGACTTTTTGAAGAAGATTATTGATGAACGGGGATCCAAACCGAGGTTGGGATTTGTTTTTGAACATGGTGTGCTAAAATTTCAAGGTAGATTGTGCGTACCAAATGATGTTGACGTGAAAAAATGAGTTTTGCAAGAAGCCCACAGTTCAAAACTTTCTATTCATCCAAGGAATGCAAAAATGTACCAAGACTTGAAGCTTAACTTTTGGCGGCCAGGAATGAAGAAAGAAATTGCTGAGTTTGTGTCAAAATACTTACAATGTCAACAAGGCAAAGCTAAACATCAACGACCCACAGGGTTGCTTCAACCTTTGCTAATACCGGAGTGGAAATGGGAGCATATTAAAATGGATTTCATTGTTGGACTACCTCGCTCCAATAGAGGTATGGACTCAATTTGGGTTATTGTTGATCGTTTGACTAAGTCTGCACACTTTTTACCTGTCAAAACAATCTATAATGCGGATAAATTGACTACAATTTATATCAATGAGATTGTTAGATTGCCTGGAGTGCCTGTGTCCATTGTTTCTGATAGGGACTCGAAGTTCATATCAAGATTTTGGTAGAGTCTGCAAATGGCGTTGGGTACCGAATTGAGATTGAGTAGTGCATATCATCCTCAGACCAATGGCCAGTCAAAAAGAACAATCCAAATGCTGGAGGACATGTTACGTATGTGTGTGCTTGATTTTCAAGGGAATTAGGAAACTCATTTGCCTCTAGTTGAATTTGCTTACAATAATAGCATTCATTCGAGCATTGGTATGGCGCCTTTCGAGGCATTATATGGTAGAAAATGTCGGTCACCTATTTGTTGGGCAAAAATTGGAGATGGGCCTTTATTTGGGCCTAAGATTGTGCATGAAACAACAGAAAAGGTGAAATTAATTCAACAAAGATTTAAAATTGCACAAAGTTGACAAAAAAGCTATGCGGATGTACAAAGATGAGACAGGGAATATGAAGTGAGTGATCATGTTTTTATTAAAGTGACACCGATGAAAGGACAGACTCGCATTGGAACTAAGGGCAAGCTAGCACCGAGGTATGTTGGGCCGCAAGAAATCATTGAAAAGATTAATCCAGTGGCATATCAAGTAGCACTCCCTCCTGAAATGGAACATATGCATAGTGTCTTTCATGTTTCGATGTTGCGGGATTATCTCCAGGATCCTTTCCATGTTATTGAGCCTACCCATGTGGTATTGAGTGACAACTACACTTATGAAGAACGGCCTATTCAGATTGTAAACCGACGAATCAAGAAGTTGAGAAATAAAGAAATCCCATTAGTGAAGGTGGATTGGAAAAATCATGGTGGCGTTTACGCAACTTGGGAAAGAGAAGAAGGCATGATGAAAAGATATCTCGAGTTGTTCCCTTTGAATCCGGTGTTCTTCAAAAATGAAGGAAATTTGAGTTTGGAGGACCAAACTCATTTAAGGGGGGGAGACTGTGACAACCTCGACCCATGATTAACGCTAAATCATGATTAAGCATGCTAAGTAAATGATTAAGACGAAATCCTGAGTTAATTACATGTGCATTGCATTATTTTGCATTTTTATCTGTTTGATGTAGAAAGATTTGTTCATGTTTTGGTTTCGATTTGCAAATTGAAGGCCTTATCGGCATCTAATTTAGAAATTGATTTGATTTATATTTTATTTGGAATTTATAGAATTTTATGGTACGGTTTAATTAAAATTTGGTTCGGAGCGATTAAATTAGATTAAATTAATGCCATTGATTAACTTTGATTATTTACCACCAAGTGAGCCCTTTTTTTGACCCCACTAGTTTAACTTTACACCTCATTTTTCCTTAATTTGATGCTCAAACGTGAGAGAGGGAGAGAGTAGGAAGATTTGGTCCTAGGCTTGAGAATTGAACTCAAATAAGAGGAATTACTAGGAGAGAAGAAGGAACTTTGGAGATTTGATTATCTAGCACAAGAATTTAACACCTAAGGCCCAATTGAACATCTAAAGTAAGAAGCCAAGTCTCTAGTTTTGAAATTAAGTTGATTCATCTATGAATTCAAGTGAATTGAGCTATGAGATGTAAGAATTAAGCTTAAGAAGTAGAAAGGAAGATTAATCCAGGCATACATGTTCATTTCATCACATTTGGAGCATGTTTGCTAAGAATTCTCTCATGCATGTCATAGATTGAGCTTAATTGTAGGAAATCATCATGTTTTCTATCAGTTTGCCAAGTTTAATCATGTTTTAAAGTGGTGGAGTTCAAGAGAATTCATGCATGTTATATTCTTGAAATATTCATAAAGTTTAAGTTGAATTTGTGTACAATTGGCATGTTTTTGGGCTTTGATTTTATGAAATGACCTTTAAATCATGATGTGTTGTGAGTTTCTAAGTGTTTTCCAAAATTTTGGCCCAAAACGATGAGTTTTGGAGTGTTGAATTCATGTTTTGAACTTTGGGAGGAAATCTGGAAAATCCAGAATTTTGTTTTTATGCTCAAGCGACCACCTTTATTTTCACGCTTCTGCTCGAGCTACAAAAGGTTGGCTCGAGCGGGAATTGCATGCTCTCAGAAGTTTGTGTGTTTGGAAGCACGCTCGAGCGACAAGACTTGCGCTCGAGTGAGGACCTGTGACTCACGCTCCAGCGACCGTCGAGCGACTGTCGAGTGGAAATTGCACGCAACCAGAACTTTTTCACATTTTGCAGACCGCTTGAGCGAAGGAGTGTGCGTTTGAGCGACCACTCACATTCGGTTTGTCCGCTTGAGCGAAGAAAGCTACACTCGAGCAAGACCCCTGTTTTCAGCAAGTTTTGAAAAACATTTTCAAGTACATTTTTGCATCCTCTTTCCATCCTAGGCCATGATTAAGACATCATAATGAGGATAATGAAGTAAAACCACACCAAAACAAGTAGAAAGGACTAAGTTATCAATTCCGGGCGTGTAATTTAGTATACGTTCGTTCTGTAACTGTGTAGGTTACATAGCTCAAGGAAGCTGAATAGCCTGTTTACAGCCTTGTTATCAGTGAGTAATAATGTTGTAAAGCTATGTTCAATTATAATTATTTTCTGAACGATTGATTGTACTGTTTTTTGAAATGACATTGTTTATCGAATGAATGATTGTCCTATTTTATGAACTGTACTCGTGGCATCCATAGCAACTGACTGTTACTGTTACTGTTGCTGCTACTGCTACTGCTACTGTTATTGTTACTGTTACTGTTATTGCTACTGTTACAGAGATCTCTGTCAGTTCCTATCCTTGGAACTACTGTTACTGTATTGATGACCATCAACTAACTGTTTGGTCTATTAAGACCTACTGTACTGTTCTGCTATTGGATGTACCACGTATAACTGCTAAGATTTTTAAATGAATGATACGACTTGAAATATGAGACAATGAATGAATAACTGATCTACAGATACAAATGACTGTTTTAGACACTGAAAGAACATTCATTCTTAGCCCCTTTACACATTCGTTATTCACTGGGCTTTAGCTCACAGTTTATTGTATATATGTAGGTGGCCAGGCACCAGATCAAAGCTAGAGGTGTTGACTCGAGCTCACGTTTTGTCAAGCCAGCCGTTGTGCCTCATAACGAGGTTCTGAACTTGTACGAGTCAAGGTCCTTTTGTTTTTTTGTTTTTTTTTTTGGTGATTCAAATTCACCATTTGGTCCTTACTAATGTAAAGAATGTTTAAGACTTTTGTTTAAATAGTTTATGATGATGGGATT
This sequence comes from Camellia japonica, assembly GCA_030407325.1. Taxonomy (NCBI): domain Eukaryota; kingdom Viridiplantae; phylum Streptophyta; class Magnoliopsida; order Ericales; family Theaceae; genus Camellia; species Camellia japonica. Next base: position 112,367,004 of record JAPPVO010000014.1, on the reverse strand, counting down.
ACGTCATTGACTTGCATATTGCCTTGTATATGTATTTTTGGTATAAGTGGTTATGAATATGGTTGTGTACATGAAAGTTTATTTCCAATCAGATCCTCACAGTTCATTGGACATTGCCTTATTATTGATTGACTTCTGCCAGCCCCCTCCATACTTTATTATTGTCATTATTGTTAAGCAGGCCTTTGGTAATCACGGATTACTAGCCGGTTACAAGGCTAAATCCTTAGGGGCGGGTTTGGGTCGTGACAGCAACGTAGGTAAATTATTGCCTATGTGAAAGACATTTTTGGGGGTGGCATATCAACTACACAACGAAGTGAGCATATGAATGCATTTGTTGATGGATATGTGAACTCAAAGACAACTTTAAAGCAATTTGTTGAACAGTATGACAATGCCTTGAGAAGTAAGGTAGAGAAGGAGACCAAAGCAGACTTCAAATCTTGAAACAAATTGTATGATTGCTTAACGGTATATGAGTTTGAGAAGCAATTTCGTACAACCTACACTAATGCAAAATTTAAAGAAGTTCAAGTAGAATTGAAGCGACTATTATACTGTCATGCGACTCTTGTGAAAGAAGAGGGATCAATTTGTACTTATCATGTCAAGGAGGCTGTTTTCATCGGTGATAAAATGAAGAAAGTGAAATTTGTTGTCTATTTTAATTCAACTGAATGTCAAATCCAATGTATGTGTTGGTGGTTTGAGTTTAAGGACATTATGTGGGCCCATTCATTTAGTGTGCTCATTAATAAAAATTGTGTTACTATGATCATAAAGTGGCCCAAACTGAACCTTACTATTTTTGTTGCACGGATGACACGCAATAGAGTTTGTACGTACCGATATGTGTTCAATATATGATATAAAATATTTTTGATTGTTTTAATTTATATATATGTTTGTGGACAATATTTGTAAATTTTACTTTGACATTGAATATGCACAGGTTAGCTCAATGCAAATAGTGGACAATATTGGAAGCACATCTCTTACTCAATGAGGAATGGTGAACAACATACGCAGTCAAATTTCGAAAATTGAATCAAAATTTGTTGACTTGAATGTAGATGTGGATCCAAATGGACCATTTTTTTTTAGTTTAGTAGTACTACTTTGATGACTTTGGTTTGTAAACAATGGATGGTTTGGTTTGTAAACGTTGGTTTGAATTCAATGTAATTGAATTTTGTTTGTGTTGGTTGTTAAGTTTTATTAGCACATTTGTTCGTTATGGTAATACATATTATTTAGGTGGGCATGTTTTGGTTATTGTTCCTTGTATACTCAATGTAACGCCCTCAAAATAAACCCATAAATCATACATCCTTGACATGCTTAGACGTAAGAGAATAAAGCATAATTACATTTCATCAGAGTATTCATTACAAAATGTATTACATGTTGACAACAAAAGTAAATGCCCTGCGGGCTTACAACTTTCCAAGCCAACACTTGGTTACAAAAAAAAAGAGTACTAACTCAATACACAAAATAAGCCATTGGCTTGATATACATGTAATACAAGAATGTAATCACAAAAGATGTCTCAGCCACTAAGCCTCTCAAGTTACGTCCTTGGAGGTGGCATGCTACCTGTACCTGAAAATGATTTCCCATATAGGGTGAGCCAACGCCCAGTAGAGATATGCTAAACATAATATGAACAATAACTAAAACATTAGCATTTGATAAATGTTTAACCCACATAAATCAATTCATAACCCATTTCAATTACATGGCAGATATGTCCATGTTTCATTCCATTTTTCCATCACTTATCCAGTTCTCAATTTATAAATAAGGCTCAGAACCTAGCCAATAATATAATGAGACTATAACTCATATCAGCAATACTTCCATACCTCACAATAGATACACATGTTTGCTGTATCAATAACACATTAACACTTCCATACTTCACAATAGATACACATATTCGCTGTATCAATACTTCAAAAGATACACTTATTTGCTGTATCAACACTTCAATAGATCCACATATTTGCTGTATCAATGGAGTCCATCCCCTATCTCCTCCCAAACAATATCCGGTTTAGGAGTCCATCCCCTATCTTTCCCTAAACCGTGGAGTACATCCCCTATCTCCTCCCACACAACACAATGTATATAAACACATATCATATACATAGTCAATCAATACATAAATTCGATGTATTATTCCCATTGCCATATTTGATGACATATTCATTTGATTAGTTTTAGTTCGCCTAATCATCATGCATTGTCTACAACAATCAAGACTATCCTCCACCGATAGCCCAAAGCAATTATTTCTAAATAGATGATAATTACGTCCAACAGATATATTAACAACAATTTTCAAGGTGAGTGATTAATAATTCCAACTCCACTATTCTATCTCATAATACGCCAATTACATCATTTCCATTCAATTTCGTATTTCCATAATAAATGTCATTATTTACACTAATGACCCAAATATACCCAAACATGGCATTTGCCCCCTTTTCTCAATATTGACCCAAATGTCCAAATATTATCAACAACATCAATAAATTTTATTTCAAAACTCAAAACACAAATGTATGAGTCAAATAAACAAAACCCCTCTTTTCAACATTATGCATCTCAAACCCTAACTTCCCAAATCAAACCATCTATACAAATAGCTCAACATCTATGTTAAAGCACATAAGAATGAGTAGTTATCCCTACCTCAAGAGATGAAACCCAAAGGAGATGACGAAGAAATCCCGAAGTGCTCCAAATCAAGAAATTTTCGGATTGATAGGAAGCCCACACCAAGCTCTACACTTTTTGTAAAGGCTCAAGGGTAGAAGATCACTCTAACTAGATCAAACCCTAGAGAGAAGTTGGAGTTTTAGAGTGAGAAGCTCTCTAATGGAGTTTTTGAAAAGTAAGAGAGAGAGAGAGAGAGTGTGTAAAAAGTGATCTAAAATCACCCAGCTGCCAACTGATATACGACTAGTCCGCTCAAGCGGAGAATATGACGCTCGAGCGTCAAGCACAAAAACTGAACCCACTCGAGCGCAAAAAGACCCGCTCGAGCGTAAATTACCATCTCCCAGTACTTTTACAGACAATGAACACCTGCTCGAGCGCCAAGAGGCCCGCTCGAGCGCGACACCGCTCGAGCGTAAGGAATCTGCTTGAGCGTGAAAAACACATTTACAGTACTTTTGCAGACGAACAAACTACTAAAGGTGTACAAACTCCGCTCGAGCGTAAAGGGACCCGCTCGAGCGGACAACCAAAAATCCGGGCAACAACACTTGAGACCAAAACTCAACCAACCTGTTACAAACCTGCCCAACACATCCTAAAACTCAAATATAAGGAATTAAAGGATGACAACAAGACATATACAACAACCAACTCCACGGAACCTAAGTCCGGAATACTGTTAAACAATGAAGGGAAAACCGGGATCGTTATAGTCAATGGCTGCTGCTGCAGCATTTGTTTTGTTCTTGATAAATTAAATTGATCAATATATTATGTTTTATCCATATCAATTTAATCTATCTGTTTGGAGGCTCAAATGATGTTGAACAAATATATTTGAAGACCAAAATAGGCCCAAAATAGTACCAAAATAGCTCCAGAACTGCAAGAAAAAAAGTTGGCAGGCTGTAGAGGCATTTGGTCGACCGTATAGGTTTTTTGGCCGACCAGATAGATTTTTGGCCCGGCAGAGACAATCCAGTATTCAATCATTTTTCATTTCAATTTATAGTCCACCATTCAAAACAAGTCCACTATTGCACCTGCTGCCTGTGTTTTCTAACAGTGACAACTTTTTCTGTGATCACTAACTATCTTTTAGTCTAGCAACAACATAAAAACATTGAATTTTTAGTGACAACATATACTTGTGACAATTGAAAGTGACAATATATAGCCACAATCCATGACAACACGACATTCAATTCATGACAATATTGAAGAGGTAACATATATACTTGATCCATCATGTCCAATACATCCATAATTACATCATGTCCAGTACATCCATAATTACATTCATCAAATTCTCCAAAAACTAAATTTTTATGTAATTGACATTATAAAGTACAAAATGATACAGAATATAATCACATAAATCATCGCCTTGAAATTATTTTCCATCCTTTGAAGCCTTCTACCATGCTCATGAATTTCATTGTCTATCTCCGAAAGCCTTGTCCTTACATCATTGAATTCCTCTATTTTTATGAAGTCCAGCATTGGAACAGATTGTTGAGGTAATGTCCTCAACATCATCGTTTGCAAACTTGAAGTAATTGTAGTGTTCCTTGTTACTCCACAAAGCATGACAATCAATTAGTCAAATTATGCAAATAATTATCCAACTACGAAAAGGTTTATTTCATATCACATACTTACATATTTTGATGGGCAAACAAAGAACAAACACCCTTAATTTCCGTTCTCATTGGCCCATACAATATATATTGCAACTGTTCTCCCATAGTCACACATTCTTGGTTTTAATCTAATGTTGTTGTTGTTAGTAGAAGAAGAAGCCATTTTTAATTTGCATAAACAATGAGAATGTAATACGTAGTTACAAAACATATTACATTAATTTGTTTTCAATCTAACCATGCCACTTTGATGAATGTAATGTACAGTCATAGACCATTAAGTCGACAATTTGGATGCTGTGAAATTAACAGAATATGTTAATGACAAGTTATAGATGTAGCATATATACCAAATTCAATCCTTATTAGGTTACAGAACGAACCAATGAACTGAACTTGGTTTAGTTTGCATGTAATTCTCCTTGTAAACATAATGGTTGGCTCATCACAAGGTAGCTGCTACTATGAGGTTGCTCCTCAAGGGTTTTTCATACAATCAAAGGACTGCCCAGAACTTGGGTGTGTAAATTTATTGTATACAACCAAAGCCAAAAACAAATTCAGTAGCAATACCACACTTAGCAGCAAACATTGTTAGGGGGTGACGTAGAAATAATAATAATATATATATATATATACTATATCCATCCCAAAATATTAGTCTCTTGTTCTATTTTTCATTATTCCAAAATGTTAATCCCTTTTAAAAAATTAAGAACTAAAATAATATGAATTTCCTATTTTGCCATTCTTTTAAATTTATTAACAACACAAAAAATACAATTATGACAATTGTTATTCTCCAAAAAATGTACTATCAAAGGGTAATTTTGAAAAATTAATTTTTTTTAAAGTGTAATAATTGTGGAAAATCCACACACTTAATTACCTCAGTATATATCTTCTCTCAGTACACACACTTATTAATTTGATTATTAATTAATTTTCCCAATCCACACACTGAAAGTTACAATTGTACCCTTCACTCATAATTATTGTACATACACCACTCAACTCTCCTTTCTACACACTGGTTGAGTGACCTTGCTTCCAGATTTGTAGACTCATTGTAGACCCACGTGAAGACTATTCAAGACCACAGTGTGAAATGAAGTGAAGTGAAGACAAAATCCTCCATTGAAGACCTCCATTGAACCTCCGTTAAAAACCCTCTAAAATATTATTGAAAATGAGACATCTTTCTATATTGTTATTGCATTTACCATTTTCAGATCTCTGTGCACTCCATTGCCATAAACCCTTTGTTTTTTTAATTTTTATTATGTTTTTCGGTTTGGGGATTTCAACATTGATTTTCTGAAATTATACATTTAATTCGAAACTTCTCTTCCGAATAAAAGTGATTAGTTCGACAAATTTATTTCAAAAAAATTTTAAAAAAAATTCGGTAGTTGATGTCCGAATATAATGAAATAATTTGGCAATTGATGTCTAAATATAATAGAATAATTCGGCACTGGTTGTCTGACTGAAAACAGCGAAAAGAGGGAAAAAAAAGTTTTGGACAAAAAAGTTAACATTTTCATCACTAATAGAGTATAAATTTAAAGATTAAAGCAATATGAGAGTTGTTATGAGAGTATTGCTTTGCAAGCAATAGAGGAGTATTGAGTGTGTAGTAAGCAAAGTGACAATAATGGAAAAATTAGGGTTTAGTTTTTTTACTCAAAATGTGTACATTGAGATTTTTTTTGTTTTTAAAAGATGTGTACAGAGAATTCATATAATATTATGGGTGCTAGTAGATGTCCATTATGGTCATTTTAGTTTAGGATATCATTGCCATTAAAATAGTATTTCATTAAATGTGTGCACTGAGGTAATTAGGTGTATGAAAATATAATTTCCTATAATTGTACTACCAAAAAAAAGTTAGATTCCCCAAAATAGACTATTATTTTGAGACAGAAGGAATATATATATATATATTAAATTTAATTGTTGTTAGAATAGGATCTCTTGTGCTACTTTCTCAATTCTTTTCTTTATAAACTCTATATTCTTAGCAATGTTAGTATTTATTAGATTTTGTAAAAAAATTACGTTGTTGTTGACAATTTGCTATGAATATTACTACTTGATTATAATCTAACAACAAATCTTGAACATAAAAAAGGTGATAATCACTCATAAAAAAAAATTTAAAAAAAAACTTTTTATTCTTGTTACTTCTTATATTTATAAAATGTTTTGATTTTAGGTCTACTATGCCACGACCCGCTCCTGTAGACACCCCATTTTTGACCGTCCTCAAGACTTGGACGTCACTGTTTGAACACTCGGTGATCATCCATGTTCATGTTCATTTTGAGTTCTCGGAGGTCTCGGCTACGTGCCTTGCCTTAGGAACTCTCAACTTGATTGTTCTGTGCTTGGTTTTGCACCAAACACTTGTTGTTTTGCTTCTAAGGGTAGAGGAAGGCTTGTTAGCCATCCCCACACCTCACCGGCCATGGCTTAAGGCCACCGGCCCTATTTTATTGCTACCGGCCATTGGTGATGGCCGGTCGACACTCTTTTTGGTCGTTCGACCATTGCTTTGGTCAATTTGTCATCTTTGGCTGGCCGACCACTGTTCATCTTCTTTTGGCAGATATTTTTATGCCAGCTATGATAGCTGGCATAGACTTTGCACCCCCTCCATACACGTGTATGGAGGGATTTCCCTCTTGCTTAGCTTGTTTTGTAAGCTTTGCAAGAGTGAAGTCCTATAAAGGGTGGGCTTCTCCTCCCTCCTCAAGGGTTCCAAAAAGTTCCAGAGGGCTCTGAGATTAGGGTTAGGGTTTGTGTATCTATCTATCTCTATATCTCCCTCCCTTTTGATTTGTGTGCATAAGGTTGTGTTTGTTCTTAGTTTTGCACTAAGGCACCTAGTGTTACACCATACCTTGGTTGCTGAGGTGCCAAAGGGTTGTTCTTGAAGTTCTTGAGTGGATTTAAGCTTGGAAAGGCTGCTGGAGCTCCATTCTTGAAGAGGTCTTCAAGGGTAAGAAACTTACCCCTTTATTCCCCATTTTTGCACAAGCTTTTAACCTCTCTTGAATCTGTTTTTAAGCTTAGTGTATAACTAAAAAAAGTTCTGTTTTTACTTGCTTTTGATCTTTGTTTAAGGTCTCTTTGAGGTTTGGGGTTGTTTCCTCCCCTCTTAGGCCTTGTTTGGCCTCCTTTTTGTGCTATTTTTGGTGAGCTCTGGGACCACCTTGTATTGGCCTCCTCACCACTGAAATCCAGAGGGATTTTAGTGGTGGAGATGGTGTTTTGAGGTCCTAAGAAGGAGAGGGCCATCCCTTCTCCTTGTTGTCTTCAAAACTTGTCATTTTAGCCTCATGTGTGAGCACCTTAATTAAGTCCATGTTGGCCATGTCTTAGTTGGTATTTGTGGTTATTTTTCCATGTTATAGCACTGTTTTAAGTTGGTTTAGACACACCATGCATGCTTTGCATACTTGTCTTGTAATACCATGAAATTGCCTTAACATGTTTTATGCTTTGAACCTTGTTTTTAGCATGATTTTGGCTTGGCTTTGTGAAGCTTTTATGCATGTTTTAGTATACTTGAGGTCTCATTTTGGTTATTTGGGTCATCCATGACTTGCTTTGTATAGCTACCATGCAATCTCCCTTGTAAGCTTTGAGTATTGGATTCTCTAGCATGCTCTATTTGCATCATTTCAGTGGTTTGGCACCATTATTTATGTCATTTCAGTCCTTGTGGCATGCTTGTATGCTTGCATTTGATACTCCTTTAATGCTTTAAAAGGTTGATGTCTTATGCTCCATGTTTGGACCTTTGTGTATGCTTCCATATGTAGGCCATTTAGATGCCATCTAAGTATGTTTTGGGCTTTGTCTTGACCTACATTGGGACTGTTTTGAGTCCCCTCGACCCTTTGGGACTCGCCTTGCATGGTCTTGATTTGATCCCTTAGGTTAGCCTTAGGCCTTAGGCTTGCTTGCATGTTTTGTTTGTTTGGTTTGGCGCCATTTTAACATGATTTCAGAGCTTACAATGTATGCCATTTGTCCATGTTTGTTCTTTTTAAGTGTGCCTAAAAGTTGTTTCTTTGTGCTTAAGTTTTGAACCATGTTTGCATGCATGTTTGTATGTAAATTTGCCTTCATTTCCATAGCATTTTGGCTACTTATTTAGACATGGCTGAGGCTTGTCCATATTAGTCTAAGTCCATCTTTTGCATGTTGCTCAAATGTTGTTACATTGCTTCATGTTTACATGCTTTGGTTGCATCATGTCTTGCATGCTCATTTGTGTGAATATTGTCACATGCTTGCATGTTTGCATGCGTGTTTGCATTTTCATGTTGCATACTTAGCTCGCATGCTTAGGTTGCATTTGGCATGCATGCCTTGCCTCTTGAATTGATTATGATAGAGGTTGGGCCCATAGTGTGTTTATGTGCATTACATTTGACATCAAAATGCATACTTGGCCTCTTGGGCCATCACGCATTGAAATGCGCGATTGGCGGCCCGAGGGTCGAGTACCATATTCCCCTGAGTCTTAAACATGATAGGGAGGGTGGTTGTGCAAACATTTGATTTGAAATGCATTGCCATGTCTTGTCTGCCTTCTGCTGCTGTCAAAACAGGGTTCTGCAGGCATAGATGGTCGACCGACCACATTGAGTGCCAGCCGACCACAAATCTCTAGCCGAGAGCTACATAGATGGTCGATGACCAATTTATCATGGCCGGTGGTGTCTCATCTTGGCCGGTGGTCCTCCACAACCCTCAGGGAGTATTTCAAAAGCAACTTTGGGACTTGTGTAGTCTTCAGAGACATAAAACAGTGAAAACAAAGGCAGCTTGTGCATGGTGGTGGATTTCCGAGCGAAGCCGGGCACGCATGCATTGGACCCTCTTCCCGAGGCTGTTTTACCGCTTTATTAGCTTAGTTAATTTGCTTAACTAGTTAAGTGGTCTGTAACTATTTAATTGGCTTGTTAGTTAGTTAAATTTGTATTATTCTTTTGGTCCCTCCAAGAGAGGGCGAATTGTGTAATAAGCGTGCGTGTGTGTGATGCATGTCTTCCAACCCCCACTTCTTTCTCCCTTTTACTTACCTGCTTTTGATGGTTAGTATTAGGACATGTTTTGATTAGCATACTTATGATAGCATGTTTGCATCCATTCATTTGTATTGCGTGCACCGGGCTCAGCGCATCATACTAGTTGCATAGTATTTCAAATCTAACTTGAATACATGTCAAGTTGCATTTCACATGCCATCCATAGATTAGCTGAGCCTATTCTAGCTGCATTTTGCTTGCGATGCATTAGCCATCTTAACATGGACTTGGATCATACATTTGATTACTAACATGTTCCTTGTTTTGGCATGGAGTACTAGGTGAGTGTTTATGCTTTAGCATCTCGCATGAGTGTGAATGTTAACATGAAAGCATGCTTGCCATGAGGCTAACTGCTTAGTTGATTTACTGCCTGGATACCTGTGGGTGAAGGTTGGATTGCTTGAGTTGGAACAACTCGTTGAAATCCGTGTTTTAGCCTACTTGCAAGTAGCAAATTTCAAACTGTCTTTCAAACAAGCGGATATGCAATTCTTTGTTCCAAATTAGACGATCTAGTCTATACTTTTGTGTTGTGCGCATCACATAGTAAGATTAGCTAATTAACCGGAATAGGAATGCATAATGTTTTCAAAACTAGATATCATGATTAGTAGAGGCCGATCTTTGATCGAGCGAGTGGGGGTGCTCATAGCTGACATTCTCCAATCGTACCCAAGTTCCCAAGTCGAGGCAACTTTGGTGATGACGAATACGTGGCCTTAGGCAACAAGTCAGGGTTTCCTAAATTCCCCCATAAAAAATATTTAGGTGGCGACTCTGTATCTGGCAAAGCAGTCCATGTTTGGCACTTCTTTCAAAAAAAATCTGTTTTCAAAAAACGATTTACCGGATTTGGACTCTTTGATAATTCATCGGTCTTGCATTGCACTCTGCGAGATTAGATACAGGACCGTGACATTGAGTCCTGAACCGTAGTGAGCCCAAATGAACAAAACGGGATTTTCCCATCCCGGGACGTTCGAGGACGTCTACAGCTTCCCGTATCCAAAAGTTAAGCATCATAATGGCCAATAACTTAAGTTACCTCCGCCCAATTCTTAAACAAATTACTAAACGTGAGCGGAAAAAAATATTTAAGTGAGGGTACCAAAATAATCATTAGAGCTTCTATTTTTATAACAAAATTTATTGACCAAAAAGGTCGAAGAATAGAATTATGAATACTATAAAAGTACTGTTTGTGTCTATTCCACAGCCTTGCATCTAAGACTCTCCAAAAGTCATTTTTGAATTGCATTGTTTCCTGAAAATTGGTAAACAGTTATAAGCACATGGTAGAGTGAGAAATATTATACTAAGAGCATAAAGGCATAAAATTCACCGTGGATAGTTATTGGCTAAACAAAGCTTGATATTAAAATACAGAGTATACAATACAGAGATCATTTGACATATAATACAGAAATCATATAAATAAAATAATCATAACCACGGTATAGAACGGAACAGAATAGATGTATGGACTCAAGAGGTGGCTCATACGAACTCTAGAGTGGCTTCCACCATAGTGTAACACTTAGCTCCGTACAGCAATTTACTCCACACTAGGGCCCCGTTTGTTTTCAGAGGTAGAATGGAGGGGATTGTTAGTGAGGGGACTGCTAGTGAGGGAATTAAGAAAAATTGTGTTTGTTTGATGACCAATAGACTAGTAATAGTTCATGTTTGTTTTGAGAGATAGGGATGGGATTAACCATGTAAAATTCCACAAATACTCTTTGCATTATTATCAAATTTGGACTTATATCAACTAAAGAATAAATAAATTTTTACTCACTGTTATTCTTCTACTTTTTTTTAATTTTTTTTTTTTTTAAATATTCAGGAATCCAACTATCAAAAATTTTTTTGCCAATGTTATTCTTTTTATTTTTTATTTTTTTAATATTATTGAATCCAACTACCAATAAATTTTTATTCAATGTTATTCTCTATTTTTTTTTCTTTTTTTTTTTTTGGTAAATATTAAAGAATCCAACTATCAATAAAATTGTACTCAATTATTTGTGTTTAATATTACATGAGCAATATTATTCAATGTCACTACTTGTGCAAAATGCATATCAAATCCGTAACTCAAACTTCAATCAATGAATACCACATTTTGTGAGGAAAGATGATGTATTCATCATAATAAGGATTCAAGGGGGAAAAAAATCAAAAGAAAATGTACAAGAAATCAGGAAAGGAAAAAAAAAAAAATAGATCATGTTTGTGAGGAAAGCTAATGTATTCATCATAATAAGGATTCAAGGAAAAAAAAATCAAAAGAAAATGTACAAGAAATCAGGAAAGGAAAAAAAAAAAAAGATCCTGTTTGTGAAGAAAGCTGATGTATTCATCATAATAAGGATTCAAGGGAAAAAAAATTAAAAGAAAATGTACAAGAAATCAGGAAAGGAAAAAAAAAAAAAAGATCCAGATAACCATAGAACAATTGCCAAAACATCAGGCACAAAGATCAGAAGTTAACAGATGCATAAGGTTTGTGGGGGTAATCAGGTGAGGAAGTGTTTACAATTGGTCAGACACAGACTATTTATAATAAAAAATAAATAAAAATAAAAATAAAAATTGGGCAAACACAGATTGTCTTAGTCTCAAAACTTATTCACCTGAAACATATTCAACTCAACACCATGAAGCAATATTAAAAAACTATTTTCCTAGTCAAAAGCTTCACCAGAAGACATGACAACGTGCAGAGTTGAAAGAAAATGATGAGACTAAACAAGGGACATAACCAAAAACCCAAGACAGCAAAATCTAAGTCAAAATAACAATATCAACTTAACATCCTTAATTAAAAAAAAGATAATTGGTACAACAGAGGCATTAGTACAGAGTAGCTTGAAATGGAAACATTGACTACAAGAACCAGTCTTAACCAGCCCAACACAACAACTTCATATAAACATATTGCAGTAGTAGATCAAACCGATGTAGCAGGGAGCAGCAGTAACTAAGTAGAGGCATCATCTTTGAAATTTGAAATGGACAAAATCCTGTTTCTAACAACCTGTTTATTACAATCTGTCTAACTATTATAAATTTTGGATATCATCTCCACAAATACAACATAATATGCTTGTTTCCCTGCCATTCCTATTGCCATACTTAAAAAATAATAATAATAATAATAATAAAAAAGCTGGCTAACAGAGAAAATTAAGACAGCAACATACATATCTTGCCAAAACATAATGAATCATAACATATATTCATACATGAAACAAAAGTTCAACCATCAAAACATGCTACGGAAATCCACCATGAAAGGGCAAGTCTACATATCCATGATTTACATGCAAAATTATGCACCATATGCATCTACGATAATACCTAAGCTATAATATTTATGTATCATATAATATGTTACCGAAGTCATATGGCAAACAAAAAGACCATCATAAAATAGATACCATATTCAAATATGACCTTCCAATAGCAAAGAAACCCACTACATCTTGTCATTCTCATCTAAACTGAAGAACAAGTCAACTTTGTCTTCATCTTTCACTATCATAGATGCTGCCATCAACCTTTAGGTAGTACTCATTGGCAACTTCAGAAGTTCTTCATTAACCAACCTCCTTTGTTGGGATAGGTCATGTGAATATCCTATCCTATGAGCAATCTCCACCATCGTAGTATTAGTATTCTCAATGAATGATCCAAGATTTTTTGCCATCTCAAATAGTTCAGTGGGAATCCCCTCAGCAGGTCGAGCCCATTTTTTTTTTTTCCATTTTTACTAGAGTCAGCACGGTTGGAAATATTACCTGAAGTAGACATTAAGTAGTCCATATCATCCATGTTTATACTAAATTGTTCAACAGGAAACTGTTCTCCTTCTTCTATAGTTGCATTTGCATCTTCCTTTTCCATGGCTGCAACTACATCAGCAGGATCCTCAGTCAATTCACCAGTCACCCTATTCTTCCCAAATAGAATAAGCCAATCTTTATAGAACGGAAATGGCCCATTTCACATCCCTTTTTGCATCTGGCACCCTCTACACAAGTGATTATCCAATTACTAAAAAGAACAGATTGATGTATAAGTAAAGAATAATGTAAACAACAATAAGAAAAATGAGATATACCCTGACATAGTTCAGCCATACGTCATCACTATCAACTAGCACCATTTTTTGTTCATCATCCCAACCAAAACCACTTATCTTTAACATATCTTGAAGAGTGTTATATTGTTTCCTCCACAACTTAATCTCTGAGTCGATGTGAGGAGTGGCTTGAAGATCAGTTCTAGGAAATGCACTTAAGATCTTCTTCTCACATTCATTGTAGAAGTCTACCCTAAACTGATTATTATCAAGCTTCCACCTGGGATTACTTGCAGTTACATCCTTCATGGTTGTAATGAGGAAGACTTCCTCACGGTTATTCCAAAACCTTCAAGGTTTCCCCTTCCTACGAGAACTAGCGGTACTTGTGTCATCCATACCTATATATATGTGTGGGAGCCGAATAAGTAGAAGAGTCGGAAGACGCGTACCCCAGAAATTAAATACTATTCGGCTCCATATTGCGAAATAAGGACGCCGAATGCGTTAGTGAAGCCGAATAGACGGAGGTCAATAGCTCCGAATGAACCAAAGGTGAATGGGATAAAAGTAGGCTCAGGCCCCGAGGCCCAAAAAGCAAGTATAAATACAAGAGCCACAAATTTAGAAAGGTATGTAAGAATCACTTCACTTAACTTAGTAAGAAAGCTATCCTGAGTGTCTGAACTGACTTGTCCGTCGGAGTGCTAATTCCGGTACCCCCGACCGGAGTGTTTGTATCTTTTCAGGTGACTAGCTGAGGATCACTAGCGTCTCCCAGGATTCGAAGAGTATTTCCAAACCACTTCTCCACAATATGTATATCATGAGTTTAAATCATAACACAAATGTCAATCATAAATAACAAATCAACTTACACAATATTTGTTACAAATACCACACAAAAACTAAACAAATATGGTTTCAATTACATGTCATTATAAACTCACTATTAAATAAAAATCGTCATACAACACTAATTTATTGTTTAATACCTCTACTTGCTTTCCTTTCATTTAACATTTGTTTAAAAATCGTCATAAAAACTAAACAACCTCTACTTGCTTTCCTTTCATTTAATATTTGGGTTGCCTAGGTTGTTCTCCATTCACTCCATTGATCAGATGCTTCAACAACGTCAATCATTTCATCTCCTAATTCAGTAGCTGGAGGAGGAGGATTCATTTCCTCATTCTCATCATCAGCGAGATCCATAGGCATTTCACGTTGTATGAGATTGTGGAGAAGGCAATATGCAGTGATAATACGAAATTGAGTCTCGATTGAAAAGTAAGAATAGGTCCTCAATATTGCCCACCTCATTTTAAGTAGGCCAAAACACCTCTCAATGACATTACGAATAGAAGAGTGCCTCGTGTTGAAAAACTCTTGTGAAGTTGTTGGGGCACCCCCTTCTCTCCATGTGGAAAGATGGTAATGCTGTCCTCTATATGGTGCAAGAAAACCCACCCCATTTGTGTAACCCATATCTACAAGATGGTAGTAACTTGTAATTATGTAAGATGGTTTCACTATGTATGTAAGAAAATAATTGTTTAATACAGATATAGTGTACTTATATATATAACAACATATATAATTATCATACCAGTAGACACTTTCAACCCATTGGGTTTACTGACAGCATCTCTAAGTACCCTAGAGTCAGAAGCAGATCCTTCCCATCCAGGCAAGACATATATGAATTACATGTCTTGGGAGTACACACCCAATACATTTGTGGCAATTTCTTCCTTTCTCATTCTATACCTTGGTTTGTCTATTACAGGGGCAAGAACCTTAACATAGGTTTCATCTAAAGCACCAAGACAATTCTAAAAATAAAACATTATTATAAAATTAATATAGGCAATAAAAAAATATAATACACTAATTAAGCCAAGTTGTAAATATATTGTACCTGAAAACAACTCCCCCTATCATCTGTACAATTAGCAGTTATTGGTTCCGGCTTCTTAAGGAGAAGACCATGGAGGTGCAACACAGCCTTGAGAACATTATTGAAGTGCTTACTAACTATTTGACCACTCCGCATGAAATTAAATTTAATTTTGCGGTTCCTAGTATGATGTGCAAACACATTCAAAAACATTGCTACTTGCTCCTCTAAGACAACATATTTTGAATCAGACAATCCAACACTTTGCACCAACCCACATAAAAGCATGAAAGTGAGCCTATTCATCCAAAGTTGGTCTTGACAATTTATGTCACTATCGTTGACCAATCTATTCAAATGGTCAATTTGTTTTCCATAGGGGTGAGGTGATCTAGGTAATTGCAACCTAATTTCTTTTTTCTTGAATGCAGCATGTAAAATCACTATATACATAGCACATGCATAATTAATGGATGAAACAATATGTTGGAGGGCTACAAATTCCTCTATAAGGTCCTTTTTCCCTTTCTTAGTGGCATAATTATTATCCATCTACAAAAAATGAATAAACAATAAGCGGCTAAAGTTAGCACAAAAAGTAAAACAAATAATAGATAATATAAAGTGTTTAATATGATAAAACAAATTGTAACGACCAAAAAGCTATAGTAGAGTGAGTTTGAAGTATAGTCTAATTGAGCCAGATAAATTTAACATCTGTTCATATAAATCATTTTGTGATTAAAATTAAATAACAAAAAGACACTTCACAATGGCAAATAGTGGGTTTATTCAAACATACACAGAAAACCATGCACCAGTAGATATCCACATGAAGAAAATACTGAATAATTATTTCAAGTGAAGTAATTTGTAAAAATAATGCAAAATAAGATAATTAGACCATGTTAAAGAAAAAAGATAATTTGGATGTCCTAAACTCGGACTTGAAAGATATGTAATCTGCTTATGACCAACCAAACTCCCTAATTACCTCAATCATCTGCCCAAAAAGATAATTAAATCAAAGAAAAGAAAAAAGATAATTAGGATATTTGTTACAATGTTAGTTTGTACACAAGATAGAGGATATTAATTACAATGTCAGTTTATCCACAAGATAGAGGATATTTGTTCCTATCTCCAATATATGGAGGTGCAACACATGGAAGTTTGAAAAGAAACTGAAATGCAAGTTTAAATGATGCATTACAAAGAGGGGAAAAGAAAAGAAAAGAAAACATAAATGATCTCTCTCCCATTCCACAATAATAGAAATGGCCAAAACAGAGCATCATTTCTAGTTCATCTCTTTTATTTATTTTTTTGTTTTCACATTGGAGCTCCTTGCTTTCATGTTCACTAACAAGAAAATAAACCAACTTATATTGGAAACCCTTTTCTAACAGTTACTCTTTTAGTCAAACTACACAAAATAATTGAACACAATATGTGAAGATGAACCAGACAATTTCATGCTCACCTTGTTTTTGGTTTATCTATCATTTATAGATTCATAACTTTTATTTTTAATTATACAAAAAAAAAATAGTGGGATCCTGTATAAATCAAATGTGCATGTATTTTTGGGTATGCTTATAACTGGAGAAGCAACATTTAGAATAGAAGGAATCAAACGTATAACAAGTTACCAACAGACCAGAAATTGATATAAATCATAATAAAATCTTATAATAAAAAATAAAAATCTGAATAAATTGATAACTTGATTCAAGAAAATGTTTCAGCTTGCTTCAAACCCAAAAAAATGGATCAAATCATAGATGATAAACCCAAAAATAATGAAAAAAAAAGAAAGAAAAGAAACCATTTATAAATCATAAACCACAAAAAAAATAGGGTATAATTTGGGGTAGAGAATGTCACACATCAAAACCCATTCACAAACCCAAAAAAAAATGAATCAAATCATAGATGATAAACCCAAAAATAATGAAAAAAATAAACCCATTTATAAATCATAAACCACAAAAAAACAGGATATAATTTGGGGTAGAGAATCTCACACATCAAAACCCATTCACAAATCCAAAAAAAATGAATCAAATAACAGATGATAAACCCAAAAATAATGAAAAAAAAGAAACCCATTTACAAATCATAAACCACAAAAAAAACAGGGTATAATTTGGGGTAGAGAATCTGTAACAGGATTAACAAAAAAAAAAAAAAAATTACCGACGTAGCAGATGCTCAGTTGAATCTGAAGATTGAAAATTTGAAGATGAGAGAGAGCTTGTTGTACTTGAGTTCGAAAATTTGAAGAAGAAGAAGAAGAGCTTCTCTTTGCCTCTCCCTTCTGCTACTACTTGGATGAGCTAGGGCTAGGGCAACGATGGGTAAACAAGTAAATCACTCCCCCTAATGCCAACGAACTAATTTTCAATACCAAGTTTTGGGGCAGATTGTGAATCTCATCTGTAAGGCCTATCTTAAGCCCTCCAACTTATGAGTCCCTTCATTAACTCTATAAACAAATAGCACATTAAATGGGGCCCACAGCTATCCTCATCACATTCCTCCCCCTATACCCCAAAACAAACGGGGCCTAGAAATCATAACCACGGTACAAAACAGAACAGATCTATGGACTCAAGAGGTGGCTTGTACGAACTCTAGAGGTGGCTCCCACAATTGTGTAGCACTTAGTTCTATACAGCACTTTGCTCCACACTAGAAATCAAAATGTCAATGGATCCATGACAGACAGAGGGTCACAAAGTGACTAATCAGAGGGCCAATGGTTATTTAAGTCCCCCAAGGCATGGGACTCCCGTGGTGGTACTTACAAAAAATAATTGTTTACAAAATCATTGTCAAATACTTTCTAAAATTTAAACAAATATATCCATGGGTTTCCATCTAAGTAAATAGGGGTCAGAAAATAATCCACGTAATCGAAATTTTAATATAATTTATAAAATATTATGGTAACTCGAAACATATGTAAAATATATTATGATAACTCAAGGTATAATATAACTCACCTTAAAATTAATACCTCACTCTTTCTTTCCACTATCAAAGACCTTCTTGATTTTCAGTATTTTTTTTCCCTTTCTTCGTCCCTTGTTCTATTCAGAGCACGCCTCCTTATTTTATACTAGGGAGTACTACTTGCTCAGCAAGTTTTGGGACACGTAGCCACACCACGTGGCCTTGCCATCATTATGCTCTAAATTCAAGCTTATCTCTCAAATGGATAAGTTTAAGTAATTGCATTACTAGCTTTTTTTTTTTTTTTTTTTTTTTTTTACAATGACCCTAATGTAAATAAATTACACTTTATTTTATTTTACTCTTACAAAATATTTAATTAAACATTTAGGGTTTTTCTCATTTATAATTAAATAATACTAATATAAAATTTAAGGGACAATTTAAATTTTCGGGTTGTAACATACTATACTTCCAAAATAAGAATAGTATCTAAAGATTTTGATCGTTACCCGAATGTAGTCGGCATAGGACTCTGGCATTGATAAAGCTTCCAGTTTACAGAGGTGGCTAACATCAACATTTCCTTCCTTAGATAAGGCTCAGCACAGATCTGCTTCATTAACTACCTCAGACTGTAACTTCGGAAGCTATTTCTTTGATTATGTAAGAAACCTAAGATCAATAACTTGACATACAGTAGTAACACCCTTTTTTTTGGAAATGAATTTTTTATTTTTATTTTTATTTATTGAACAAAAATTTTCAAGGAAATGGGTACCTGTAGACTGTTAGATTGCTAAAGTATTATTTGCTCTAAGAAGGACTGAGAACCAGGGTTCTTTCTTAGTTTCAAGTATACTCTAAGTGATATGCGTTCCCTTTTTGCTCTCCCTTAAGACCTTTATATAGGCACTTGTGGACTTCAAGTCTGGACTTCAACTTAATTTATAAATATAAAATAATTTACATATTATATTTTATTGATAATAGAAAACAAACAAAAGACAAACAAGTGGTTATGGTTATGGTTAGGTGATCACATGTTATTGAGGAAAAAAGAGAAAAGTTGGTGGAGTGGTCACATGGGTGTGTAGCCCATTCAACTCTTGGTTTGTAAATCTATCCATAGTTTAGTCAATCATTGCATTCTTCAAATTCCATACCCCCTCATCACCCATGACATCACTAAGATCATAGTTCTCAGTATATTCTTCAAACATTTCATCCTATCCTTCTAGATCTTGCTCCACCAGATATTTTTCCAAAAATTTACATCGTCTTTCATATAAATGTCTTCAAATCTACCCGTTCTAAGTAATCATATACTGATTCATAAGGCAATCCTAAAATAATTATTTTTTCCACCAAGGATGGTGTTATTGCAAAGGTGGTCCTTCCATAATGAACTAATTTAAACTCAACCCTTGCTAATTATGTAATTTTGTGAGATATTATGAAAAATTCTCTTGCCCTTGCTTCTGTTGGATCAATTATAAAAGGTTCATCCCAATCTTGGAACCAATTGAATTTGTAAGGGATCACGTCATTCTTGTCTTTTACTTTCATTAGATAATGAGTTATATTTAGACATCCATCATTTATCTCCGTTTGGGCAATTATAAATGTGATGGGTGGCATGCTTGGATATTCTTTATAGACATAATAAATTTTCTTGAATATGAATTGTTGGAATTTGGTGAGCTGAGAGAATAAGGTACTTTGTGGGTGAAGTGGAATGTCGAATATATTGACTATTCCCAATTTTCACATTTTAACTAAAGGATCTTTTGGACTGATGATCTTCTCTGGATCGAATGAAATCTTTAACATTCTATAACTGCATAAGACTGTCCGTCTGTTAAAGTAAAACCACTGAGTTCCCAAATGGGTGATACTTTCTTCATACCATTTCAAAAATAACTTAACAAAAATACATCTCTTATTTTATTTTTGATATCATAAGGAAGCTGAAGAAACAAATATAATACTTCTAATAGTAAAAAGGCTTTGGCAACTAAATGGGTGGTTTTAATGGGCTCATTCATTGAACGACTCTTCTCTACTGCTTGCATTTTTCTGATAATTTGAGCATTGTTTTGTGTCACCAAGTCTAGCACTTCTTAAGTCTCTACCATGACTGTTTCCTTCTCTGGCGAGGTGAGTCTTGTGGATGTGGAAGTCATCTGCAAGTTCTTGAGTTAGAGTATCTGTTGAACTATTTTTACTACCATCAATATGTTCTATATCAAAAGTAAATTGCTTTAATCAAAGTTGTCATTGTAAAAGCCTTCATTGCACCTGCATGTTAGATAAATTCTTATTTACGAAGCCTAGTAGGCCTTTGTAATCAATTCTTATTAAAAACGATTTTGGAGCAAAAAATATTAAAAACTTTTCTATTCCTTTTATTATGGCTAATAATTCTCTTTCCATTATGGGATAATTACATTCAGCTTAATTAAAACTTTCACTACAATACCTACATAGTTGATTATTTTCCTTTGTTTTTAATATTGAGCTCCAATGATTGTTACTCGTATCCGTTTCCAGCATTAGCTCATCATTTTCATTAGGAAGAGTTAGGGTAGACAAATTTTTACACTTTTCTTTTAAGAATTTTACTAAAACGAAGTCAACAGAGTTTATGGAAGATTACGATTTTGAGTTGCATTATCATCTAGGAGAAGCCAATGTAGTGACCAATGCTTTGAGTAGGAAATTTGTGAGCAGAGTAGCGAGTATTAGGTGTCATCGGTGAGTTTGACTTGCACCTTGGCAAGTCCGTTGAGTTGGCCACTTTGTTTATCGCGGTTGTACAACCTACTTTAGTTAGCCGGGTTATAGAGGCATAACAGTATGATCACGAATTAAAGGCTATACAAGAGAAGATATCCAGTGCAAAGGTAGAGAAGGGTTTGAATGTTTATTCGGATTTGAGTGTGAGATATCTAGACTATCTTTTTATGCCAGAGTCTTATAGAGAAGAGGTGCTTTGAGAGTTCTACCATTTACGCCTTGCGGTACACCCAAGAGGCATAAAAATGTATCACGACTTTAGCAGCCAGCTTTGGTAGAGGGGGATGAAGAGAGATGTGGAATTGTTTGTTTCAAAGTGCCTTACTTGTCAACAAGTGAAGACCAAACATTAACGACCAGTGGGTTTGTTACAACCCTTACCTATAACCGAGTGGAAGTTAGAGCACGTCACGATGGATTTTGTTGTGGGTCTTCCAAGGACTCAACGGGGTAATGATGCCATCTGAGTAGTAATCGACCGGTTAACCAAATCTGCATACTTTATACCTATGTGCACAAGTGACTCGGTACACTGCCTTGCCAATTTGTATGTTAGAGATATAGTGCGACTTCACAGGGTCCTCGTGACTAGCACCTCGGATAGGGACCCGCATTTTACAACTCAGTTGTGGCAAAGTTGATTTTTAGTACCGCCTATCATCCTCAAACTGACAGGCGATCCAAGCACACCATTAAGATATTAAAGGACATGCTTTGGGCTTACGTTCTCAATTTTAAGGGGTCGTGGAAGAGGCATTTGCCTTTGGTGGAGTTTGCCTATAATAATAGTTTTCAGGTAAGTATTAGCATGGCACCTTTTGGGTCCCTGTATGGCTGACCATGTTGATCTCCTATGTGCTGGGCCGAGGTGGGTGACGCACCTATATTAGTTTTAGAATTGGTTCGAGAAATGACGGAGAAGTTCGCACTATTCTGTAAAAAGTTGGTTTCGGCTTAGAATCATTAGAAAAACTATGCCGACCGAAGGAGAAGACCTTTGTCGTTTGAGGTGAGGGATCATGTGTTTCTAAAAATCTCACCAAGACGTGGTTTGATGAGATTTGATAACAGTGAAAAGTTGTCTCCCAGGTTCATTGGGCCCTTTGAGATTCTAGAACGAATTGGTGAGATAGTTTATCGTTTGATCTTGCCACCCTAACTCTCCGAGGTTCATGACGTGTTTCATATCTATATGTTCCGAAAGTATGAGCTTGATCCTTCACACGTATTGGATTAGACCAATTTAGAGGTAGATGAAGATGCCTCGTATGAAGAAAGACAGGTTCGGGTGTTATATACTCGGGATCAAGTCTTAAGGGGCAAGACTGTCCTATTGGTTAAGGTGTTGTAGCGACACCATGGAGTTGAGGAGGCGACTTGGGAGCATGATGCTGAAATCTGTGAGAAGTATGTGGACCTGTTTGTTGATGTTTGAATCTTTTGTACTAGATTTCACTTGAGTTGTAATATATAAACATTATGAATGTTTTGGAGGATTGTAATCTTAATGTTTTGGAATGGATTGCTATGTCTATTTACTATTTGTTAACAGGAGTTATCGTTGTCGTTAATGATTTATTATGTTGTTATTGTATTGGTTAAATTTTGGGGATAATATTTCCTAAAGGGAAATTATAGCGTCTTGGGTTAAAACCTGACCCTTTTTTTTATTTTTGGACTGGGATCCAGTGATCATGGTTGTTGTTTATACTCCTTGTTGTCTTGTTGTAGTGTGGATTGGTTGTTTAGAGTTATTCGGTTGGGTTGTGAACATTTTGGGAGTTTTTTTTTTTTTCAAAAGAGTTATGTCTATTTTTCTTCAAGTTCACTTGAGCGGTCTTTTCCCTGCTCGAGCTGTCTTTGGTTCCTTCCAGTATCTGTGTTTGTAGTTTGAACTTCTGGGAGGGAGTGTTCTTCGCTTGAATCATGGGTTGGTCGCTCGAGTAGTATTCTGTGTCCGATACTCGAGTGGTCTTTCTTCCGTTCAAGCGGTCTCTTGTAGGTCTGAACTACTGAGAGGGTGTCATTGTGCACTTGAGTGTTGAGTTGTTTGCTCGAGCGATTCCTTGTAGAGCAGTGTTTTGGTCGCTTGAGCGGTTTGTGCGTATATTAGTATGAGAAAAAGATCTTTTCAGACACTTTTTGCTCTCTCTTTCTCTCTCTCTATAAAAGTTAACTTTACCAAATTCATTCACACTTTCTCTCTCTCTCTCTCTCTCTTTAGTTCTCGTCTAAACATCCTAAATGCACCCAAATCCGTTAATCTCACGGCTATAGTGCTTTGGAGAAAAGTGTAGAGCTCGTTAAGGTGAACAATTTAATCAGAAAGGTTTTCATTTTCGATTCCGTCAAAAGTTGGGTCTTGTTCTCATCTTCTATTCTTGAGGTAGGGATTTATGTAACTTACTTGTATGATTCTTAGTCTCATTATGCGTTCCTCGAAAAGTATTGTTATTTGGGAGTTATGGGTTTGATTTAGAGTTTGGTTTTGAAATGTAATTCAAATGAGTTCTTGAGAAATGTTGTGAAAATGAGTTTATTGTTGAGTTGTGTTGAAATATTGAAAATCTCTCATTTAAAAGTGTTTTGGAAAACAATAGATGTTTTGTTGGAAATCTCAGAAATCATTGGTTTGAACCAAAGAAAAAGGGAAAAGCATGTTGAGTTTTTTAAATAATAAAATGAATGTATCTTTGATAAAGAGAATAGAGTTGGTTATGTATTGCCACTCCTATATTAAGATTATGAAATTATAATTGTTGTTGGAGATTTATCTTTTATATACAGATATTTGTTTGGTGAATGATAGCTTTGATTGTTGTAAAAATTGTATGAGAATTAGGTTAATTGAAACCAACTACTCATACATTTTGCATTGAACATTGTTTCATATTTATACATTGAAAATGTATTATTTTGAGAAAAATAGGTGAATACCTTGATGAATCTGATTAGGGGGTGTGGTTGTGGTATTATCTATGTTGGCATGTGTGTCCTTGGTGAAAGTCCAGAAACCCATGTGATTAGGTGTCGATCCTTCTGGTTAGATCAGTAAAATGACTTTGGTAGTTCTTGTATAGTCTATTAGCAAACACATACCTAAAGATTTCCAATGTTGCGTATCCAGTGCCCTATTTTCTATTTTAAAAAGTATTGTTTTACGAATTGATTTATAATCATGGCATTGCATTGTTTTGAAAAAAAAAGTGTGACAATTTGGTAAATGGCATGCATATGCATTCACCATATGAATTTGTTAAGCATTATACAGTGTGTTTAAGTATTTTCTACTAGGTTTTAGCTCACCTTATGTGAAAACCAATTTTCAGGTGCTGATAGTATACCTCTGCCAAGGGCTTAGCTTGGAAGGATCATGGAGCTGAAGGCTTATTTTGTTGTTCTTTTGTTGTAAATATTTGTTGTACAAGCCTCGGGCTTTTTTCTTACTTGGACTTGACCCACTTTTGTTGTAATCAAGTATCGACTTGGAAATATGCAGCCACTAAGGCATGAACCCATATGTATGTATTTATTTTCATTTCCTTACATTGATATATGTCACATGCTATAGATTTAGGATTTAGGGTTGATGAATGTATAAATGCATATGACATCTTCTATAATATTTTCAAGAGAGTTAAGAAAAGAACGAAACATTATTGGTTTTCTGGGCATTTAGCTTACTTATTATTGATTATTTTGGGGCGTTATAATAGGATATGGTAATTTATGAAAAAGTATAGTTAAAAGAATTTTATTTCTACCTATTTGATAGTAGTAATAGGAGTATTCACATATATTTTCTATATATTCCATTTTCCATATTTATATATTACCTAGTTTTCTAACCCATTCTATTTTTCTTTTATCCTCATCCAACTTTTTTCTTACGAATTCATCTTCAATATATGGGTGAATTACACTAACAGTCCCTATAGTTTGAGGCTTGTATCACTTTGATCTTTGACTTTTCAATTGTGACACATTTGACCCTGAATTTTGAATTTTGAATTTTGAATTTTGAATTTTGTTCCAAATTAGGACAATTGAAGATACCATTACTCAATTTCAAGGGCAAAATCGTCAATTTGATAAAATATAAACGAATTTGACAAAATTAAATATCAAAAAAATATTTTTAAATTTTTAAACATTATGTCTACCCACCAAAGATAAAATTATGTAAAATTGATAAATCTTCTACACATTTATTTTTTTATTTATTTATTTTACCAAATTAATTTTTATTATGTATTTAGATGATGATCATGTAATGGGTGGTTGTTAGGATTTTAATATTGAATCAATATATTTAATATATAAAATGTTTTTAGTTTTGAATTTTTTGATTTAATAGATTGGTTTAATAATGATATCAAAGTTGTCGCTTATATTTGACTTTTGGAAAAATAGAAACTAATTTAATGAAATAAAAACAACCAACCATTGCATGATCATCATCCAAACATATAATAAAAATTAATTTGATAAAATAAATAAATAAATAAATAAATGTGTAAAAGATTTATTAATTTTACATAATTTTATCTTTGATAAGTAGAAATAATTTTTAAAAATTCAAAAATATCTTTTTGACATTTATTTTTGTCAAATTAGTTTATATTTTATCAAATTGACAATTTTGCCCTTGAAATTGATCAATGGTATCTTCAATTGTCCTTGTTTGGAACAAGATTCAAAATTCAGGGTCAAATATATCACAATTGAAAAGTCAGGGACCAAAATGACACGACCCCCAAACTATAGGGACTGTTAGTGTAATTCGCCCTTAATATATTTTACAAAAAATTTAACATACCTTCTGAGATAGTTTCTATTGTTAATTTTTCTTTGTCACTTTCTCTCAGGTTATCATACCAACTTGCTACTATACCCGTGAAGCTATATTTAATATAATTTAGAAAATTTTCCGTGCTCCAGCTGCTGCTATAGATATTTAGGACATGGTGCATACCTCTCTTCTATTGTTTTATTACCTCACTTGTATTTGTAGCACAATCAATATTTAATAAATATCATGTATTACTTATTAGTTTTAGTGGTACTGTAGCTGGTTTTTCGTGCTCCTCGGAGGGGTTTAGTCTCATTGGATACGATAGCCCTACAATTCAGACTTCCGTGGTTCTGAATCTAGTTTCACAAGTGGAATGTAAAACAGAGAAAAATGAGAGTCCAAATCTAGCAAATCTTTAGAAAATCCATTTATTATCGGAGATGCCAAAAATGGACTACATTGCCAGTTTTCAGAGTTGCCACCTAAATATTTTTGAAAAATTTAAGAAACCTGTGACTCGTGCCAAAGGCCACTTGTCCGTCATAACTAAAGTGTCTTCGTTCGGGAACTTAGGTAAGAGAGGGGAATGTCATGAATTGAGCACCCCCCTCACCCGTTCAAAGATCGGCCTCTACTAATCATGATGTGATTCTTATGTACATTATATGCTTTTGTTCTGATTATTAATGCTAATTTTACTATGTGAGGCACACAAGTATAGACTATGTCACCCACTTTGGAATGCTTTGACTTCATGTTTGTTTGAAAAGAATTTTGAATACGTGCTACTTAAAAAGAAAGCTCGTATGTACATTTATCAAAGTTGTTCCAACTTAAGTGAAATAGCCTTTATCTACAAGCATTCAAAGAGATATTTCAAATAAGCACGTAGTCTCATGGTAGTATGCTAAGCATGGCAACACAAACACACACGTAATATGCTCAAGCAAAAAAATGCTCACCTAATACTCAACTGAGGCAAGCTAAAGAAAAGAAGATAGTTAGAAAAATGCATGACCCTAACAATGTACATGACTAATGCAACACATACAAAATGCAACTAATAAATTCGGCTTCTACCATGACATGTGAAGCAACTTAAAGCATAAGGTAGCGCATATAATCATTTAGGAAGTAGTAAAACACTATATATGATGAGCCGAATTTTATGCGTGCTAAAATGGATACAAGGCATGGTAATGATATGAAATGAAAAATATGATACTATATGCAACCATGGTAAGCATGTAAATAAAAGGGAGAAAAAAATGGGGATTGAAAGACATACAAATATTACAAATTTGTCCACGTACAAGAAGGTCTGAATGAATGTCCTAATTAACTAATTATTACAAATACAAATGAATAAACTAAATTAACTAGCTATTACAAATTCGAATGAAGCCAACTAATTAATTATACATACTCATATTATAGTACTAATTTAATGGACTTGAATGGGAGGTAAGGAGCACCATGCGCACAACTGAGAACATCATCTAGAAACATCTCTGTTTGTTGCTAGAATCTGCTCTGTTTGCAGTCAAAAAATTATTCTGTTTTGGCCTCAGATTCTGCTCTGTTCTGCTGCAAAAATGTCACTGCCTGTAAAAAATAGGGTGGTCGGCCGTACAGAATTATGGCTGGCTGGCTGGCCACTGCTTCTGGGAGATACCCTGCTGCCACAGAGATGAAACAGAGCAAAACAAAGTGTTTTTAGGAGATGTTTATCCTCTCTGCCTGTCCCTATCATAAAGATGATCAAGGGAGGAGTAGATTCGATTCACAAATCATCAATTATCGTAAATTTGTTTTGTGATGATCTTATAACCGATATGACAAAAGCTCAATAAATTAAACAAAAGATAGACAATACCTCCTCCCTATCATGGAGTTACCTCAAGGGAAGGGGTAGACATTGCTTCATGAATTATTAAACATCACTAAAAAGTATGCAATGATTCAAAACGCAATAGGTTCAACATAACGTCCGATTGAACCTAACCCAATTTTATTATCTTTTTTACTTTACCTTTCTATTTTCTTATCTTTTTTTCCTTTTTGTCCAAAAGTGATGATTACGTCCACTAAGTCCAAAGGCAATAAAGAGTAGCAAGCATTGACTTAACCTGAGAGATGAGTTTTTCAAGCCCTTTTCTATGGGGGAAACTACAAAGGAAGAATCAAACCCATTTACAAGCGATAATGAATTTGGAGGCAAACCCAAGAAGAGCAATAATGACAAGTCAAACCCAAAATGAGCGATAATGACTCCAAATCCAAACTCGATAATGGACTATAATGAAACTTTTCTTTGCGATTTCCAAGGGTCTAACTAGAAAATTAGTTCCTTAGAAGTAATGCACCAACGATAAAGAGAGTTATCAAATAAGAGATTGTGCTTAGCATAAGAGAGATGTAATGCCCTGGTAATGAACCTCCGAAGAGATTAAACCATTTAGCATGAGCAGTCTCTTTCTTATGCCTTGAGCAACAATCTTTTGTTTGATACAATTCTTTAATCAAACAAGCAAAGAAATGAGGGAGATTGCAGAGTGCTAATGGAAAGTGGGTGATTACAATGACATGAGTATGTATGAAAGCTATAAAAAAGTGAGAGAAAAGACTATCAATTCAAATAGATTGGAAGCTATAGCCTATACACCAATCCATGAGGACTTACAACAACACATCTATAGTATTCAAAGCATAATTTAACAGATTAAAAAGCTCTGAAACAACACAAAAACAGTGTTGAAAAATCAAGTTTTTGAGGTGAAAAAAGTAAGCAAAAAAAAAAAAAAAAGAATAAAGCCAAAGGGTTTCAACCAACCAATAAGTCTAAGGAAGAGTGGCTAACCCCTCCTCTTTTTGTGACTTAAAATCACATATTTTAGGTCTTAAAACACTCTGAAAATAGTATGAAAAAGTAAAGAAAATAGAGAGAAAAGATGATACAAAAGCTCAAATTATACCTCTTGAGAGAGAGAAAGAGCTTCTTTGTTAACAAACCATAAGCTTAACACTCTCTAATGGCTGAAATTGTGTTCAAGAATCTCAACCCAGGCCTCAAGTTCAAGCTTAGAAGGTGTATGTATAGTGTATGTATATTGTAAGAGATGAGGGAAGTGTATTGACAAGCTATAGCCCTTGGCCAAAATTTTCTAACCCCAAACCATGAGGGGAGGGCTTGTATTTATAGAAAAACAGCTTCTCATATCGGAAATATCTGTATAGAGACAGCTTGTGCAAGATATGCACATGGGGACATCTGGCCGCTGTCAAAATATCTGTTGTGCTAAACATGGACGGCCGACCATGAAGAGGTACGACCGGCCAATAAAAAATGGCCTACTGGCCACTTGTTGGCCAACTCTTCTCTAAGTGGTTAGGCTAAGAAAAAAACAAAAAAAAAAAAATTGGTTCAAAAGGGGTGGAGGGTTTAGGTTTTGAAGCTTGAAATTGAAGCCTTTTGTTAAAGAAATTGAACGATTTGCACAACGTAACGTTTCATCATCGAGCGTGAGGCATGAGGCGCCCAAGTCATAAGGGCGGTCAAAATGAGGTGTCTATAGGTACCTCTCTTAAAAATACTTCTTTTTAGGGGTAAAGATTGCATAATTGGGTGTTTCCTCAGCAAATGATCATCTATTTAGATAACTGTCATTTCTTATTTTTCTTCTATAATCATAATTTCTAGTGTCATCTTTCAATTGTTACCTAGTAAAATTTCTAAAATCTGGATGATTTGGATTAAGTAGGACAGATGAACTACTTTCTTCTTGTTTTACCACTGCCATATCAATATAATTAACGTTATTAGTCTCTTTGAACCCTTCTAAGGCGTTATCTTCTTTTTCTTTTCATATGTCTTTGAAGTTTTCTATGACATTATTTTCTTTTTCTTTTTCTGCATCACTATTTTCCATTGTTTGATCTAGATCTTCAAGGAGAATGTGTTCTATTTTTCACAAACTGATTAATCCTAATTATTTATATATATCTTCTTCTAATTCTATTATATCATTAATTATTTCTTCATCTACCATATCTAATTGTTCAGTTATTTCTAATATTATTTTGTATTTTATTTTATTATCATTTTCCTTTTCAACCATTTCTTCTAATTGTTTAAGTTATAGTTACTTAATTCCATTATTTTTTGGTTTTCAGGTAAAACTAATTCAAATGGTTCTTCTAAATTATTTCCTTTATATGAGTATGGATATAGATCTAATTCTTTTTGTTTTTCTTCTAAAATAGCTACTTATTTTTCTAGATCTTGTATAAAATGTCTGATTTCGTTTATTATTTCTAATTAATTAGTTCTAAGTTTTTTGTTAATGTCTTTTAATGACATAATTAAAGTATTATTTTGTTCTATTATTACTTGCAAAGAAGTACTATTATTCAAGTTACCAGATTCTACTTCTTCACTATATTTGATACTCATGCAAATGTTATTGGTAAGGTCGAGAAATCAGATACTAATACCAATTTATCTTGCAGATATTGTGAATTTAAATTTGCGGATTTTAAGTCAAAATTAATTCTTGCAAAAATTTTCGTTGATAATCTACACCTATCTTTTCTAAAGATATATATTTTTTAATACTAGTAATTCTCCGGCTATAATATATTTCCGATTGCCCAGAAGCAATAGTCAAAAGAGAATTTAATATACTTAACTCACTTTCTAATTCAAAAGTATAATCTAAATTATCTTTTATTTCAATTTCAAGTGCTATAATTAACGGCATATAAATACAAAATCTAACTTTATACGAAAATATAATTTTTTAATAACTATTTATGTTTTTTTTGGTAATTTTTTCAAGTTCTTAGGATTAATTTATAATTTAATTATAGTTTAATGAAAACTATTGGTAATGGGACTTGCTGAGTTAGCTTTGGTTTGATGAGATAGTTTTCCACCTGGTAGTCGGGCAGGTTCGGGCTAAAGGATTTCGAGCAGTGAGGAATTTCTCCTAAATTGATAGTGAAATTTACTTTACATTAATAAATGTATTTACAGTCTCCTTTAATCATAACTTTTAAAGGATGTACATTATAAATCTTTCCTATTATTTATGACCAAAAAAATTATACTTAAACCTAAATTTAAGTCAAATTAATTGACATTCTATTTGAACGGTACAATGTTGTATATTAAGTTTTAATAATACTACATTCTTAGAAAAAAGTAATTAAACAAATATTCAGAAAAGGCATTTATATCACAATCATTTTAAGTGAGATATACATCTTATTAATTTTGAATTTATATTATACATCTTGTTTTGAGGTTTAACTTTGAGACACTTTCTATAATTCACAGTATTTCTAATTAAGTTTAGCTTAAAAACCATTATTGTACGTGTGTTTATAATATATGAAATGGTAAATTACAAATACACTCTCTAAGATTTGCTTAAAATATGAATTGCTTCTTGTGATTTGAAAAATTACAAATACTTCTCTATCAGAATTTTTTATTTAACA
This sequence comes from Camellia japonica, assembly GCA_030407325.1. Taxonomy (NCBI): domain Eukaryota; kingdom Viridiplantae; phylum Streptophyta; class Magnoliopsida; order Ericales; family Theaceae; genus Camellia; species Camellia japonica. The sequence goes on along the minus strand of JAPPVO010000014.1, from coordinate 112,335,473 downwards.
GAATTAATTGAAAAGTGAAAATTTTAACTGTTCACCTATACAATAATAAAATTATCTGAATTATTAATTGAAATAAAATTTTAACATGATTAAAAATGGTTAATTAACTTGATGATTTATTAATAAAATGATCTATTTGTTATGAAATAAGAAACTTTAGGGGACATAATGTAATTTCTACAACCACAGGGGATAATTTGTAATTTAAGTAAACCTCAAGAGATGTGTTTATAACTTACCCTACACAAAGCTTCCATTGATTAGCTCACTAAATAAAATTATATACAAGTCTATTTTTTAAATCTATTTTATAAAATTATAAAATTACTTTGGTTCTTAAAGTTTTTTTTTTTTTTTTCACTTTGGTCTCTAATGTTTCTATTTTTTCCAAATTTACTCCAACAGTTAACTTATGTCCAATCTTAAATGGAAAATGCCATATTAGCAGCCACACTGCATAATGTCACATTATTATACAATTCTGAGTAAATACACTTTCTTTTCGTTTATATTTTAATATTTTCTCACTTTTGAGCCTTAAAGTTTGTTTCACACTTTGGCCCCTAATATTTCTCATTTTCCTCAATTTACTCCTTTAGGCAGTGTTCACCCAAAATTAGATGAATTCCAGTCACATTGCCTTTATTTCGAATCCTACACTCCATTGTCCCCTTTCCTCCCCTCCCCTAGATCCACTAAAACGGTAATCGAATTTCATGGAGAGATGTTCAATGTGTCGATTTGAAGGGCTATGGTGAAGGATGCTTGATGGTATGTTTGAGATGTAAGTAATGTTAGTGAAGAAGTGTGAAGTACGGAGGTGGATGATGGTAATGTTCAGTTGTTGGTGATAAATCAATTTAACTCTCTTTCTAGAATGGAGGGCTCTCTACCCTAGGGTGGATTTCTTGGGTATATCCCAGCTTTTCTTGATCTTTCCACAAATCCTTGTGGATTTTTCTTTTTTTATTCTTCTTTCTGAGTTTTCCTCTACTCCTGGGTGTAGTCATCTTTGTCTCCCCTCAAACCCGATTTCTACTAGTTTCTCTACCATTAACTTGTTCCTTTTTCAAGCTTTGTTACTTGTTCTTTGAGAATGGTAGGGTTGTCTTACACAACCCTGATCTAGACTCTATTATTCTGGAAGATGGAGATGAAATTAATGAGGAAGTATATCACTTCTGTTTAATTGGGAAGGTTCTAGCTCCCAAACAGCTCAACAAGACAACTGTCTCTTCCGTTATCAATGGCGCTTGGAAAACAAGATCCACTTTCTTCATTTTGCCATGGAATGATAACCTCTTCCTTTTTTACCGTCGAAGATGCGGAGGATCTGCAGAAAGTGATCCCAAGACAGCTGTGGAGATTGTGGGGAAGAGGGAATTAGCCAAGGACTAAATGACCTGTGCAGGTGCTTAGGCCGAAAGTGGATCACTTGGATGAGAGAGATAAAGCCCAATCCTCTGAGCCAGGCCGGGGGCCTCCAAATTTAAGAGAACTGAATCTACATCATCTGGGCCAAAGACACAAGTTAGGTCTCAATATTTTGTCACTGAGCCAGTTGAGCATTAGATTATTGTAGCCTAAAAGACTGACCAGATCAAATCGTATTCAAGCCCAATAGGCATTAAAGAGCTCAGCTCCTCTTTTAGCCCAACCAGATACGATCTGAAGACCATAGTTATTCTTAATAAGTGTATGTCCACTGTTTTTAATAGTTTGACTTTAAAATGCAAAGCTCTGGAGAAGGTAAAGTCCTTGGGCAGACAACCTAAATTGCTCAAATGGAATGAAATCACACCATTACCAGCTAGACATGTGGCTATCTCTTCTTCTCATTTTCAACCAGTAGGCTGTGTTAAACAGAACATAACTAAAAGAGGAGGAAAGAGAGGAACTAGTAGGAGCAAGAAAGGGGTGTAGGACGAACTGTTTGAAGTTAGTGTGGAGTCTGATGAGCCTCTCTTATCTTCTTTGTTGGCTATCTCTTCTCTTAGTGAGCAAGGTTGTTGTTCACAAGTACCTAGTACGTATCCGTATGATAAACCTACTGTTGTGGAGGAATGGGTGTTGGTGGTTGGCCCCAAACAACCACAGCCTCCATGTTGATTGTGAGCTGGAACTGTCAGTGGTTGGGGCGCCCGCTAAAAGTCCAAATCTTAAGAGGGTTGATAACAACCCATCGTTTCAAGGTGGTTTTTCTTATAAAAACACAAAATAAGTCAGCAGTTTTGGAAAGGATTCGTAGGCGCCTACATTTCACCAATAAGTGTTACGTAAGCCAGAAGGTCTTTTAGGGAGTTTGGCGCTTTGGTGGACAGATGATTGTCAAATAGATGTCTGATATACTTCCACACATATGATCAGAGCTATTGCTTCAAACTCCAGCGCCTCGTCTAATTGGGCTACTTCTTTTGTATATGCACCCTCACAAAGATCACTTCAAAGGGCTTTTTGGGCTCAATTTAAGCAGATGGCAGATTGCAACTGTTATCCGTGGGTGTGCATTGGCGATTTCAATAAGATTGATTTGATTGGGAAAAAAGAAGGGAGTTTAGAATGTTACATAAACTAACTCCAGTTCTTTTTAGAGCTTCTTTCAGATTGTGAATTAATGGATCTGGAGTTTAAGGGATCACCATTCACTTGGCCAAATAATCAAAGGGGGTCGGATAGTGTTCGCGAAAGATTAGACAAAGCTGTAGCCAACATGGAATGGAGGACTCTATTTTCATTAGCCTAGGTTTTCCATGAACTTCAAGTTGGGTCTGACCATTTGTAGACACCCCATTTTTGACCGACCTTAAGACTCAGACGTCACCGATTGAGCGCTTGGTGATGTTGCATATCGTGCTCGTTCAGAGGTTTCAGAGTCTCGGCTGCGAGCCTTGCCTCCGAACTTCCGGCCTTTTCTGTGCTTTGCCTCGGTTTGCGAACCAGGCTCTGTTTTCTCTGTCTTCTCTTCCCGAAGAGAGGGAGAGGTCTCGTAGACCATCTCTCAGTGGCCGTAGGCTACGTTTCGTGGTCGTAGGCCATTTTTCCCGTTTGGAGCTCGGTTTCCGATTTTCGGAGCCGTCGGCCGTGTACCTCGGTTCGAGACCGCTTAACTACCTCCGTTTGCTCCGGTTTTTGGCGCATACCTTATTTCCTTCCTTTTGAGGGACACTGTGGCTCGAGAGACCAACTTCGTGGTCAAACGCCACCTCCGGTGCTTAACAGTCAGTTTTCGGGGCCCCAGGCCGCGCGTTTTGGCCCCCGAACCTTCGTTTTACATCGGTTTGAGTTCATTTTTGGCGGCGACCTTATTTTCATTGTTAGGAAGGTCGTAGAAGGGTGGGAGGCCAGCAATTGTTCTGAAGACCAGGTTTATTCCTTCATCGCTCTTTATCGCCCGTTTTCCTCGCTAGAAAACTGGTGTTGACCATTCCCGGGCCACTTTATATGGCCCTCAACCACATATTTGTGTTGTACACACCCGGGAGGCCACCAATATGACATGGTCGGCCAGCAATTGTTCCTGACCCTTTTGAACCCCTCTAGAAAGTTGGTTTTTCTCTCTCCTTGTTCACATTTTCAGGGTTTTGACCACATAGCTGTGTTGTGCACACATGGGAGGCCACCTTTTTGGGGTGGCCGGCCACTAATTGTGATTGAACCTTTTGACCCTGGCCGGCCAGTCAGGGGAGATGGCCGGCCGGCCACCTAAACCCTCTGAACCTAGCCGGCCATGACCCTCTCACCTGGTTCCTTACAGCTGCACCCTCTATTCCCTCCCAGATCCTGTATCCGAGAGGGGGGTCTTTTGAGGGGGAAATTTGAATTTGATTTTCCCCCCTTTTCTCCACTCCTCTCCTCTATAAAACCAGCCCCCCAACTCATTTTCAAGGGTTACAAAAAGTTGTTTGAAGCTTTGCATTCAACTCTCCCTCTCCCTCTCCCTCTCCCTCTCTTCCAACCCTCTAAACCCTAAAAGCCTTGCACCATTTACACTCCAATCCATAGCACCACATCTCCACACTCCATTCCAGCAACTTGAAGGCTATTTCCAGAGGCTAGGAGCACCATTTCTTGGACCAAAAGCTGTTGAAGACTTAGGCTACAAGGGTAAGCCTCTTTTCCCTCTTTTTTGGCTCTATTTTGCATGCTTTCTTAGCCTTTGTTGCTTGCATTTTTTGGATCCGATCCGAACTGTAAATAGTCATATTTTGGGCTCATCTCCATGTTTGATCAAGGGTCTTTCTCTGTTTGAGGTCTCTTCCTCACCCTTTGTGTTTAAACTCTCTTTTAGGCCTATTTTTGCATGATATTTTAGGCTTATTTGTGAGCTGTTTTGGACTTGTTAATAAACTGTGAAATGTCTTTTTTTGAGCCCCTCTTCAACTTTGTTGAAGGGCTCTCCTCTGTTTGAGGTCAGCTGCTACCACTTGTCTCTTTATCCCTCTTTTAGGCCTTTTTCTTTTATGTTGATTTAGCCTCACTTTTGTTCATTTTAGAGACTTGATGTAAACTGTAAAGTACCTTATTTTGAGCCCCTCTTCAATTTTGTTGAAGGGATCTTTGCCATTTGGGGCCAGCTGCTGTCCCTTGTCTCTATTCTCTCTTTTAGGGCCATTTTTGCATGATAGATTAGCCCTATTTGTGTTCATTTTTTAGACTTGTTATAAACTGGAAAAAGTCTTTTTTTGACATCATCTTCATGTTTGATTAAGGGTATTTTCTTATTTGAGGTCACATGCTTCCTTGTATGCTTGATTCCCTCTTATTTTGAGCCTTACACCCTAGCCCTTGTTGCATGCCTTGTTTGACCTTCTAGCCACTGGAATTCAGTGGATTTTTAGTGGCTTTGATGCTGTTTTGAGCCTCCAAATCAGAGGGGGGTGACCCCCTCTCACCTTGACTTGTTTGATGGTCATTTTGGCCTTCCAAAGGGACCCCTCTTTACATACTTCGAAGTCACATTTCAGGGTCAATTTGGTGAGTTTTGGGACTACCATATTTGATTTCCAGAGTTTTTTTGGTTATGCTTCATGTCTATCTTGCATGTGCTTAATAACCCCTTGTATGCCCTTCCAAAGGAGCCCCTCATTTGTGCATGTGTTGGCTGCCTTTCCATGTGTATTTGGGCATATTTTGGCATGTTTAGTTCACTGATTTTTGCTGGTTTGATGAGTTCTCACCTGCTTCATATACGTGCCATGTAACCCATGTTTGATAGTCAAAATTGCATGCTATGTTAGGCCATCTTGCTAGCATCTTTCGATCATGCTTTGAACTAGAAAAGTTCATGTTTTGGGACTGCCTTGACTCTGTCTTCATGTTTCATGATCAAATAATGCATGCTTTGTATAGCTATAGGTCATTGCGTATGCTTAGTCTTGAGTTTCGGGATTCATCTCATGCATCGGGTGCCATATTGCCATGTTTCGGGGCTATTTAGCATCATATTTTAGTGCTGAAATTCGTATGTTTGTATGTCATATTCCATGCCTTGCCATGCTTTGGTAGAGTGGCATTCGTACCTTAGGATCGGTCCTCGGTTTGCGTACATGTGTGCACGCATCTCGAGTGTCTCATTTCCATCTAATGGCCACTGATGTGAGTGTGGCTGAGGTCCACTCATGTTGGTGTAAGTCCATCATGCATTGCGTATGCCATTTCATTTCATAGCATTGCGTATACTAGGTTGCATGTTAGAGCATTGTGTATGCCGTGTTACATCGTGCATTGTGTATGCCATTTCATAGCATTATGCATGCTAGGTTGTATATCAGCTGCATTCCTGCATGTCATGCATATTGCATTGTGCTTGGGATAAGAGTTAGCCCGAGCACGGGAAACGAGGGACGTTTCGTACTCCGAGTGACGGAACGTGTCTCAATTCCCTGTCGCCGATACTCCGGATTATCCATGATGGAGTCTAGGCCTTGTTGTGTTTATGTGTGCATTCATTTCATATTAAGTCGTGCAATTCGACTCCTCGGCCATCATGCATCAATATGTGTGATTGATGGCACGAGGATCGAGGACTACGCTCCCTATAGAGTAGTCGAGCATACATATGTGAAAATACATTGCCATGCCCCCCTTTCCTGCTCTCTGTTGCAGCAAATCAGAAACCGGCAATCTTTTGGGGCTTCGCACAATATTCCGGGCTCAATTATAAACAGAGGCTAATCGGGGCATCGCGATGGATTTCCGCGCCAGGCAACCCGAACTTGCATCATTCATCATCCGGAGCAGAGTCGAGGCAGTCCCCTAGCTTGCATGCTAATTTACTGTTTTTCCTAGTTAATTTGTTAATTAATTAGGATCTTGTATTTATTCGGACTGTAAATTATTCATTTGGGACTGTATTATTTATTCGGACCCTCTACGCGAGGGCAATGTTGTAATAAGTGTGCGTGTGTGTGATGTATGTCTTCCAATCCCACGTCTTTCTTCCCTTTTATTTACCCACTTATGATGGTTAGATTAGGGCATGTTTCAATTAGCATACAGTATGATAGCATGTTTGCATTCATTCATCTGTTTTGCATGCACCGGGCTCGGCGCATCATACTAACTGCATTTGTATTTCAATTCCGAGTTGAATACATGTTAGCTGTAGCATTCTATATGCCATGTTTAGAATAGCCGAGCCTGCTATAGTTGCATTATTGCATGTGTTGCATTAGGCATTTCTGTATAGTTAGGATCATGCATGGATTTCTAACATAGCTTCTGTTTTGGCTTGGAGTACTCGGTAAGTTTTTATGCTTTAGCATCCTTGCATGTATGTGAGTGACTGCCATGATAGCATGCTTACCATGAGGCTATATGCTTATGTGATATATCTGCCTGAGTGCCTGTGGGTGAAGGTTGGGTTATTTGGATTGGAACAAATCATTGACTGAGAGTCTTAAGCCCACTAGATAGTGGCGAAACCATCTTTTCTAAGTACACCCGAGGGTGGCAAAATCCGCATTTTGAGCCTACTCGCGAGTAGCAAACCACCTTTCAAAAATAAACATGAAATGTTTTGTTCCAATTCAGGCGACCCGGTCTATACTTGTATGTTGTGCGCATCACATAGTAAATCTAGGCTAATACCGGAATAAGAATGCATAAGGTTTTCAAAACTCGATATCATGGTTAGTAGAGGCCGATCTTTGATCGGGCGAGCGGGGGTGCTCACGAAGTGACCTTCCCTAATCGTACCCAAGTTCCCAAGCCGAGGCAACTTTGGTGATAACGGACACGTGGCCTTAGGCAAACGAGTCAGGATTTCCTAAATTTCCCCAAAAACAAAATATTTAGGTGGCGACTCTGTATCTGGCAAAGCAGTCCATGTTTGGCACTTCTTTCAAAAAAAATCTGTTTTCTCAAAACGATTTGCCAGATTTGGACTCTTTGGTTCAGATTAAGAAACCGTGACATTTGAGTCCTGAACTGTAGTGAGCCCAAATGAACAAAACGGGGACTCATCCCTCCCGGGGCGTTCGGGGACGTCTACACCATTGGTGCTCAACTGCTATGTCCCATTAAAAAAGATACTAAGGCTTTTTAAGTTTGAGACAATGTGGTCAAGCAGCACTTCTTGCATTGAAGTAATTCGAGCGTGAAGGGGCTAAATGTGAAATGGGTCAGGTCACAGCCTTGGGCTGGCCCAATCCGACAAAGTCCGAATCCAAGTCGGTCAGATGAGTATATGGACAGACCAGTTGAGCCCAACTTCATGATCAACAGTCCACCCAAGTCCTCAAGCACTTGGGCCCAACCCACAGTGGAAAGGCTAGCCCAGCTGTAGTGCTGGTCTGGGCCGAGCTGCGAAATGAAATCTATGGGCCGAACAGATAATGGTCCAGCCCATCTCCATGAATGATCCTGAAAAAGGCCAAGACGAGGCACATCAGTACCGAACTGAAGTACATGAGTACCGAGCTAAAGAAACCTCACAAGGAAACGTGGGAGCTGTGAGTGCAAGCATGTGCAGGTTGCCACCTCAGCTGGTCCCCCACACCTAGGATCACGGAAGTTGTTAAACCAAAGGAATGTGGTTTGTTATCAGCATGCCTACAATGAGAATATGCAATCAATGACAACTACCAAGTGGTCCCCCACCTGGAACAATGCTGAAAGGACACCTGGCAGCATCTACACTCCATGAAACCACCTTGAGAAGCAAGTAAGGAACACTATATATACAACATGAACTTCACATTGAAGGTAACTGAACTATTCCAAGCTAAACCACACTTACATACAAATTCAACCCTATCTACACTCCTTCTCCGATTGCTAATTCCCACACCGGAGGGGTTATCCGACCAACCCCGGCCGGGCAGCTCTAACGGAGCTTATTGTGGCAGGAGTCCCGGTCCTTGGATAGTCCAACTGAGTGCGGAGCCCCGATCCACTTTCATCTAGTGCGGAATCTGGTATGCACAATTGGTGCGGTAAGCGTGGACCACTTTTATCTCTGAGCTCTGCATTCAGTTCCGGCAATGGGGATTGAGGACGTTCCGCTTTCAGCACATACTCCACAGACGGAGAAGACGAGGGACAAAGGTTTGGCACTCCCGATAGTTCTGGAGGAGCAAACTGGAAACAATAATCGAACCCCCGAATCCGTCGAGCATCGACTGCCCTTCACCGGAGGTTCTTCTCATCATTTCCTTCTGGAAAAGGATTATAGAGATCGAATTATAGATTCCATGGGAATGGAGATACAGGAATTGAAAGCTCAACTTAAGAAGGTGTTGGGTGATCCGACGAAAAAGAGGACGGAAGCAGAGCCCTCTCGTTTGCAACGAAGGAGCTTGTCTAGAGAACTACCAGTGAAAAAATTCCCCAGGAATGACTCCGGGCAACGAAGCCAACCTATCCCAGCACAGAGTGAAGCAGCGAGTAGCCACACCCGTGGGTCACGCCGGAGGAGGGCCAAAAGGCAGAAGACGGATAGTCAACAAACTGAATACCCTCCTCAGGACCTTCGCACTTGGCTGATTGGCAATAGGCAGAACAAGCAACATCGAGATCATCGGGATCATACTGTTCACCAGAGAAAACATCGAGCGCTGGACAGGCTCGTCTCTTCGCCATTCTCTCCGGAGATTGAGACCATGAGACCTCCGAAGAAGTTCACTCCACCAAAGTTCACTTCGTACGATGGGAAATCGAACCCTCTGACACATATTAGCCATTTTAGACAGATGATGTCCCTACGGAGCCGAGATGAGGCACTAATGTGCAAAGTCTTCCAATCCAACTTGGGAGAAACCGGACTCCGATGGTTCGATCAACTCCCCGCTGGATCAATTCATGGCTGGAAGCAGCTCTCCGAAGAGTTCCTAGCCAGGTTCGTCTCCAATACTAAGATCCCAAAAGAGCCGGATACGCTGTTCGACCTCAGGAAGGAGCAAGAGGAAACGATGCGCAATTACGCTAGGAGATACTGGGAAGAGTATAACGATCTAGAAGAAAACGTGTGCAGCGAGCAGATGGCCGTCATGTCCTTCAAACATGGTCTGCGCTCGGAAAGTAAGTTGAGGCAATCACTTACCAAGCGCCCGGCCACAGCTTTGAAAGACTTGCGCGCCAGGATTGAGCAGTATGCTCGTCTTGAAGACGATCAGATCCCCATTGAGGTAGTGTCAGCAGAACAAGCAGCCCGGCAGAAGAAGAAAACGGATCGAGGAGAACACCGAGGGATTGCAGTGAATGAGGTGGATAAGTCCAAATCCCACGAAGTTGTTGTGACTGTATTCAAAGAGCCAATCTATCGAATCCTGGAAAAGATCAAGAGAGAACCCTTCTTTGTTTGGCCGCCAAAAATGTTGGGAGATCCAGCTCGGCGCAATCAGAAGCACAGATGCACCTACCACCAAGACAGGGGACACATGACTCAGAACTGCAGGGCACTGAAGCAACACTTGGAAGACCTGGTGACAGCTGGGCACCTAAGGGAATACATTGATCAGGATAAGGAAGTGGCCGAGCTGGGGAACCCACCTCCAGAAGCAAATATTGAGCATCCACCCCGGCTGATAATAAATGTGACCCATGGGACAGCGGCTCAGGAATCTGAGGAGGCACTGAAGGAAGAGATCGCTAAGGCTGCACAAATTCAGCGAATCATGTCAGTAGAGCCGGCATCGAAAAAGGTGTGTACCGTACCTAAATCCCCCCTGTGCACTGTTTCATTTACTAGCAAAGATTTAGAAGGCATACAGCACCCACATACTGATGCATTGATTATAACTGTTGGGATTGGGAAACGATTTGATGTGAAACAAGTCCTAGTAGATCAGGGCAGTGCAGCAGACATACTGTATTATGATTTGTTCAGAAAGCTCAGCCTCTCCTAGCAGCATCTCACCCCAACGGCAGCCCCGTTGGTCGGTTTCAATTCACAGCCGGAATGGCCGCTCGGCAGAATAGTATTACCAGTCGTAGCGGGGACAAAAACCCTCCAGATTGAGTTCTTGGTTATTAATACACCATCCCCTTATAACGCCATACTTGGCCACCCGTGGATTCATCGAATGGAAGCAGTCCCTTCAACCTATCACCAGCTCATCCGTTTCCCAACGGAACAAGGAGTAGAGCAGATCTCAGGGGATCAAGTTGCGTCCAAACATTGCTTCATGGCAGCATTAAAAGCAAAGCAGCTCTGCAATCGGGTACAGACGGTAGAAGTGGCCGGACAGCCAGTCTTGGAAGATGTGGGGGGAACTCCAGAGGAAAAGATGTTAGAGGATTTTGAGAAAGTCTTGGTAAGAGAAGACGACCCGGAAAAGTACTTCCTTATCGGTACCTCGCTAGACGCTGATGAGAAACTTCAGCTGCTGGAACTGCTGAGGGAAAATATTGAGGTATTCGCATGGTCAGCATATGATACTCCAGGGTTGGACCCAGAATTTGCTTGCCACAAGCTCAACATCAATCCTTCAGCTCGGCCCATCGTACAGAAAAGTCGGAGATCCTCAGTTGAGCACACCGAAGCAGTAATTGCCGAAGTCGAAAAACTCCTGGTCTCGGGAGCAATCAGAGAAGTTCAGTACCCGCAATGGCTGTCTAACACAGTTGTAGTCAAGAAGAAGAACGGAAAATGGAGAGTTTGTGTCGATTTCACTTGCTTGAACAAAGCCTGCCCTAAAGATAGTTTTCCGCTGCCTCGCATTGATCAACTAGTAGCCTCAACAGCAGGGCATGAGCGCATGAGCTTTCTGGACGCTTATAGCGGTTATCATCAAATACCAATGTTCGGTCCGGATCAAGAAAAGACAGCGTTTATCACTCCGAGAGGGACTTACTACTACAGAGTAATGCCGTTCCGCCTCAAGAACGCCGAGGCGACCTACCAGCGAATGATCACTCGGATGTTAAAAGACCAACTGGGGAAAACCATAGAAGCCTATATAGACGATATGGTAGTAAAAAGCAAGTTCGCAACAAACCACCTCACAGACTTGAGAGAAGTTTTTAGCATCCTGAAAAACCACCAGCTTCGCCTCAATGCCTCAAAATGCGCCTTCGGGGTAGGAACAGGGAAGTTCTTGGGATACATGGTCACTCACAGAGGAATTGAAGCGAATCCGGATCAAATCAGGGCAATACAGGATCTCGAAGTGCCAACAAAGTCTAAGGAACTGCAGAAACTAGCCGGAATGGTGGCCGCACTGAATCGGTTTATTAGCAAATCCTCAGATCGGATGAAGCCCTTCTTCCAGCTCTTGAGGAAAAAGGCAGCATTTGAATGGAGTAGCGAATGTACCGAAGCGCTGCAGAGTCTCAAAAGATACCTCAGTACACCCACTCTACTATCCACTCCAGAGTCGGGAGATGAGCTGTACCTCTATCAAGTAGTCTCAGATCACGCCGTGAGCGCAGTATTAATTCGAGAAGTTGACAAGGAACAAAGACCAGTATATTATGTTAGCAAGACTTTACTAGATGCCGAGACACGGTATCTACCACTGGAAAAGTTAGCTTACGCGCTGCTTATCGCCTCAAGAAAGTTGCAACATTACTTCCAGGGGCATACCATTAACGTCCTCACTGAATTCCCCCTCAGATCTGTATTCAGCCGAGCCGATTTCTCTGGCCGAACAGCAAAGTGGGCTGTAGAACTTGGTGAGTTTGACATTCGGTATCAACCCAGGACAGCAATCAAGGCTCAGGTCTTGGCGGATTTTGTCGCGGAATTTACTCCCACCTAGAGTACCGAACTGGGGAATCTGAGTTCGGCACAGGTGCCATGCGCCACTGAACAAGGAAAACCCAGCGCTTCGGAAGCATGGAAACTCTTTATCGGAAACATCTGGCAACTCTACGTCGATGGTTCGTCCAATAACCGAGGCTCGGGGGCAGGAGTAGTTCTTATTTCTCCGGAAGGGTTTATCTGGGAACAGGCTCTCAGGCTAGACTGGAAGGCTTCAAACAACGAGGCCGAGTACGAAGCGTTATTGGCTGGCTTGCGTAGCGCCGAACACTTCAATGCAGAACAGCTTCTTGTTTTCAGCAACTCACAACTAGTGGTAAACCAGCTTTCTGGGGTCTACGAAACTCGAGATAAAAAAAATGGCTATGTACGCAGGCAAGGCCAGAGACCTACTCAGAAAATTTCAATCCATACGAGTGGAACGAATCAGTCGGGACAAAAATAACCACGCAGATGCTCTGGCATGCCTAGGCTCATCAGTGGATACAAAGGATGCCAGAAGAGTTTGGGTTGAGTTCGTACCAAAACCAAGTATTGCATCTCTAGTCCTCTGCAACTACTTAGAGCCGAGCTAGATGGATCCCATATTGGTTTTTCTGAAATCTGGTAAACTCCCCGAAGACAGAAGGGAAGCCAACAAGATCAGGCATAAGTCAGCTCGATTCTGGATCTCACCGTCTGGGAAGCTTTACAGACGTTCCTACCTTGGCCCCTACCTCCTATGTGTGCATCCAAATCTCGTCGAGAATGTTCTCTACAAAATTCACGATGGGATTTGTGGATGCCACGTAGGCGGAAGGTCACTGGCGCACCGAGCCCTAACTCACGAGTACTGGTGGCCACGAATGCAACAAGATGCACAGCAGTACGTACAAAGGTGTGACAAATGTCAGAGGTTTGCTCCACTCATTCATCAGCCAGCCAAAACTCTCACTCCACTCACCAGCCCATGGCCCTTTGCGCAATGGGGTCTGGATATTGTTGGACCACTGGCGCGAGGCACTAGGAACAGGCGATTCTTCATTGCTACAACCGACTACTTCACAAAGTGGGTTGAAGTTGAGGCACTGGCAAGCATCAAGGAGGCAGACACGAAGTGGTTTGTTTTGAGAAATGTGGTAGTGCGTTTCGGCATTCCACAGGTACTGATTGCGGACAACAGAACACAGTTCGATGGTAAAATCTTCAGAAAATTTTGTGCCGACCTCAGAATCGAGTATAGGAACTCTTCTCCAGGGTACCCGCAGAGCAATGGTCAGGCAGAAGTGTCGAACAGAACCATCATCAACGGAGTGAAAAAGCGGCTTGAACATGCCAAAGGCAAATGAGTTGAGGAGTTACCTCACGTATTATAGGCCTACCGAACTACAGCACGACGCCCCACAGGAGAAACACCTTACTCTTTAACCTATGGAATGGAGGCCATCATCTCACTCGAAGTAGGTCTCCCAACCCTTCGGTCTGAATTATTTGAAAGCTCCAGTAATGAGGAAGCTATCGCGCAAGCACTGGATATGGCAGAGGGCCGAAGAGAGGCAGCGCTGATCAGACTCGAAGCATATCAGCAGCAGCTCATCAGAAGTTTCAACCAAAAAGTTTTCCCAAGGCAATTTATACCAGGAGAATTGGTTTTGAGGAAAGTCATGGATCACAAACGGGTGCCTGGTGAGGGCAAACTTGGGCCGAACTGGGAAGGTCCCTATAAAATCACAGCCGTTGTTGGAAATGGAGCTTACTACCTAGAGGATCTGAATGGCAAAGCAATACCTCGGCCCTGGAACGTAGCAAACCTCAAGAAATACTATCAATAGAATCATCCCCTAACTTCTCTATCAGGATGTAAAGACACTTATTTGTTGACCAATGCAAATGTTTTCCCACTCCTCTCAGATTTATCCAATTCTTGTAATTAGCTTTGATGTTTATCAAATGGAATAAGCTTTGGCTCCCACCAAACGGAATTAGCTTTGGTTCTTACCAAACGGAATTAGCTTTGGTCTCTACCAAACGGAATCAGCTTTGATGTGTATCAAACGGAATTAGCTTTGGTCTTTACCAAACGGAATTAGCTTTGATGTTTGTCAAACGGAATTAACTTTGGTTTTAACCCAAATGGCTTAGTTTCAGAACGACTGAACGGAATTTAAATTTGGTTAGCACTCAAACATGCTAAGTGGTATAGCTTGGTGGAAAAATGTTTGGCAACTGAATTGGAATTTAGCCAAGTGGAATTGCTTGGTGGAAACCGCACTAATGTATCTTAAGTAAACATCTCTATTTAGCCAAGTGGAATTGCTTGGTGGAAACCGCACTAATGTATCTTAAGTAAAATATCTCTATTTAGCCAAGTGAAATTGCTTGGTGGAAACTACACTGACATAGCTTAAGCACACATCTTTGCACCTACAGAACTTCTTAAGTATCAGCACATCAACACTTCAGTATTGATTCAAACTAGCAGAGTTGGAACAAACTCAATTGAGCTACGTCAAGAGCAAACTTCTAGCATCAGCCTTACTCAGCTCCAGCTGGGGGCAAACAATTGTTTTTTTTTTTAACCAACGTGGACCTGAGTAAGATATCTCTCTTTGCATTTCTCTCATTCAAATGCACTCGTACTATCAAAGTTGAAACAGACTCAAGCAGTTCTATACAAGGGACAATTCTTCAATATCGATCTTACTTAGCTCCAGGTGGGGGCAAACAATTGTTTTCTTTTGAAACCAACCTGGACCTAAGTAAGACCCACTTATGAACTCAAAGCACAGCCATACCACATATCCGCTAGCCACGCCGATCACTAGTTCGGCCCCGAGGTCCCAACAGTGCTCGGCCGGGGGCAAATAGTTCAGTGCCACACCGAGCATCAGTTCGGCCCCAAGGCCCCAACAGCGCTCGGCCAGGGGCAAGCAGTACAGAAATCAGACAGAGCATCTATTTAAGGACTGTATAGAGTCAGACCGAGCACCTATTTGGCCCGAAGGTCCCAACAGAGCTCGGCCGGGGGCAAGCAGTATAGAATACATTCAGACATAAAAGCCAAACAGCATCAAATTGCAAGTTCGAAGAGAAAACTATATCATCCAGCAAAGGGCACAGAAGGCCTCACAACCAGCAGCAAAAAAAAAAAAGAAAAGGAAAAATTGTCTTCACCAAAACAAAAAAGCAAAAAGTTCAAATCCTTTTAACGTCAATTTTCATCAACAGTGGGCAACTCAGGAGCAGCATCAGCAATTTTGTCCAGGCCATCTGCGGGAGGAAAAGTCGAGGAAGCTCCAACTTCCTGAGAAGTAGGAGCCACCTTAACCACATCTCCCGTGGCTTCGGTCTCTAGGGTTTCAACCCCTTCAACGTCCACCGTTTCAGCGGCAACATTCATGCTCTGGGTCTTGCTTACAGAATCATCTTCTGGGGAAACATCGTCTGGCAGAACAGCAGGGGTAGGAATAGTCTTCAAACCCAAGGATTTCGAAGGAACAAGGACATCATGATACAGGGAAGAGCCTTCAGGAACCATCGCAGCGGCTAAGGCACTCGTCCAACCCTTCACAAAGAGCTTGTCTCGTAGCACTAGAACCTCCTCCTTGTACGCCGCCCCAGCTTCATCCCAGCCTTGTTGCCAGTGCTTGGCCTCCAGCGCAGTACGCTCGGCAGCCATCACAGCAATAACGGCCTCCAGTTCGGCCACTTTCCCCTCGAGTTGAGCCTGTGTCCCAATGGCAGCCTCCTTCGATTGTTCAGCAGAAACAACAATCTTGTTCAAACGAAAGGCTTCCCTCTCAGCGGTTCGGCGTCCTTCCTTCTCTGACTCCAAGTTCACCGTCAGTCTCTCTACATCCATTGCAGCCTCCAACACGGCCCTTTCTAGCTCTTCAGCACGGGTAATGGACAGGTGCATTCTCTGGATACACTGCAAAGGACGACAAGGAACTTAAAAAAAAAAAAAAAGGAAGACAGCAACGCAACAGTGAAGTTAAGTAAAGCGAAGAAAACACCTATAGTAGTCATCATTTGAAGGGTCCCCTTTAAGATAGAAATGTCACGAGGCCCATTATGGTCGACCATATCAACCGGCATCAACAAAAACTTGGTCAAATTAAAGGCAAAATCTTGTGAAACGACAACTGAATCAGAGGTGGAAATGGGCCTGCCCTCATACCATATTGGCGGCTCCCATTTCTCAAAAGCATCATCCTCAGCAGGATCCTGAGAAGCTTCCCCCACCACTGCTTTGCCGGTTTCCCTTCTCCTCTTTTTTGCTTGTGCAGCAACCGAAGCTGAGGGCTCGGCAGCAGTCACAGGGGTCCCAGAAGCTCCAACTTCCATCTTTACCTCCATGAGGCTCTTCACCTCGGTCTTCTCCAGAGGGGTTTGCAAAGCGCCGGAGGCTCCGAAGGCCTCGGCCTCCAAATCCACCAACACCCTTCTCTTCGCCACAGACCCGCTCCCTGCGAAGCTGGGGGCAGGGGAGGGCGCCCTCTCAGAAAATGCATCTTGACTCCTGTGACGTCTCGAGACCAGAGGGGTGAGAGACGTGTCAGTCTCGGTATCAGAGTCTAGAAGGGCAGCAGCGAGCCTTGCCTTCTTTGGAATAACAGAACGATAAGTAGACTGGTAGTCCAATAACTCAGGTGCAGATCTCTTTTTATACCTCAAGGCAACTTTGATGGCTTCAGCATTCTTTCGATTCGGCCTTCGTTGGAAACGGGAGGACTATGCAAAAAGAAAGCAACCCATCAGAGCAATATTCAAAATAGAGTAAAAAACACCTAAGGCATTAAAAGGAGAGGCCTGGACCTGGGTAGCCGTCTTTCTGTGGCATCCGTTCAGACTGAAACTCGGTTTCGGCGGGGAACTCCCAATTTCCACCAACTTGTAGGAAATCGTCATTGTGTTTATCCGAATCAGGTAATCCAGTAACTAAGTGACAATCAGCCGAGCGAACACGCAGGTAGTATGTACTATGGTCTTTGTTATAAGAAAGGGTGTAACATCCCAAGATATCCCATATGTCAAGGTTCAGGCCCAGTCGTCTATTGAGGGCAGATACGCCGCAAACAACACGGAAAAGGTTCACAGATACTTGCATTGGGGTTAACTAAACTTGATGCAGAAAACGGCGCACTAACAAGTCAAGAGGAAACCGAACCCCTCCCTCAACTATTGCCGCGATGGGAAAGGCAATGGTGTTCCTCGTACCCATACATTTGGCGTCTACTTTCGCCAGTGAAAGGGTAACGTCATGAGGAATATTGTAATCCAGACGGAACATAGCCATGTCCTCGGGGGTATCAACCAAGGAACGGAACTTCCCCATTCGACCGACCTAATGGGACAGAAGTAGGATTCAGATAACAGAGTATGGGACACGGATACTAAGTGGCCAAACAAGACGATTAAAATAGAAAGGGGAAAGAGAAGAAGAGTCATGAGAGGACTTACAGAGATCACAGCGGTGATAGCGAAGCAAGATCAACGGCGAAGAAGCCCAAGCAAAGCACCAGCGAGATCGGTCCAGAGGAATGGGAAGAAGCTCTTTCTCTCTCTTTGGAACCCACTAGAGGAATGAGAAAAGTAAATCAAGGGATTTGAATTGATAGCCTGAGCATTTATTACACCAGTCGGCGCGTAGGCACACGAATCACGACCTTCAGTATGGAGTCGACGCATTATCTCTGCACACCTATCACACGTCGCCACGTGTCACATGAAAGGACGCATGCAGGAATTGTGAGTCAGGATTGAACCGTCACCAAGGCCGAACTGGGGGAGAACCAAAACAACGCGACGCTTGGAAAGCAGAACAATAGCTCCCTCCAAGGGGAACCTTAGCGCGAGCTAGAGGGCAAATGAAGGGGCTAAATGTGAAATGGGTCAGGTCCAAGCCTTGGGCTGGCCCAATCCAACAAAGTCCGAATCCAAGTGGGTCAGATAAGTATATGGACAAACTAGTTGAGCCCAACTTCATGATCAACAGTCCACCCAAGTCCTCAAGCACTTGGGGCCAACCCGCAGTGGAAAGGCTAGCCCAGCTGTAGTGCTGGTCTGGGCCGAGCTGCGAAATGAAATCTATGGGCCGAACAGATAATGGTCTAGCCCATCTCCATGAATGATCCTGAAAAAGGCCGAGACGAGGCACATCAGTACCAAACTGAAGTACATGAGTACCGAGCTGGAGAAACCTCACAAGGAAACGTGGGAGCTGTGAGTGCAAGCATGTGCAGGTTGCAACCTCAGCTGGTCCCCCACACCTAGAATCACGGAAGTTGTTAAACCAAAGGAATGTGGTTTGTTATCAACATGCCTACAATGAGAATATGCAATCAATGACAACTACCAAGTGATCCCCCACCTGGAACAATGCTGAAAGGACACCTGGCAGCATCTACACTCCATGAAACCACCTTGAGAAGCAAGTAAGGAACACTATATATACAACATGAACTTCACATTGAAGGCAACTGAACTATTCCAAGCTAAACCACACTTACATACAAATTCAACCCTATCTACACTCCTTCTCTGATCGCTAATTCCCACACCGGAGGGGTTATCCGGCCAACCCCGGCTGAGCAGCTCTAACGGAGCTTCTTGTGGCAGGAGTCCTGGTCCTTGGATAGTCCAACTGAGTGCGGAGCCCCGATCCACTTTCATCTCATGCGGAATCCGGTACGCACAGAGCGAAGTAAGAGGAGATACATGTAGGATCTCTGATGTTCCAAATGATCAGAAAACTTAAGTCTTGGAGAGAGAGTCTCAAGGTATGGAGTAAAGAACAATTTGGTAATAACTGAATCCGCATTGCTCGTCTCAAATCAGAGTCGGCAACTCTTCAAGCACAACCTTTTTCGGATGAAAATTTGATTAGGCAGATTCAAAAAAAAATAGACCTTGAATTGGTTCTTGCTCAGGAAGAAATGTTTCTTAGTCAAAGGTCGCGTATTCGCTAGGTAAACTATGGGGATAAGAACTCAAGCTTCTTTCATGCATCATTGGTACAGTAGCGGCAAAGGAATCGGATTATTAGACTCAAATCGGAGGATAGATCTTGGCTCACCACGGACTCTGACATTGATTAGCATATGCAAGATTTCTGTAGTAATCCTTTTTCTAGTGTTAGGGATCAAGATTTTGGATATGCTTTGTCGATGGTAGAGCTAGTGGTTTCAGAAGGTATGAATCGACAATTGACCTCCCTAACTAGAGATGAAGAAATTAGGACAACAGTCTTTTAGTTGGGAGCACTTAAAGCACCAGGGCCGGATGGGTTTCTAGGGTTTTTTTTTTTTTATCAGAATTACTAGAAGGAAGTTGGTGAGCATGTTTGCAAAGTGGTTAAAAGCTTCTTTGTGGGAGGGTGTTTGCTTAAAGAGTTAAACCAAACAAATCTAGTTTTAATTCCTAAGGTACCTAACTTGACGAAGCCGTCACAATTTTTGTAACGCCCCAAATAAATATGATACATCCTAACTCGTAAGCAGAAGAATAATAAAGGCAATACACTTTCATTCATCAGAGTCCGTATACAAAAGATGACACATGCAATATACATTCATAAATGGCTCATCCTGAATCTATAGCATGTTTTACAAGTGATAAAGAAATGAAAGTCAACAGATATTCACATACCCTAATGGCTTACATCTTTCCAAGGCTGTGCTTGGTTACAACAAAAAGGACACAAATCCAATATATATAGAGCCCTTGGCTAGAATTTAAAACAATTAGCACGATACAAAAAGAGAAGCCTTCAGCCCCTATTTCCCTCAAGCTATTGCCTTGGCAGAGGCATGTCACCAACACCTGAAAATGATTTTTCTCAAGTAAGGTGAACCAAAACCCAGTAAAAATAATCTATCGCAATATATGAGTCTTAACAAAGGTATAAGTACAATGTGCATATACAATGCATGTGACAAGTCGTTCATATTCCACAAGATCATAAAGTACTAAATTTTATATCTCAATGCATTGTTCTTCAAACCAATTCATTTCATCTCAAGTCATGAGCCAATTTCATTATTTTCGAAACACCCAACTGAGACTACAACTCAGTGGTTCTCTAATCAACACCACAATCAGGCAAACACTTTAATTTGTCATTTTACGAAAATTTCGTCCGCGGAAATCAGTACCCATGTATATGTGCGATTTCGAGACTTTCACCGTAGACACATAGGCCAACTTAATTCAATGGAGTCCATCCCCTTTCTCCTCCCAAACATGGAGTACATCTCCTTTCTCCTTTCAAACATCATACATATACAATGTATTTAAAACATCGTCATATTCAATGACAACCAACAAGAGATTGGTTTCAATTCACCTAATCTTCATGCAATTTCTACAACAATCATAGCTATCCTCCATCGATAACGCAATACAAATATTTCTAAACAAATATTCAATCTCAAGACAGATAATTTATTCAAAATTTCATAGGTGAGTGATAATACATATTCTTCTTCACCATTTATGTCATTATCCATTCAATTTCACATTTTCAATACCAATTCTATTTATTTATACAAAATAAATATTTGAAGCATTTTAGGGCAAACTCCCTCTTTCCCATGTATCAACCCAAATGCCAAAATCAACTATTTTGTCACAATACAACCTCACATTCAACCACATAACCATTCATAACTCATTCACTTAGAAACCCCCTTTTTGATTTAATACCCAAACTCTAGGTTTGTTCATAGTACACCCAAATCCTACCATTGTTACACAACAACTCATAACTAAGTTAAAATACATATGAAAGTATAGAAAATCCCTACCTCAAACTTAGAAGAGAAAAAAAAGAGATGGAGGAGCTTCAAGAATGCTGAAACCATGCTTTAATCGGATCAAAAGGGAGCTCTTGAGACATACTACCTTTTTAACAAAGGGACACAGGTAGAGAACCCACTAGATCTAGGTGAAAAATATAGAAAGAGAGAATTTTAGAGAGAAGAGGTCCCGATCTAGGGTTTTTGGAACAAAAGGTATGAAAAAGAGAAGTAAAAAGGTGTTGCTGCTAATTGATATACGCACAGCTTGCGCGAGCGCAAGAGTTGTCGCTCGAGTGGCTAGACACAAATAAGTCACGTCGCTCAAACACAAGAAGCTTAGCTCGAGTGCAGAATATACACTCCCAAAAGTTTTACAGAGAGAAGACCGTTGCTCGAGCTCAAGAGTCTTCGCTCGAGCGAAGAACAATACCCTTCCAATATACTTGTAGGCCTGTAAAAGTACTGGGAGCTCGCAAAGCTCGCTCAAGCGAAGAGGCCAAAAACTAGACAACAACAATTTAAACCAACTAGCAACTAACCTATTCCAAACACAACCAAGGCACTCCAAAACTCAATTTCAATGAGGAATAAGGGAAAAAAGACAAGAACAACAATACAGAATCACGAAACTCGAGCTCGGGATACAACAAGGGTCGGGTCAAAATCGAGATCATTATAACCTCTCCCCCTTAAAGAATTTCGTCCCCGAAATTTCAAATCAAGTTTTACAGTTATGCTCAAGCCAATCACAAGGATGATCATCAATCAATTCCAATTTTGTGACCCATTCTTTGGTCATTCAATCCTATCAATATGATAAACAAATTCTCAATATTGAATACACAATTCATATTTCTAAAACATATACAATGTTTATAATAAACTCGTATTTCCAAAACACAAACACATATACAATGTTTTCATATTTCATTAACATAACAAGTTTTTATTACATGCTTAAACATCAACAAATAGGTCCAGATATTTCTCACGGACTTCCAACTCGCGTTCCCAAGTTGCTTTCTCAATCCCGTGATGTTTCCACAAGACCTTAACCAAGGGAATTGTCTTGCCTCACAAGACTTGGTCCCGGGTATCCAAGACTCTCACTGGTCTCTCCTCACACGAGGCATCCTCATCTACCTCTAAGTTGATCCAATCCAATACGTGCAATAGATCCGACTCATACTTCTGAATCATGCTAATATGAAACACATCATGAACCCCGAAAATTTATGACGGCAAAGCCAAATGGTAAGCTACCTCTCCAATCCGCTCAAGAATCTCAAAAGGCCCAATGAATTGAGAGGACAACTTCCCACTCCTTCCAAACCTTATCAAACCCCTCCTAGGTGATATTTTCAAGAACACATGGTCCCCCAACTCAAAAGATAAAGGTCTCCTCCTACGGTCGACATAACTTTTCTAGCGACTCTAAGTAATAGCCAACTTCTTACGGATAAGGGTAATTTTCTCCGTCATTTCCTGGACCAATTCTAGACCCAATAGAGGTGCATCACCCACCTCGGCCCAACACACAGGGGATCTACACAGTCGGCCATACAAGGCCTCAAACTGCGCCATGCCAATACTCAACTGGAAGCTATTGTTATAGGCAAACTCCACTAAGGGCAAGTGCCTCTCCCATGAACCCTTAAAGTCAAGGATACAACCCCGAAGCTTATTCTCTAAAATTTGAATGGTGCGCTCTGACTGCTCGTCAGTCTGAGAATAATATGCGGTGCTAAAAGTCAACCTAGTGCCCAAGGCACTCTGTAAGCTCTTCCACAATCGAACTATACAACGCGGATCTCTATCCAAAATAATCATCACAGGGACCCCGTGCAATCTTACTATGTCCCTAACGTAAAGGTCGGCAAGATGATCTACTGAGTCATTTATGCGCATAGGTATAAAGTGCTCCGACTTGGTCAACTAGTCAACTACCACCCAAATGGCATCACTACCCCATTGAGTCCTCAGAAGGCCCACAACAAAATCCATCATGACATGCTCTCATTTTCACTCGGCGATAGGCAAGGGCTGCAACATACCCGTTGGCCTCTGATATTCGGCCTTCACTTGTTGACAAGTAAGGCATTTTGACACAAACACAGCCACATCCTTCTTCATTCCCCTCCACCAAAATTGGCGGCTAAGGTCGTGATACATCTTTATGCCTTCCGGATGCACCGCAAGGCATGAATAGTGAACCTCTCGGAGTACTTCCTCTCGACAAGATTCCGGCACAAAGAGACTATCACGGTATCTAATACTCGCATTGGGATACCCATTCAAGCCTTTCTCCACCTTTCCACTGGAGATCTTCTCCTGGAGGGATTCCATCTCAAGGTCACCCTTCTGTGCTTCTATCACTCGGTTTACAAGTGTAGGTTGTGTAACTACCGAAAACAAGGCTGCCGACTCAACGGACTCGCCAAAACGCAAGTCAAACTGCCAAAGGGCACCTAACATCTTCCATTCCCAGATGGTGATACTGGCCACACTACCAATGGATTTCCTACTCAAGGCATCGATTACAACATTAGCCTTTCTTGGATGATAATGTAGCTCGAAGTCATAATCCTCTATAAACTCCATCCATCTTCTCTGCCTCAAATTTCAGACTCTTGTGATCAGAAAATACTTCAAACTTCTCAGTGTAACACCCCGACCTATGATTAGCCGATTAACCATGATTAATTATGCCTAATGACTAATTAAGAGGAAATTCTGAATTAATTGCATGTGCATTGCATTATTTGTGTTTATATATGTCGGATGTAGGAATATCTATTTGTGTTTCTATTTGGTTCTGCGAATTGAAGGCCTTATCGGCATCCGATCATGAAATTGACTTGGTCTCCGTGATATTTGAAATTTTTAGAACCTTGTGGTAGGTTTAATTGAAATTCAATTCAAAGCGAATTAAATTAGATCAATCAATGCTCATTTGCTTAGTTTAATTAATTACCACCACTAGGTAAGCCTATATAAGGCCAACACACCTCTTAAACTCACTTCTTCATCACTTAATCTACACTCTTGTGACCAAAACGTGAGAGAGAATAAGTGACTAAGGAACTTGGGACCAATCTTGAGATAGAAAAGGAAATTGCTAGGAGACTTGGAGAATTACTTAAGATTTTGACTAATTGAAGCTCAATTGGATAGCTTAGGTAAGAGTTCAACCTTACAACTTTGGAATTGAGTCATTTAGCACATGAATACAAGAGAATTAAGGTGAATCATACATGAATTGAGCTCTAAAGTGTAGAAAGGAAGAACAACCATGCATGCATGCATTTCTATGACATTTTTCATACCATTACACCTTAGTTGATGATACTTTGAAAAGCTTTGAAATCAAGAAATACTTGCATGTTATGTTTTCTAAGACTTGAGTGTTGATTTGCACAATTGGCAAGCTTTTGGGCTTTGATTTTGCGAAACGATTTTGAATTCCCAATGTTTTCTAAGTTCATACATGTATCGTTAAGTTTTTGGCCCAAAAAGATGAGTTTTGATGCATTAAATTCTAGTTTTGCAAGTTTTGCAGCTTGGAGGTGAATCTGGAAATTCCAGAAGTCGACCTCTTCGCTTGAGCGACAAAACCTGCACTCGAGCGACCACTCTGTGATCTTACACTTCCACTCGAGCGACCAGAAGTTCACTCGAGCGTGAAATGCAAGCTCCCAGAAGTTTTATCTTTTTGCAGGCCGCTCGAGCGACAAGAGTTGCGCTTGAGTGAGAACCTCAATCTCATGCTCGAGCGATCGTCGAGTGGCCATCGAGCGAAGAATTTACACACCTAGTACTTTTGCAGAGTTTACATACCGCTCGAGTGACATAAGTTATGCTCAAGCGACCACTCATATTTTGCATGTTCGCTCGAGCGAAGGAAGTTATGCTCGAGTGGAACCCCTGTTTTCAGCAAGTTTTATTAAGTGTTTCAAAGTATATTTTAGCATCCTCATTATATTCTAGACATTCCTAGGCTGAGATTAAAACATAATAAAGAGGATAAGACTTAGAAACACACTAAGAACAAAATGCAATGACTGTAATGAATCCCGAGCGTGTGTTTCAATGTATACATGTTATGTGTTGTTTGTAGGTCATGAGCCATAGGCTATCTGCTTTGTTTACTTTATTTGTTCTGCAATTGGAGCCATCTATGAGTAATAACTTTGTAAAGTTATGTTCAATTTATAAGTATTTTCTGAATGATATAAGATGATCAGTTTTCTGAAATGCTATACTTTGTATGAATGAATGATTGTTCAAGTTTCTGAAATTTATTCGCGGCATCCTTAGTTTCAGATGACATCTGTTATCTGTTCTATTATGTCCCAATTATGGGCCAACTATACGTCTCATGAGCCAACTGTTATGGATCCTTCTGTATACGTCCCATTTATGGGCCAATTGTACGTCTTATGAGCCAACTGTATCGTCTCCACGCATGTGAGTCAACTGTATGCCTTTATGGTTATCCCTTCATGGATCAACTGTTTCTACTTGTGCTAATGGATGTACCACGTATGATTAATTGCAAATTTTGATTGTGAGCATGATGTTGAATCTATTTCTAGTATGAACTCTGATTTCTAAACATAATTATGAATTCCGTTTTCTGTAACTGTTATGGACAATATTCATTAAACCCTTTATGTTGTTATTATTCACTGGGCTTTCGCTCACTGTTTATATTATATATGTAGGTGAGCAAGCGTGTGACCAGGCCTAAGCCGTTGCCTGACGAGTTTTTGGGTCAACTAGTCACCGTGCCTCCTGTGGAGGTTCCTTTTTAAGAAGTCAAGTTTTGTGATCCTGTTAAAGATGTTGTTTTTGTTTGGTTTGTCTACCTGTATATTGGGCGAAGTCCCTTATGATACTATGTGTATGGAAGTTTGACATTATATTAAAATTTCTTATCTGTCCCATGTACGTCTACACAGCTCGATGGACTACGTATATTTTGTATAATTACTTCTGCAGCCTCTACATATACGTTATTCTATCCAGCGACCTTCGGTAATCCAAGGATTACTAGTCGGTTATGTCACTAAACCTATAGGGGCGGATTTGGGTCATGACACTCACCATACAGGTAATGCTCCCAAATTTTCAAGGCAAAAATCACCGCTGCTAACTCTAAGTTGTGAGTATGGTAGTTTCTCTCATGAGTTTTCAACTGCCGCGAGACATAGGCTACTACATTTCCCTCATGCATCAATACACAACCCAAACCTTCCCGCGAAGCATCACAATACACCGAATAGCCTAAACCCCTCTTCGGAATAATCAATACTGGAGATGTGGTAAGTCTAACCTTAAGCTCTTGAAAAGACTTCTCACAAGTCTCATTCCACACAAACTTAACTCCCTTCCTCATCAGTCTAGTTAACGGTGAGGCTAATCTAGAGAAATCCTTCACAAACCGACGGTAATACCCGGCCAACCCCAAGAAACTACAGATCTCAAAAGCATTCTTAGGTTACTCTCAATCTTACACTGCCTCTATCTTAGATAAATCTATAGTCATCTCTTTTCCAGATACTACATGGCCTAAGAACTTAACTTCTCTCAGCTAGAATTCATACTTTCCAAACTTAGTATATAGTTTGTGGGCTCTAAGTAACTCAAGTATTACCTGCAAGTGTTCCTCATGTTCCTCCTCAGAGGGTGAGTAAATCAAGATGTCATTCACAAAGACGACTACAAAGCGGTCTAGGAACTCACAAAAGATCCAGTTCATCAAGTCCATAAACACAGCTGGTGCATTGGTGAGCCCAAAAGGTATCACTAGGAACTCATAATGGCCATACCATGTACAGAATGTCGTCTTCGAAATATCCTTCTCCCTTACTCTCAACTGATGATAGCCTGATCTTAGGTCTATCTTAGATAAGCAACAAGACCCTTCAATTGATCAAACAAATCATCTATACGAGGCATTGGATACTTGTTCTTAACAGTTACAAGGTTCAATTTCAGGTAATCTATACAAAGTCGCAACGCGCCATCTTTATTTCAGCAAAAAGAGCCGATGCCCCCAAGGTGAAGTACTAGGGCATATGAAACTCTTATCTAACAATTCCTAGAGTTGAACTTTCAACTCACTCAACTCGACAAGTGCAAATCTATATGGTGCCATAGAAATTGGTACCGTGCCAGGCACTAAATCAATAGAGAACTCGATCTCTTGATGAGGTGGTAAACTAGTAAGATCATCCCGAAAAAAAACATCCGGGTATTCACAAACTATCCTTGGCAACTCAACTCGGACTTCATCGCACTCACTACTCAAAAAGTTGGCAATAAGGCAACTAAGCTCACTCTGCCCACGCAGATCATACACCGGTGATAAGACTCTATCCACCCGGTCTCCTAAAAAGTAGAAGCAATCACCACTCATAGTACATAGAGTAACCCTCTGACGGTAGCAATCTATAATAGCCCGATAAGAAGACAACCAGTCCATACCCAAAATAACATCAAAGCTAGACATATCAATCAACACAAATACAAAAAGAAGTCAGCGACCGGCAACTTCTATGTCGCAACCCCAACAGCCTTACTTCAAAATAATCTCACCACCAATAGGCGACTCTGCACAGAACGGAGATGCAAACTGAGCCAACTCTAATCCCAAAACCGATGCAAATGCAGACGAGATAAATGAATGAGATGCTCCCGTATCAATCAACACATTAGCAACTGAATTGTAAAACAAGAAAGTACATCTCACTATCAAAGGCGCTGGTACTAGATCTGGTGTGGTAACAGTATGCATACGCCCTGTAGGCCTCTGCTCAACTTGCTCACCCCTTAGAGTATAAATTGATGCACTGATTGAGCCGAAGAGGCTCCCTAATTGGCCTTTGAGGCTTATGCTGACTATGTCAGCTGGTGGCTTTGCGTCTGTCTTGAACCAGACGCGCCGAGTGTGCCACCTAACTAAGGGCAAAATCTCTTCATATGGCTCGCCTGTCCACACTGATAATAAGTTAGCGGTTGTCCTCTCCCTTGACTCTGGCTCTGAGAATGAGCCGAAGACGATGTAGTCCGTTGCCCTTCTCCTCTCTGCGGGCAAGCTGGAGATTTGTGGCCCAACTGACCACATTTGTTACAGGTAAAATCTCTCTGACCAACTCTCCCAAAACCCGAACTTGACACTGGAAAGGTAGACCTCAACTATGCTCCTTGGGACTACTGTGAGATAGGACCCCTCTATCTCTTACTGTCCCCCTGAACATCTTGACTCCTCCTAGAGCCCCTCATCCTTTCCTCCTCTATCTACACTACGGTCTCCAGATGAGCCGTCACCTCCACAAGGCATCCATAATCCCTAATCATCGACCCGATCACCTTGAACATAAGCCCAGTCCTCAACCTCTTCTCAAATTCCAAACAACGGTGCTCCTCGATCGCCACTAACTCTGGTGTAAACCTAGAGAGGCCAATAAATGTGGCCTCAAACTCGGCCACTGGTGTGTTCAACTATACCAGCTTGGAGGATCGATCTCTCAACTTCTCCCTAACCATAAAAGACAAAAACTTGTCCTGGAAGGCGTCAACGAAAGCCTTCCAAGTTGCTCCAATGCGCCCACGTACATACTTCCACCATTGACCTACATTTCCCTTCAGCTGGAAAGATGCCAAGGTCACCTTCAAACCCCTATCTTCGATACCGAGCATCTCAAATGTCTTCATCATCTGCTCTAGCCACTCATCCGCTTTCAGTGGCTTCTTGGGATCGCCTAAAAACTCATCCGGGTTTGACCGAAAGAACTCCCGCTTCAGAAAAGATGGCCCTGCCTTAACTACTTGCGCCTAGACTTGATTTTCAGCCCTGAGGATGTCTATAGATTCCCTCAATGCTCCGGCCATTTCGCGAGCTAAGGCGCCCATGGCATGTTGACCAACTGGTTCGGCCACATTGGCCTAACCAACACCCTCCTCCTGTATTGGAATATCATCCGATATCAATATCTCATGTCATCTCGGCCTACCATGCCTACCACCACGTCCACGTCCACATCCTGACATCCTAATAAAGGTAACAAAAGAGATTACCACATTTATAAAAGTGTCGAAGCTAATTCACTCACGTCCTAATGCGATGGACAATGGTAATTGACTCCACATAAGCACGTAGTCACATAAACACATACAAATTTCATTCCCGGATAATGACCATCCCCCAGCGTTGCCAGAGTTCCAATTAGAAACAATAGTGATCAAGTGCTCTTCTAATACGACTTCCAGGAACCTGTAGACTCAGTCAATATCTTATAAACTAAATCCCACACCTCTATAATAACAAAAGCATAAGCAAGTTATCACATAGCATACCACACCTACTAATGTCTTTGTCAAGCGAAACAAACCCATTGTAGTAATAACCACTTCCCACGTACCCAAAGTATTCAAACCCGGTACGTTCTGATACCAAGTTGTAGCACCCCAAATAAATATGATGCATCCCAACTCATAAGCGGAAAAATAATAGAGGCAATATACTTTCATTCATCAGAGTCCGTATACAAAAGATGACACATGCAATATACATTCATAAATGGCTCATCCTGAATCTACAGCATGTGTTACAAGTGATAAAGAAATAAAAGTCGACAGATATTCACATACCCTAATGGCTTACATCTTTCTAAGGTCGTGCTTGGTTACAACAAAAAGGACAGAAATCCAATACATATAAAGTCCTTGGCTAGAATTTAAAACTATTAGCACGATACAAAAAGAGAAACCTTTAGCCCTTATTTCCCTCAAGCTATTGCCTTGGTAGAGGCATGTTACCAACACCTGAAAATGATTTTTCTCAAGTAGGGTGAACCAAAACCCAGTAGAAATAATCTATCACAATATATGAGTCTTAACAAAGATATAAGTACAATGTGCATATACAATGCTTATGACAAGTCATTCATATTCCACAAAATCATAAAGTACCAAATTTTATATCTCAATGCATTGTTCTTCAATTCAATTCAAATCAATTCATTTCATCTCAAGTCATGAGCCAATTTCATTATTTTCTAGACACCCAACTGAGACTATAACTCAGTGGTTCTCTAATCAACACAACAATCACACAAACACTTTAATTTGCCATTTTATGGAGATTTCGTCCGTGGGAATCGGCACCCATGTATACGCGCGGTTTCGGGACTTTCACCCTAGATACACAGGCCAACTTAATTCAACAGAGTACATCCCCTTTCTCCTCCCAAACATCATACATATACAATGTATTTAAAACATCGTCATATTCAATGACAACCAACAAAAGATTGGTTTCAATTCACCTAATCTTCATGCAATTTTTATAATAATCATAGCTATCCTTCATCGATAGACTAATACAGATATTAACCAATATAGATATTTCCAAACAGATATTCAATTTCAAGACACATAATCATTCAAAATTTCATAGGTGAGTGATAATACATATTCTTCTTCACCATTTATGTCAATATCCATTCAATTTCACATTTTCAATACCAATTCTATTTATTTATACGAAATAAATATTTAAAGCATTTTGAGACAAACTCCCTCTTTCCCATGTATCAACCCAAATGCCAAAATCAACTATTTTGTCACAATACAATCTCACATTCAACCACATAACCATTCATAACTCATTCACTTAGAAACCCCCTTTTTGATTTAATACCCAAGCCTTAGGTTTGTTCATAGTACACCCAAATCCCGCCATTGTTACACAACAACTCATAACTAAGTTAAAACACATATGAAAGTATAGAAAATCCCTACCTCAAGCTTAGAAGACCAAAGAAAGAGATGGAGAAACTTCAAGAACGCCGAAACCATGCTTTAATCGGATCAAAAGGGAGCTCTTAAGACGTACTACCTTTTTAACCAAAGGACACAAGTAGAGAACCCACTAGATCTAGGTGAAAAATGTAGAGAGAGAGAGAGAGAGAGAGAGAGAGATTTTTAGAGAGAAGAGGTCTCGATCTAGGGTTTTGGAACAAAAGGTATGAAAAAGTGAAGTAAAAAGGTGTTGTTGCGAATTGATATACGCGCAGCTCGCTCAAGCGCAAGAGTTGTCGCTCGAGTGACCAGACACAAATAAGTCACCTCGTTCAAGCGCAAGAAGCTTAGCTCGAGTGTAGAATACACACTCCCCGAAGTTTTACAAACAGAAGATCGTCGCTCGAGCGCAAGAGTCTTCGCTCGAGTGAAGAACAATACATTTCCTGTATATTTGCAGGCCTGCAAAGGTACTAAGAGCTCGCAAAGCTCACTCGAGCGAAGAGGCCAAAAACTAAACAATAACAATTTGAACCAACTAGCAACCAACCTATTCCAAACACAATCAACGCACTCCAAAACTCAATTTCAGTGAGGAATAAGGGAAAAGAGACAAGAATAACAATACAGAATCATGAAACTCGAGCCTAGGATACAACAAGTGTCGGGTCAAAACCGTGATCACTATAATTTCACCCCATAAGCTTGTGCAATTTCACAATGAAGATAATCACCAAGATTATCGCAAATAGACTGAAAAATATTTTGAAATGCCTTATCATGCCAAACCAATTTGCATTCGTATCGGGGCGTTTGATTTAGGACAACATTATTGTAGCCCATAAGGCTTTCCATTACTTGAAACTTAGGAAAAGGGGTACCATAGGCCATATGGCTATCAAGTTAGACTTTAACAAGGCTTATGATAGAGTGGAGTGGGATTTCTTATTCGAGGTATTGCGAAAAATGGGATTTCACATTAATTGGATTCGTTGGGTTGTGGAATGCATGTCTACTGTTACTTTCACTATTTTTGCAAATGGTGAAAAGAGAGTATTAGTTACTCCCACTCGCGGGTTGCGCCAAGGAGATCCTTTGTCACCATATTTATTCATCTTATTGGCTGATGTGCTATCTCAGCACCTAAATAGAAGTCTCTGGAATAAATAAATCTCTGGGTTGAAGCTAGCTAAACAGTGTCCGACCTTGTCACATTTGTTTTTTGCGAATGACATGCTTCCCTTCCTCAAAGCCGAAGAATGTGAGTGTCAAGCGGTGTTGGACATTCTTCAAGTTTATTGTCATGCCTCGGGACAAGTCGTGAACTTTGATAAATCTAACGTTCAATTCTTCTCTATCGCTTCTATCGATCGTTGTAATTCTATTTACAACCCGTCCGATCTTAGAATGGCCTAACTTGATGCGAAATACTTGGGATTGCCATCTTTTTGGGGAAGATCCAAAATGAAAGCTTACGAGTTTTTTATTGAGAAGGACCTAATTTTTGTCACAAGCTAGGAAGGAGATTTTGATAAAGCAGTGGTTCAGGCCATCCCCTCTTATGCAATGTCATGTTTTGTTTTTCTAAAAAAATTCTATGTTGAGCTTGACTCTTACATTAACAAGTTTTGGTGGAGGAAAATCCTGAGGAAAAAGGAATTCATTGGTTGAACTGGGGAGAAATGACACTGCCAAAGTCTATGGGTAGAATGGTTTCCGAGATTTCAACTCTTTCAATATGGCTCTCTTAGGCCGTCGAGGGTAGAGATTGTTGAAGTATCCAAATTTGTATTGTGCTCGCATTTTGAAAGGTATATACTTTCCTAATTCATGTTTCATGCAAGCAAAAAAGGGACGACAGGTGTCATGGGCTTGGGCTAGCATTCTACAAGGTCGACAAATGTTAGAAAAAGATATTAGATGACAAGTGAATGATGGGGCTAATATTCAGTTTGGGAAAGATAAGTGGATTTCATCCATTCCTGGGTTCAGAGTGCTCTCTCTAAAGCCAGAGGGAATTGAGATTCAATTAGTGAAAGATATGATTGATGTTTCGACTAAAAGTTGGAAGGTTGATTCTTTGAAACAGCTTGTGACTGAGATGGAAATTGAAGCTATCAATTCAGTCCCTATCACTTTGGAAAGTATGACAGATTCGGTGAAATCGGGTTATTATAAGGCAAGGGAGATGGTGAGCAATCTTAGTTCTCTTCAACCCTCTACCTCTTTCCAAGTCCTAAGCAAGTTATGGAAGAGGATTTGGATTCTTAACGTCCCTCCAAAAATCAAACATTTTTGGTGGCGGGTTTGTAAAAATGCTCTGGCCATTAAAAAGAATCTATGGAGGAGGAGATGCGTGGTGTCTAATTTATGTCCTATTTGTCTGTCTCAACTAGAGACTATTGAACACCTCCTCTTTGAGTGTAAGTGGGCTCGAACAGTTTGGTATGGCAATGATCTTCAATTTTCTGCTATTGGAGGTCCTGGACAGTCGGTCTTGAAGTGGTTGTGTGACTTGTTAGATCAACTTCAGTCAGTTCAAAAATGTGATGAATTTGTTACCTTGATTGCTTGGACTGGATGGTACATTTGGAAGGATCGAAACAATTTTGTTTTCAATCATCATCCTATTGAGCCCTTCTCGACTTTACTTTGAGCTTGAGCAACGAAAGAGGAATTTGATTCTACAACTGAGTCTAAAGAGGAACAACAATTCCAGATTTTGAAAGGAAATCCATTGAGGGGAAGTGGGTGGCAGGCCCTTAGAATTGGGGGTTTTAAAATAAATTTTGATGTGGCAATTAGGAAGGACTCCTTGGTGGCTGTTATTACAGTACTAGTGATGGATGAAAAAGCTAGGTTGATTGATGGCCTTACTAGGAGATGGGTTTGCACTTCTTCTTTGTAAGACGAAGCCTTAGCTTGCAGAAGTGCGTGCCAACTTGCACATTCTTGCAGCTTTAGATCAGTGGAGATTGAAGGAGATAACCAGAATGTTATTTACCTATGTGTATTAGAGAATGTTCCACCATAGGAGTGTGGTGCAATATTTACTGACATTAAGCGGAAGGCGTCCCACGAACACTTTTCCTTCAGTTGGTAGTCCATATGTCTGTTTTGTTAGTTTTCCTTAGAAGGTGGTTTCCTTTGTTCTGGTTTTGAATGCTTCCTATGTTCAAAATAAATAAATAAATAAAAATAAATAAATAAATAAATAAGTGGGGATTTTAGAGATAGTATTGTGTTTGTAGAGTTGTCGCCAAAAGGGACAATAGAAAAGAGCAGTACAAGAAGCGGTGCGTTAGAGGCTATTATGCCACGAGGTTGCAAACATTTCATTTTCTATCAACTTTTGGATGGATTTTGGTTGTCAGAGTAAATTGAAAAAAATTAAATAATAAAGGCTAAAGTGAGAAAAAACTTTAAGGGGCAAAATACAAAAATATTGAAACCTAAGTGGGGCAAATTGTAATTTGCTCTAATTTGTATAATAACGCTTTATTATGCCATATGGAGCCATATGGTCTCTGATGTGGTGCCACACTGCTGTTGACGTGGCATTTTAAATTTTAAATTGGATGAAAGTTGACTTGGGGAATAAATTGTGAAAAATTAGAAACGGATGATGTTAAAGTGAGCAAAAATAAATTGTAAAAATTAAAATAAAAAAAAAAACTAAAACATAAAAAGGCAAATTGTAATTTACTCAAAATAAGAATAATGAAAAAACTCATTAATCAAAGATTCACGCATAACCCAAAAGAGAAAAGTTATGTGCACTTGGGCCTCAAGAAAATATAGCTGAACAAATTTGTGGTTGAAACATTATAAACTTTTTAGGGTTGGTTTGGACGTGGGTTGATTTTTTGATGATTTTAATTTGTGTTAAAAAGTTTCGTTTGGAATAAATTTTTTAAATTTTTTAACTTTTATAAAAAAAATAAAATAATTATACTTTGAATGTAATATTTTATTTTTTTATTATTTTAACAAAAAAATAAATTCGTTTAACTTATGTCAAGGGTCGAATGACATGATTTGAACAATTATGAGTCGATGAATAACAAAAGAAAAATGTTTGGGAGCATTAAAAAAAGAGCACTAATGAGGGCACTAATGATGTGGCAGTGGGTCCTGTCCACTTTCTATGCCTTGTTTGTTTGTTTTTTTTTTTTTTTTTTTTTACCATTTTCAATGCATTAGTGCTATTAGTGATCTATTTTTTAATAGTCTAAATCATTGTTGATAACAAAAACAGTGTTGAGAAACAGCAATGATTTAGATCATTAATTTTAATATTTTAATAGAGCATTAATGACATGATAATGAATAAAAAAAATAAAATAAAAATAAATTAAAACTAAAATATCACATCATTATAAATAGAATTTACTGTCAACTCATTAAAATTACTTTTAAAACTCAAAAATTAAAACTCTAAAGCATTTTTCGTTGAGAAAACAGACAACAGAAAAAACAAAAGTATGGAGTCGGCAGCCAATAATTTAGCATAGGTGATTACATGATGGGACACATGAGCTGCCAACCATGAAAACAGGGCCCTTTTTTTAAGTTGTTTCAACGTGGCACCTCATCAGTGCCGACCGAGGGCATGGCCAACCAGCCCATGGTTTAAAGCTCTTAAAATAGACTTAAAAAAAGACTTCTCTTATTATGATTTAATGTAATAAATTAGGTGTATTTTAAATTTAAAAAAAATTTAAGAAGATTTAAATTAATTTAAAATAAATTGATCATTAAAAAATTGAAAGGCCTATTCAAAAAAATTAACATTATTATCTATTGAAAATATATCAAAAAAAGGTCCCCTCTTATTATAGTTTATTGTAATATATTAGGTATGTTTTAAATCTAAAAAAAATTAAGGAATACTCAAACTAACTTAAAATAAATTGATCTATTAAAAAATTGAAAGGCCCATTTAAAATAATTAGTATTGTTATCCATTTAAAATGATTTTGCAAAAAAACTAGATTATGCAAGTATGATTGATTTATTTGCTTCTAAAAATGTAAGAAAAGCGAGAATCAAGCGACACTTGCTAATTGTTGTAATGTAATACGAAGTATCTTTTGTGATTTTGATACAAATCTTTTGTCTTTTATCTTCATTTTTTTTTTCATTCAATGAAAAAAAATATAAATTACCTCAAAAATTTATTAGTTAATTATTGATTTTAGGCCCCAAAAATCTCAGGGCCAGAACTGCACCTCGTCAATCCTATCCTAAAATTTACTTGGCAAATTTTGTTGAATAATTAAAAAATTAAAATGGGTTAAATGAATAAAATTTAATATTAACAAATAGTTAAGTAGTATCGAGTTCTCGCTTTTAACCCCTTTTTTTTTTTAGTTGTTTCAAAGTGGCAACAATTTTGCAATAATTGATAAAGAAAATACTAATAAATCTTATTTTTTTAAAGATTGTAATTAAGTCTTATTAAATTTTAATATGGAGAATTCAATCTTAGTTTTTATAAATTGTTCCCAAAGAATTCATTTTTTAATAATAGTGTATTACATCCTAATTTTGTCCTTTTTCATGAACATAAATTTTATAAATATTTTTAATTGTTAAAATTAAAAGAAAAGCATATGTAAAGGATTAAGAACTATCTAAATGACCTAATTTATCAATTACATCATGCATTTAAAAATATATGAATTCGCCATGATATTATTTTATATAGTTCTATTGAAAGAATTTTAAGAAAATTTGGTCATTTAGGTTGTTTATCAATATATATATATATATATATAGTTTGAAATAATAGAAAATGATGAATTTTATGCCATAATTCTTTGGATCGATAGTTATTTGTGATTTTATTTAATATAATATTCATAATTTTTAGAATTAAGAAAATAATATTTTAAGTAAATTATTTATGAAATTGTTGTTCATATTAAATGAGAATAGTGAAATTAAAATAAAATACATCATTATGGAGAAATGGATCTTTTTAGAACAATTTATTACATGTAGGATTTAATTGTCTATATTAAAACTTGATAAAACTTCACAGTAATATTGAAAGCAAAATAGAACTTATTAATAATTTTTCTTAAAATAATTAAAATAAATACTAAAGAATTACAATATGTGATAAAAGAATATAAATTTTAAGGGTTTTAAAAAAATCTCATGTATGGAACTTTATACACCATATGTTTCATTGACTTTCTATTAACCAAAAAGTTCTGTCATAACAAAAGATTAAAAAAAAACTCTCAAATTGATATTGCATTAAGGGAAATTTTTTTTTAAGTACTCTAGTATTAAGATTTTATAAAATAAATGACATATAATATTTTCATAATAGTTGAGGTCCCTTAACATTTTTTCAGAAAAATTTCAATCTAAAGAAATTTTGATCCAAAGAAATTTCAGACAAATTTATCTGTGTTTTGAAATTTCTTTAATTTGCTCAATTTCACTGATTTTCTATGTGTTTTGAAAATTTCTCTATATTTTGAAATTTCTTTGGATTAAATTTTCTCTAATTTGCTCAGAAATTCAACCTAGAGAAAATTAATCATCTCTCTCTCTTAATCTGATTTTATTCTAATTACTATATCATCGTTGAATTCAACTGAAGTCAACATTTTCTTACTTTCACTGCTCTCTGTTTGCTTTCCTTCACTTTTTTCCAATCACTTTTTGATTGATTCAAACTTCGATCTTCGAATTTCGATCTTCTTAATCTTCATTAAAATCACTATAATCTTTAATAAACTTTGTTTGCTTGAAGCATCAGCGGCGCTGAGATTGGGCCAAGAGAATGGTGGGAGGTGGAAATAGAAAGGATGAGTTGTTGATTCTGAACAGTACCAATGTATTTGCGGCTCTTAGAACTCTAAGGAAAAAGTAGAAGAAGTTTGAGAAAGAACAAGTGTCGGGATGAGGAATCTTAGACTATAAAAAAAAAAATATTGTGGACTTCTTTCAATATTAAAAGTTGGAGAGGGATGGTAGATGCACCAATTAGTGTACTAACTAGTATACCAACACTAGTTATGATATTATTATTGACCCCACTCATTATACAAATTACAAATACCAAAAATATTTTAAATTATGCATGAATATTTACACTAACTTTAATACTTTTCAAAATTTCATAATTTTATTTATCGAAGTATTATATAATATGTGTGAAAGCTGGAATCGGTATGAATGCCACAAAATTCTTGTTTGTGAAAATACTCGTGAGAGCAATTACCTGCTTCCATAACTGCACATTTATAATTCTTTAGTTGCACATTCATATGGGTGTGTATATCTTCTAGTATATATATATATATATATATACACACACAAAGGTGGAGTCTCATGAAAAAGCGTTTTTGAAAAGTGTGAAATTTTAGAAGTGGATAAATTTAGGATAAATTTTACACTTCAAAATAAAAATAAAAAGTGAAATTTTTACTTTTTTCATTTTATGTAATTTTATGTAATAAAAATAAAGAGTTTTTTTTAAAGTGTTTTATTGGAGTGTCATATTGGAATATTACATTTGAGTGTTATATTAGAGTGTTACAGTTTAAAATTATACATTTGTGCAAAACTTACTAAAGAGTTTTTGTACTTCTTTTGAAATATTTGAAGAATCCCACATCCTTTTGAAATATTTAAAGAATCTCATATTTCACGTCATTTTTGTACTTCTTTTGAGATATTTTCTAAATAAAAAAGATTATCATATAAAAATTTATCTCAAATTTGATTATCATAGATTACGTATTTTACCTTTCTAGCACAAAAGAATA
This sequence comes from Camellia japonica, assembly GCA_030407325.1. Taxonomy (NCBI): domain Eukaryota; kingdom Viridiplantae; phylum Streptophyta; class Magnoliopsida; order Ericales; family Theaceae; genus Camellia; species Camellia japonica. Next base: position 112,296,894 of record JAPPVO010000014.1, on the reverse strand, counting down.
TATATATAATAGAAACATGAGTATAACCATAAATTTAATTTTTAAATAATATATTAAATTTATCTTTCTAAAATTAATGAAATTAATTAATTTATAAAAAAAAATTAAAACTAAACGAATCACTATTTTTAAAGATAGAATTTATAGTTAAATTTTCCTCCCAAAAATAACATTTTAATGAGAAAGTAATTAGCAATGAATTGAATGCATGGTCTAATAACAAGGGCAAATTACATAAATAGTTCCTATAGCTTGGGACTTGTGTCATTTTGATTCTTGACTTTTCAATTATGACATATTTGATCTTGAATTTTGAATATTGTTCCAAATAAGGACAATTGAATATATAATTAGATTTTTCAAGAGTAAAATTGTCAGTTTGATAAAATATAAACTAATTTGACAAAAATAAATGTCAAACAAATATTTTTGAATTTTTAAAAATTATTTCTACCTACTAAAAATAAAATTATGTAAAATTGATAAATCTTTTAGACATTTATTTATTTATTTTTACCAAATTAATTTTTATTATGTGTTTGGATGATGGTCATGTAAAATTAATTTTAAAAAATTAATCATGTAATTTTTCTTAATTTTATCATTGGTGGATAAAAATAATTTTAAAAAAATTAAAAATATTTTTTTGACATTTATTTTTGTCAAATTAGTTTATATTTTATCAAATTGACGATTTTACCCTTAAAAAATCTAATAATATTTTTAATTGTCCTTATTTGAAACAAGATTCAAAATTCAGAATCAAATGTGTCACAATTAAAAGGTCAGAGACCAAAGTGACACAAGTTCTAAACTATAGAGACTATTATTGTAATTAATCCTAATAACAATAAGTGGTTTTATTTTTGTCGGTGATAAAAAAAAAACAAAAAAGGGTTTATTTTTGTCATTTCCTACTTGAACAACGAATGCGATACAGCTCATGGGCAGCACATTGCCTTTTTACGCAAAGAGACACTCGCATCTTCAAAACCCACGAGGCTGTGACACTTCCGTAAGATTTTGGGATATAAAACTTGAGATTTTAGGTTCTATATTTTTCAGGGTCAATTATTTGGGATTTGGTGCAATGATTCTAGAACAGTTCTTTTAAGTGTTGGACGAACTGCATTTAGGACTTGAATGTGGGATTGAATCCTGACAACTATATTCTCTAACTTAAATGGTATATGCATTATGGAGTCAGTGTACATACTCGAAATTTACCCTTTGTACTACTTCGATTAAACCAAAATTAAATAGTTTATTCTAAAATCGGCAGAGAACAAACTTGGAGAATTTACTCATTAACCAAAAAACAAAGAGTATCTTCAATGTTTTACTAAATTTGAGTAATAAAAACCTTAATTTGATATCGTTCACTACAACGTTGAATTAGAATTTTTATCACATTTTTTTCACATTCCCGATTGTTTGGGAGGACGGCTAGACGGGTGTCCTGGAGGTCGTCAGACATAAATAAAAAAGGCTGTTAAAGTTGCTCTTAAATAGACATCTGAGTGGACATTTAGAAGGATGTCTAGCCGAACGGTAATAATAAAATATGAAAGACTCCTTTTATTTAATGAAAATTTTGGTTCATCACTTATGTAATATGAGTTTGATAAAAGGGTTAGTAGTTAAACCGTTGTCGTTTTTTATCAAATTTAAATTTAATGAAATATTAGATGCAGCGTTGGAGATGGTCTAAGGAAGTAAATATTTGATGGAACAATTATGCTATATAGAAGTATTATCATTTAATAAATAATTTTGGTTTGTAGTAAGAATTACAATAATAATGAGTTAATGAGAGATAAGACTTATCCACTTGGTCATTTAAAACTTTTTATTAATCGGTAACACTATCTAGAATAGTGTCATCGTTACAATATTTTTTCCTGATAAATATTGTTTTTGAGAAAGATGAAAAGCATTTATATTAAGATAAAAACAAATAACATATAGAGTAAAATAATAACAACAAGACCCTAAGAGGCCAAAGAAACAACCAAACAACAAAAATAAATTCGTCAAAAAATCAGTCACGATTCAGGAAAAATCACCAATCTTCTCATAAATGTGGTTTGGAAAGATAGATCTGTATCAACCCAACCAAGATTTGCATCAACACCCACCATCGCTGTTGTTGCTGTCCAACTCCGCCACCACCGCATCCGTACTTCGGATATCGCCAAAAGATAGAGTTGAAGAGAAAAAACACCCATAATGGTATGCGAGAAGGATTGAGAGAAGAGGGAACCATTGTGGGTGTCGAAAAATAAAAAAATCTATGCTAAAATCAGGAGAGAAACACTAAAATCTCTATTTCAGACATAAAAAGCTCAGATCTACACTCTAGAAGTGTAAATCTATACTCTAGGAGTGTAGATCTATATTTTAAAAGTGTAAAGTAACCTTTGTGTTTATGATTTTTTATGAAAAATTTACCCAAATATCCTATTCCAAAAAAATATGCATCAGAAAGTCTACTAAATTTTTTTTGTAAACTATTAAGTCCTATTGAATTTGAAAATGCATATTGTGAGATCCTTTAACTATATTTTTTGGATATTCCAAATGTGAGTATATTTCATTTATGCACTATTGTCTTATTAAATATTTGTTAAATGTGTCACTCTTCTTAAAATGTGACGATGAGATATCATTCTAATGTTTGTACTATTGTCTTATTAAACTTTTGTTAAATGTGTCATTGTTAAAATGTGACAATGAGACATTTGTGCACTATTGTCTTATTAAACTTTTGTCAAATGTATCATTCTTAAATGTGACAATGGTGATCATTCTGATGTGTGTGTACTATTGTCTTATTACATTTTCAAATGTGGGAGATAAGACTTATGAGTTTATAAGAATATTTATGGGATTAAATGATCCATAGTCATGGATATAAGATTTATAATAACTGCCTTTTTTTAATTTATAATTATAAAAATATTAAAATTTATACATAAATATGTGTCTCTCATCTATTTTTGTTTTTCAAGATTTATAAACAATTTACAAAATTTATTGCATTTGTATATGTTGAAACAATCTTCTGTGTATAATAAATAAATTGAAACTAAATCAAACAAATAAAATAAATAAAGTACTGAATTTATTTTACCGAACCGAATAAATAATAAAAAGATCAAGTCGCTTGTGTAACACTCTGTCCTTGAGACAGATTCGCCCCGCTACGGTGCTTACGGACAAATGATGCCTATCTTCCAAGATACAATGATATTCACAAATTGTAGTAGCACTCCAAACAACTTGTACAACGAACAAAACATTATGTTCTATACTCTTTTTAATTTTCCTAAAAAATAATATGAAAAGAATTTATGCAAAGGAACAAAACCGAACAGCGAAATGACGGTTTTCGGATCTTCAAAAAAAATTTGCTGAAATGTCTAGGAATTTATAAGATTGAACAGGTTTAATTATTCAAACTGAACAGGTGGAATTTGAATCCAACAGGTGCAGAACAGTTTAAACAGATAACTGCTAGGCAGTTTATATCTGTTGGAAAAACTGTTGGTAGATTTGAATCTGTCTGGCTGTTTTAAATTTGTTCGGGTTCCAACAGATCTGAAAACTGTTTGGACTGTTTAACTTGTTTGGAAAAATTGGACTGGAAGAGAAAACATTGGACAAGAAATTAAATTCAAGTTTGAATTAATTTTGTTAAGAATTTTTTGAAAAAAAATTCGAATAAATTTCCTCAAAAAATTAATATTAAAATCGACCCGATACACACCCGACACGGCTAGGCTCGGCCGAACTGACGGCGGTGGCGGCGCACGCATGTGTGGTGGTTTGGGCTAAGGTTCACTTATCCATAACTCATCTCTCCTACAAACTTGCGGTGCTCATTAGGCCACAACCCAAGTTAGTACACCAAAAGCTTATATACTCACAAAAGCTCTCTTAAAGTTTCAATGTGGGATAACCCATTTCAAGGAAACCCATATTTAATTCTTTAAATATCCATTCCACGAACCCGAAAATGACGTCAATTTCTTATTCACTCATAAATGGTTTTGATGAACTGTCTTCACCGTGTGACTTGCCACGAAGTAAGGAACACGTCACCTCTTCGGACCTACCTCAAAAGACGTGTGAACCCCACTCAATTTTGGATTCAAAGTTAGGCCAAAATAAGCTTATAAAAAACCAATTTATCCAACAATCCTCCACATGAATGGAATTTGATGGAGAAAAAATACAACAACATGATCTAATTATAGAAAGTACAAGAATTGGAAATATTCTGCAAAGGATAGGTAGCTTTTGGCTTTGAACCTTCCCTTGTGAGACACTATCGGATTTACTAGCTAACCAGTGAACATGATGTCTTGAATTATTCAGCCATTTGTGTAAACCAAGATAATAGAACTCATACAGTATATCCCCAAACACAGTTTAGTTCTCACCATTGTGTTCATTTTGGCCCTGAACAACCTGGTCTTTCATGAGTACTCTAGAGAATTGTAGCCCTTCACAAATCTTATAGAATCGGTCCAGTTCACACTCACATAAGTAATTCTTATGAAAAGTATCCTGCCATACTCCACTAGGTATACCTAGATATAAGAATCATTAAAAGTTTTACTTAACCTAAACCGTTGTAGACATCACTATTTCATCATAGAAATTGGTAAAAGTTGGACTCCCCAGTGATCCTTCTGAGTCATACACAACTCGGTTGTCCCTTTGAACCTAGATCTTGGGATCTCTAGTCAACCAGGTTGGGTTACCGTTGTGGTAACTCTTTATTTAATAGGCTTAAGTCTCATTCCCCTCGATGAATTCTCAACTAACTCTCTTGCTAACCCTTTGGTTAGTGGATCCGCTATGTTGTCTTTAGACTTCACATATTCAATGGAAAAATTCCATTAGAGAGTAGTTATCTCACGGTGTTATGTTGACGACGAATGTGTCGTGACTTACCGTTATACATATGACTCTGTACTTTACCTATTGCTGATTGACTATCACAATATATGTATATAGCAAGGACCTGTTTTGGCCATATTGGAATATCTTCAAGGAAGTGGCGAAGCCATTTTGCTTCTTCTCCAATTTTATCTAAAGCTATGAATTCTGATTCCATAGTAAACCTAGCAATGCAAGTCTGTTTGGAAGATTTCCAAGATACAGCCACACCACCAAGAGTAAAGATATACCCACTAGTGGACTTTGAGTCTCTAGTATCCGATATCCAATTTGCATCACAGTATCCTTCAAGTACTACTAGATATCTAGTATAATTAAGCCCAATGTTACGAGTAAATCAGAAATATCTTAGAACCCTTATAATTGCTTTCCAGTGTTCTATTCCTGGATTACTCGTATATCTACTTAATTTACTTACTGCATAAGTTATATCTGGGCGAATGCAGTTCATCAAGTACATTAAGCTTCTGATAATTTGGGTATACTCTAATTGAGAAATATTTTCCTGTACATTCTTAGAAAGAAACAAATTAACATCGACAGGTGTTCTAGCAAGATGATCATCATCTTTGCTAAATTTGTCAAGTGTTTTCTTGATGTAATGAGATTGTGACAAAGTATAATCTTCTAATGTTTTGGTAATTTTCATATCCAGAATTACATCAGCAATGCCCATGTCTTTCATGTCAAAATGTTTATTCAACATTTTCTTGGTAGTTTTAATCATGTCATTATTACTATCTATAATGAGCATATTATCCACATAAAGACATACTATAACATAACTGTTGCTAGTGCTTTTAATATAAACACATTTGTCACATTCATTAATTTTGAATCCATTTGACATCATTGCCTTGTCAAATTTCTCATGTCATTGCTTTGACGTTTGTTTTAAACCATATGATGATTTAACCAATTTACACACTTTCTTTTCTTTTCCTGGAATAGAAAATCCTTCAGGTCGTTCCATGTAAATTTCTTCATTTAACTCACCATTTAAGAAAGCGGTTTTCACATCCATTTGATGAATTTCTAGATTGTACAAAGATACAATAGCAATTAGCATTCTAATGGATGTTATTCTAGTAACCGGTGAGTATGTGTCAAAGTAATTAAGACCTTCTTTTTGTCTATACCCTTTGACCACAAGTCTTGCCTTGTATTTGTCAATTGATCCATCCGCTTTCTTTTTTTTTTTGAAAATCCACTTGTAGCCAAGAGGTTTACAACCTGGTGGTAAGTCCACTAATTCCCAAGTGTGATTTTGAAAGATGGATTCAACTTCACTATTGACAGCTTCTTTCCATAAAGGAGCCTCAAGATTGGACATAACTTCTTTAAAAGTTAAAGGCTCATTTTCTAACAGAAAATTTAGAAAATCTGGACCAAAAGATTTTGAGGTTCTAGCACGTTTACTACGCCTAGGTACCTCTTCCTCATCTTGATTTACCTCTTGCTCTTGATCTTGTTCTTGATCATTACGATCATTACTAGTAATAGCATCAAAAGATCTTTTCTTATTACTAGTCTCTTGTCCAATCTTATTCGGAAACACATGTTCAAAGAAAGATGCATTCCGAGATTCAATAATGTATTTACATGCATTTCGAAATGTTCTGATTTATAAATCAAAAACCGATATGCACTACTATTCTTGGCATAACCAATGAAAATGCAATCAACTGTTTTAGGACCTATCTTAGTCTTTTTAGGACTAGGAATAGCCACTTTAGCCAAACACCTCTACACTTTTAAGTATTTATAGGATCGTACTATTCCATACCACAATTCATAAGGTATTTGATTCACTTTCTTTCAGGATACTTTATTTAAAATATAATTAGCAGAAAGTATTGTTTTCCCTCACAAGTTCTGAGGTAATCCAGAACTTATTAACATGGCATTCATCATTTCTTTTAAAGTCTTATTTTTCCTTTTAGCAATTCCATTTTGCTGAGGTGAATAAGAAGCGATGGTTTGATGAATTATACCATGTTCTTTACAAAATTCACCAAAAGGTGATTCATATTCACCACCTCTATCATTTCTAAGTTTCTTAATTTTCTTACCAAGTTGATTTTCAACTTCATTCTTATATTGAATGAAAGTTTCCAAAGCTTCATCCTTGGTTCGAATTAAATAAACATAACCATATCTAATATAGTCATCTATAAAAGTGATAAAATATTTTTTCCCACCTCTAGTTTGAATTGATTTAAAATCACAAATGTCACTATGAATTAATTCAAGTGGTTCCATACTTCTTTCAATTGAATGGAAAGGAGTTTTGGATAATTTTGCCTCAACGCAAATTTCACATTTATGATTTAAATCAATGTCAAATTTAGGTAAACATTCCATATTAATTAATCTACGCAAAGATCCATAATTAACATGTCAAAGTCTACCATGCCATAAATTTGAAGACTCAAGCAAGTAAGAACAAGACGTATTTTTATTAATAACAGAGGGTGCAACAGCCATTACATTCATTTTAAAAGGTTATCAGACCTGTAACATTTTCCTACAGACATCTCGTTTTTAGTAAGTTTTTTAGTAAGTACAAACTTGTTACTTTCAAAAACTAACATAAACCCATTTTTACTCAACAAAGATTCGGAAACAAGATTCTTGCGAATGTCCGATATATGCAGCACATTGTTGAGAGTGAGTACCTTTCCCGATGTCATCTTCAAAAAAATCTTTCCTTGTCCTTCAACTTTGGAAGTTGAGGAGCTACCCATAAAAAGTTGTTCACCGTTGTCCACTATAGAATAAGATGTGAACATCTTTTTGTCGACACAAATGTAGCGAGTAGCACCAGTGTCCACCCACCATTCTTTAGGATTTCCGACAAGGTTTGCCTCGGAAACAACTACAGAAAGATTTATGTCATCTACACGATTGGAAATATTGTCCACTTTGGTCATATGGGCTTGAGCAGACTTCTTGCTTGTTCTTCTTTTGCTTTTGCCTTTACTACGGCAATCTTTGGCCTGATGTCCCTCTTTGTCACAGATGTAACACTTGCCATTAAACTTATACTTTTTAGTTTCCCCTCCTTTAGAACCTTGTGAGGAACTTTCTTCAGAAAATTTTCGTTTCTTGGCTTTTGGAGCATGTTCCACCACATTTGCCTTTGACTTCATTGGATGCTTACCAGCCCGCTTCTTTGAATTGCGGTTGTCCTCCCCAATCCTCAAACAGACAATTAATTCCTCTAAAGACATTTCTTTGCGCTTGTGTTTGAGGTAGTTCTTGAACTCCTTCCAACCTTGTGGTAATTTCTCAATTAAGGCTGCAACTTTGAAGGATTCACTGAAAGACATGCCTTCTACGTGAATGTCATGCAGAATGAGTTGAAGATCTTGAACTTGGCTGATCACAGTCTTTGAATCAACCATCACAAAATTCAGGAATTTGCCAACCACAAATTTCTTTTAACCAGCATCTCTGTTTTGTACTTTTTCTCCAAAGACTCCCAAAGTTTCTTTGCTGCCTTGATAGGACTATAGACGTTGTATAATGTGTTGTCAAGTCCGTTCAAGATGTAGTTCCGCAAAGGAAATCAGCATATTTCTAGGTATCGACCCTAGCAACCACTTGCCGGTCAGTTTCATCCTCTTTCAAAATAGAAGCATCCTCCCGAAGAAAACGAGTCAGGTTGAGAGTAGTAAGATAGAATAGCATTTTCTGCTGCCATCTTTTAAAATCAGTTCCTAAGAACTTCTCTGGCTTCTTACCGTGATTGACAGACACAGCCATAGCAAAAGAAGGGGTTGGCGCATTTGCAACCACCATATTCATACTTGTTTGAGCATTAGTTTGACCAGTTTCAATAGCCATGAATTCCAAATTATAAAACAAAATTATAATTAGAATTTTATACTACACAGAAAATTTAAATCAAAACCACAGAATTTTAAATTATGTAAAATAAAAAAAACAAGAATTGTAACTTTTATTTCCAATTAATTTGAAAATAAAATAAAATTTTATTTAACCAAATTAATTCCACATAGAAAATACTGAAACAGAATTTTAATTAACGAACAGTTATAAATAATTTCTAAAAATCAAAATTAATTTCTGACAAAATGTCACAAATAAATATTCTGAATTGTTAATGACACCAATATATTACTACTAGTTGTCAAAGAAAAAAAACAGTATATTACTACTATCTGTCAAACAGTATATTATTACTATTTGTTTTCCAACCAGAATATTATTTTGTAAAATCACATAAAATAATTTCTATAAGAAGAAGAAAAAGAAAAGGAAACAAACAAAAAAATTTATAAGCAGAATAATTCGAATCTATCTTTGGAACAATCTTCTGTGTACAATAAATAAATTGAAACTAAATCAAACAAATAAAATAAATAAGGTACCGAATTTATTTTACCGAACCGAATGAATAATAAAAAGATCAAGTCGAGTGTGTGACACTCTGTTCTTAAGACAGATTCATCCAGCTACGGTGTTTACGGACAAGTGGCGTTTATCTCTCAAGATACAATGATCTTCACAAATTGTAGTAGTACTCCAAATAACTTGTACGGCGAACAAAACCTTGTGTTCTATACTTTCTTTAATTTTCCTAAAAAATAATATGAAGAGAATTTATGCAAAGGAACAAAACTGGACAGCAAAATGATTATTTTCAGATCTTCAAAAAAAATCTGCTGGAATGTCTAGGAATTTATAAGATTAAACAGGTGGAATTTGAATCCAACAGATGTAGAACAATTTAAACAGATAACTGTTGGGCAGTTTATATCTATTGCAAAAACTGCTGGCAGATTTGAATCTGTCTGAGAGTTTTAAATCTGTTTGGGTTCCAACAGATCTGAAAACTGTTTGGACTGTTTAACCTGTTTGGAATAATTGGACTAGAAAAGGAAACATTGGATAGGAAATTAAATTCAAGTTTGAATTAATTTCATTAAGAATTTTTTGAAAAAAAATTCAAATAAATTTTCTCAAAAAATTAATATTAGAACCGATCCGACCCACAACCGCATCCGGCACGACACGGCACGGCTCGTCCAGACAGAGATGGCGATGTGCGCGTGCATGGTGGTTTGGGCTAAGGTTTACTTTGTCCATAACTCATCCCTTCTACAAACTTTGAGTGCCCCTTGGGGCCCAACCCAAGTTAGTACACCAAGAGCTTATATACTCATAAAAGTTCTCTTAAAGTTTCAATGTGGGACAACCCATTTCAAGGAAACTCACATTTAATTCTTTAAATGTCCATTCCACTAACCAAAAAACGACATCTAGTTCTCATTCACTCATAAATGATTTTGACGAACCGTCTTCACCGTGTGACTTGCCACGCGATAAGGAACACGTCACCTCTCCGGACTCACCTCAAAAGACGTGTGAACCCCACTCAATTTTGGGCTCAAAGTTGACCCAAAATAAGCTTATAAAAAACCAATTTATCTAACAGTATAATCACAGAAATGTTGGTAATACTTGTTTAAAAAAATAATAAAAAATTCATTCATTCTTCCTACTTTCACTACCTCCTACCACCACTTACCACTAATCATCAACACCGACCACTATTATCCGTGAGCTCTTTTGATAACTACTTTCAATCAGTACCTCTCATAACCGGTATTCCAGTGGCCGTCAACTACCTTCCACTGGCAACCACCTTTGGAACCACTCGATGGTTGACCACCATATTTCCTTTGGCCAACACATCCCTCGACCAACAACTACTCTACCCACCGCCTCTTATAAGCGGCAACCACCTTCAGCAACAAGCAACTCTGACTAACAAGAAATTTTGATCATCATCTCTAACTATCAACAACCATCCTTAACCACCACTTCTAGTCGGTCACCTCTTTCACTTGTTTGCAAAATAAGTTTTTAAAATAAATATATACCAAATATGTTTTTTGTTTTTATTTTTATCAACAATAAAAAGTAAATGTAAACATTATTAAATAGAACCTAAACATTTTGCCTAGCAAAAATACCAAAAGGTATAGTTTTTATTTTATTTAACTACTTTACCAAGGTATATATTCAACGAGACTTTATTTCAACTAGTCATTCAAACTAAATCAATCAATTGCAAATCAAAAAAAACTAACTCAATCAATTTTCAAAAGAAAACCATTACATATACAAAATAAAAATGCTACAATTTTCATGGCATGCCAAATGCTTATATAGTTGTTAATATGTGATTTGTGAAATGGTTTTGGTTTTAAAAAATTGAGCAAATTTTTCAAAAAATTGAGTTTTTTACCTTTTATGTGTTTTTTTTTTTTTTGGTAAATTACACTGACACCCCCTGAGGTTTAGGTTTATTATAGTTCCCCCCTCACCTTTTGGAAATTACATCTCCCCCCTGAGGTTTAAAATTTCATTACAGATTCCCCTCTCAGTAATTTAATTTTTTTAAATACCAATTTTGCCCTCATTGGGTAAATTACATTGACACCCCTCACATTTTAGAAATTACAATCCCCTCCCTAAGGTTTAAAGTAGCATTACCAATTGCCCCCTCAATTAATATTAGTTGGAAAAAAAATTCATTGAAAAAAAAATTAATTGAAAAAAAAAATTTATTAGTAAAATTTTTAAATTTCTGTTTAAAAACCAACGTAAACTCATTTTTTGAATTTCCTCAAATTTACAAACTGAGACAACCATTTATAAACAAAAAAAAAATTATCAAACAAGTTTTTTATGGCAGTTTTTTTAACTTTTGTAAATATAAATTGAAAACTGAAAACGAAATGGTAACCAAACAGGCTTCAGATGGTAAAAATGTTGTAAAATTATCAAATAATTAAATAAGTTCTTAACGTAAGAAATGACTTATAAAAAGATTTTTAGGCTATGTATGGTTTGATTTTTAGAAATTTTTTTAAAAAATTAAAAATTCATTTGGTTAAGAAATAAAAAATAAAAAATAATTATCATTTTTATATAATTTTTATCTTTCGAGTGGTTAGAAATAATTTTTTACAAATTAAATTGAAACAATCATACGTATGTATATAACCTGCCCAAAAGTTAAAATGATAATTATTTTTTACCCTTAAATGATAATTATTTTTTTATTTTTTATTTCTTAACCAAATTAATTTTTAATTTAAAAAAAAAAATTCTAAAAATCAAATCATACATAGCCTAAGAATCTTTTGATAAGTCATTTCTTACGTTGGTAACTTATTTAATTATTTGTTAATTTTACGACATTTTTACCATCTAAGGTCTGTTTGGTAACCATTTCGTTTTTAGTTTTCAATTTATATTTACAAAAATTTTAAAAACTGTCATAAAACATTGTTTGATAATTTTTTTGGTTTATAAATGGTTGTCTCAGTTTGTAAATTTGAGAAAAAAAAACGTAAATTCAAAAAATGAGTTTACATTGGTTTTTAAACAAAAAAAAAATTACTAACAATTTTTTTTTCAAATAATTTTTTTTCCAATTAATTTTTTTTTTCAATGAAATTTTTTTCCAACTAATACTAACCGAGGGGTTAATTGGTAATGCTACTTTAAACCTTATTGAGGGAATTGTAATTTCTAAAATGTGAGGGGTATCAATGTAATTAACCCAATGAGGGCAAAATTGGTATTTAAAAAAATTAAATTGATGAGGGGGAAATCTGTAATAAAACTTTAAACCTCGAGGGGGAGATGTAATTTCCAAAAGGTGAGGGGGAGAACTGTAATAAACCTAAACCTCAGGGGGTGTCAGTGTAATTTACCCTTAATTTTTTTAAATACCAATTTTGCCCTCATTGGGTAAATTACATTGACACCCCTCACATTTTAGAAATTACAATCCCCTCCCTAAGGTTTAAAGTAGCATTACCAATTGCCCACTCGGCTAGTATTAGTTGGAAAAAAAAAATTCATTGAAAAAAAAAATTTGTTAGTCAAATTTTTAAATTTTTGTTTAAAAATCAACGTAAACTTATTTTTTGAATTTACATTTTTTTCTCAAATTTATATACTGAGACAACCATTTATAAACCAAAAAAATTATCAAATAAATTTTTATGACATTTTTTTAAATTTTTATAAATATAAATTGAAAACTAAAAACGAAATGTTTACCAAATAGGCCTCAAATGGTAAAAATGTCGTAAAATTAACAAATAATTAAATAAGTTACCAACGTAAGAAATGACCTACCAAAAGATTCTTAGGTTATGTATGGTTTGATTTTTAGAAATTTTTTTTAAGAATTAAAAATTAATTTGGTTAAGAAATAAAAAATAAAAAATAATTATCGTTTTAAGGTAAAAAATAATTATCATTTTAATTTTTGGGCAGGTTATATACATACGTATAGCTATTTCAATTTAATTTGTAAAAAATTATTTCTAACCATTCGAAAGATAAAAATTATATAAAAATGATAATTATTTTTTATTTTTTATTTCTTAACCAAATTAATTTTTAATTTTTAAAAAAAAATTCTAAAAATCAAAACATGTATAGCCTAAGAATCTTTTGATATGTCATTTCTTACATTGCTAACTTATTTAATTATTTGTTAATTTTACGACATTTTTACCATCTGAAGCCTGTTTGGTAACTATTTCGTTTTCAGTTTTCAATTTATATTTACCAAAATTTAAAAACTGTCATAAAAACTTGTTTGATAATTTTTTTGATTTATAAAAGGTTGTCTCAGTTTGTAAATTTGAGGAAAAAACTTAAATTCAAAAAATGAGTTTATGTTGGTTTTTAAACAAAAATTTTAAAACTTTACTAACAAAATTTTTTTTCAATTTTTTTTTTCAAATAATTTTTTTCCAATTAAATTTTTTTTTTCAATGAATTTTTTTTTTTCAACTAATACTAACCGAGTGGGCAATTGGTAATGCTACTTTAAACCTTAGGGAGGGGATTGTAATTTCTAAAATGTGAAGGGTGTCAATGTAATTTACCTAGTGAGGATAAAATTGGTATTTAAAAAAATTAAATTGTTGAGGGGGAATCTATAATAAAATTTTAAACCTCAGGGGGGAGATGTCATTTCCAAAATATGAGGGGGGAACTGTAATAAACATAAATCTCAGAGGGTGTCAGTGTAATTTACCCATTTTTTAGTAAAAAAATTTTATATTTTAAGATTTTTTAAAATTTTTTAGATGCCCCTAACCAAGATATATATTTAAAAAGAAAAAAGATTCGGACTCCCTTGAGGGGGCCACCCCCACAACCCCTTTGCTTTTGATTGGTCCATATTTTTTGTTTTTTTTTTTTTCTTTTTTCTTCTCACCCAATCACCAACCCCCACATGTGTGTGGGGGGTGGTGGGGGTGGAATTTTAAGGGGGTCTCAATCAAAACTCATTTAAAAAGTATAATATTTATGAAAAAAAAATTAAATAATTCATCAAATATAAAAAAATATAAAAACTCAGTACATTTTCGTATTCTTATATATTTATTAAATTTTTAAAATATTTTTTTATAAATATTTTACTTTTTAGGTACATATAAGTTAGACGCATGTAGAAAGTAAAAGATTTACTTAAAATATTATAAAAATTCACTAAAACTAAAAAAAAAATACAAAATATAAAAAATTCAATTTAAAAAAAAAATAATCAAAACCAAACAAGTTGAATATTTTTATAAAAAATTTAAAAATCTTATATATATTTTTAAAAGAATCATAACAATTACATTTGCAATGGTTATATTCTCATTTCAACGATCATATTCTCTAACAATAATAGTCATAGTTTTTCAATGATCATACTCGTAATGGAGGAGACACCTTTCCTAGCATCACATGCTAACTACATGTGGAGAGTGAAATGAAATAAAGTAAAATTGCCTCAAAATATCTATTTGATCTAAAAAAACAAAAATTAGAGATGCCTAATAAATTACACAATAAAATATCAACTACCTCACACTGAGATTTAATTCTGAATAATTGGTAATTTAGTTAAAAATTTATTATAAGTTAAAAAAAAAGTTTCTTTTGTCTCTTATTAGAGTTGCCCTAAAGAGAGGAATAATTAGATGCTGCCTATAATATCAAGTCACCTAAAGTTTCTTGGAAATTTAGCAAAACTTAATGCTAAAGTGTTTTGCTTTCCCTGTATGCTAAATAGAGTACGTGCTTGGACATTCCGCCAAAAGATTTCAGTACACATCCCCATGGAACTTGTTGCATATTTTTTTTAAATATTTGTTATGTATTTTTATTATAAATATTACACAATTTTTAGATAGAGTTAAAATAATAGGACATTTATTCATAAATTTCTCTATATTTACTTCAAATTTTTTTTTTTTTATATTCTAATAAATCTTATAGGTGATATAGTTACCAAAATATCTTAATAATAATATTCACATCAACAATGTAAATGTTTCGTGATGTGAACATTCATACTGTCAATGTGAATGTTTATACCATCAACGTGAACATCACACATCAATATAAATATTTACATTGTACAATATGAATGTTCACATCACTAAGTTGTTAACTATTCAAAAAATATTTGTAAAGATAAAATTGTTTATAAAATATCCTAAATATAAGAATTAAGATTTGGTGGATCGAATGTCCAAATAATATGATTTATTAGAATACAAAAATATGTTATGAACTAATTAGGATACAAATATTTGAAAAAGGATTTTTTGATAAATCTGCCTAAGATAACTTGTGATTCGGAAATGAAATTACTTATTTTTGTAGTAATGTCATGCATTTTTGTGATATTGTTACACATTTTTTATTAAAAAATATCTACGATGAAAAAATACGTAACATTTCATTTCTAAATTATAAATTATTGTAATTTTTACTTGAAAATTAGGTAACATTTATCATAAAAATATGTAATATGTACCCAAAAAAATGTATAATAAGATACACATGCATCCTGGTTCTTCCTGATGTAAGGGCAAGGACTTGAATGCCATATTTTATACTTAACAACCAAATATTATTAATCAAATAACCTTTTATCTCGAAGCCCACTAGACCCATCATATGACCTGCGTGTTTATTTTCTCAATTTCACACATAGGTTAAGTGACCAAAAATTAATGATTATAAAACTTTGGAGCCGCCATTTGATTTAAGGTCCAAGAACTGGAATATGACTCCATCCTTGAGGAACTAATCTATTATCACTAAATAACCAAGTTCGGGTACTTAGGTATAAAATGAGAAGGTGTTAGACACTCCTCTTGCCCAACAAAGGGATCAGTCTTTACTCATATCTTAATAATTTTTTACCAAAAATTGATAAGATCATGCATGAACAACATCGATATAAATAACGTTGAGATAACCTCTGTAAAAGCACGAAATAATCCTCACTCGTATAATCTTGTTGATCAAGCTTGTGTACCTTAAAAAATCGTCATAATACCAGAAATCACAAACATGAGTTGGTCGGCGAGCGTGTGCTGGAAAACCCCCCGATACCTAAGTCATCAAATAGACTAAAGAGACAAGCTCTGTGGATTCAGAAGTTTGAATTGCAATACCTGAGTAAGACTTTGGTTTGAGCTTTTATGGACTCCGTATGGCCAAGCCTGGTAGGACTCTAACTCTACTTAGCAGAGTCCTCCTAGGAATCACATTCTTAATGGATAATGCTTATCCTTCGTCACCTTCCTCACTACAAGCCAAGTGAGATGGCACAACAATGCGCCCAATTCCCACCGTGCAACTGGATTACCTTTACTTTGTCCATCACTTGACCAGTCTCACAACATGCCGCTCCGTACAATGCTTGCTCGACACAACTTCGCACCGACATTGCTCGGCTTTTCTCCTGGCTCGGTCAGACATTCACAGCTTGCTTCCCTAAACCTCCTTAATCGTAGTTCGGTCATAGAATTAACTATATTTAGGAGGTAGCTAGGTTTAAGAACACATGCTCTATCGCTAGGCCCAAAGTCGCGGTACTTCACGTCATAGCTAAGCCCACTATGCGGCCTAGCTCCACGAAGGTAATCCCAAATAGCTTGGCCCAATTTGACTGCCCAAATTACCCTCTCAATTGCCCCTTAATTCCATCTGCCACGCATGATTTGGATTACATTCCTTAGCCGAGCTAAAATACTAAATCTTGCCAAGTCTGCAAAAGTTGCTCGGTTGCACAGCTCACTCGATCCCTAGAAGTCTAATAAATCATACAGCTCTTTCACCAACCACTTTGGCACAATGTCCTTTATGGGACACATGGAAAACCCCTATCGCGTTCGTGCACTGTCACAGTTGTCACGCATTGGCCCAACAATTTCAACTATCTTGTCTTTCCTTCTTATGCATATATACATTCCATATTTGCCTGATAAATGCCACCACCATTCACCTTTTTCATTAGTATCTCCAAATCTAGAACCTCAACCCCTTGGAATCCTTAATTTGTTGCCTCAGATCGAAGCACACCCCGAGTAACAGCTAGCTCACAATCACACAAGGACACATTTCCACTGATTGGAATCTGGTTCCACCATCAAATCTATTAGTTCTTCTATCTCCTTAGTGTTTTCCCCTAGATATTCGTATTATTCTTCATGTTTTTGGCATTATTCAATCAGTGTCACCACTATCCATGTCTACAAATAGCATTTTAGTACATAAAATCACTATTAGTACTTAAAACCACTGAAGTTTAGACAAAAATGAATTCTAGAACTAGGTTTCCATATGCCAAGATGAACACTGAACGAATGGAACTAAAACCAGTCAAGAATTGTAATTTTGATCCAAAACTACATTAGAACCGAGCAAACATCTTGTTTGTAATGCTCTTAGTGAAACCCATGGAACAAAAATTTTCTTTACACCACAACCAGGCTAAAGCCACACCCTCTGGCTAGGATTGGGCTAAAACCTTGCCTGTTGGCCAAGACCGAGCTAAGACCTTGCTCATTTCCATGACCGAGCTAATACCTTGCACACATCTCTAACCGAGTTAGCTCTTTGCTTGTAGGTGAGGCCGAACTAACACCTCCAGCTCAATGACCGAGCTAAAACACTTGCACTCTGTTTCTACTGAGTCACCTGCTTAAAACTTGTAATCATTCCAGTCTAAACTGCTATCTTAGCTCGATCAATTACTTGAGCATAGCATAATTCTTTTTCGGTAGTGCAAACTTAATTAGGCTTTGTCAGATACACCATCACAATTGCCCCTTGACGACTCCATTCGACCGAACAAACACATGCATGTTTGTCACCGTGCTGTGAAGCCGAGCAAAACTGTTAAGTTGTAAATTTAGTCGAACAAGATACAATCCCTTGGGGCACAACTAGGTTTTTCCATTTTACCGTGCTATCTATTGTTGAGAGAGGGCTATGCTTCCCTGTCCAGCCACTAATTTGCAAGTTCCTTAGGCAGACTAGAGTTTGCCCAACCCAACTTTCGACCAACTCCTACTGAATCATCAACGGTATAGCCGAGCTAAACCGTTGTCTAGGTCTCAACCTAGAGTTGGTCGAGATATTCCACCAATATTCTCTCGGTCAATGCGACGACGATTGATGTTACTACCAGAAGGTGAAAAGAGGCTGAGAGAAGATCGTCAAGAGAACACCAGATAAAAACTTGCACGACTATGACTTTCTCTGGGTCTCTAGCAATTATAAGGACCACGAGGCCCAGGTATCGGGTTATGACATTAACCGCAATAAGAGGACGGTCGAGCTTTTATAGACTCCGTATGGCACAAGTCTGGTAGGACTCTAACTCTTCTTAGTAGAGTCCTCCTAGAAATCACATTCACTACAAAAATTTCAGTTTTTTGCGATGGCAAAATGCCGTTGCAAATACTCAAAATGTCGTCTCAAAAACTTTTTTGCGACGGCAACTGACTTTTAGCGACGGTAAGTGGGGGGGTCACAACAAAGGGCGTTGCTAAAAATTTTTAGCAACGGCAAAGTGCCCGTCGCCTTTTTTTTGCGACGGCAAAGTTGCCTTTTTGCGACGGAATTATGCTGTCGGTATTAATATGTAAAAATCTGAGATTTTTTTAGACGAAACTATGTTGCCATTGTTAAAAGTGTTATTTGCGACGGCAAAAAATGCTGGTGCATAAGTGTTTTTATTGCGACTGGATACTTGTCGTCGCTAAAAGGTTATTTGAGACAGCACGACATGCCGTCGCTAAAAGATTATTTGCGACGGCAAAGAATACCATCGCGAAAGGTTTTTTGTTTCAACTGTTGCCAACATCTTTTGCGACGGCATTGGTTACGTCGCAAAAAAAATCTGGTTCTAATGTTTTTTTGAGACGGTGTGGTGCCGTCTAAAAAAAAAAAAAAAACTGCAATAAAATTATTAAAAATATGAAAATTATCTGTATTGAATGAAAAATAATTGAAAAAGAAACCGATAATTATATAATAATATAAAAATTCCAGTATAAAAATAACAATTCATCCATAATAAAAATGTTCTTCCATTCATAACAACACATCAGCAAAATTATCCTGTTACATAATGTTGCATAATACATATACAATGTTTAAATACATAATGTTGTTCACAATTCAAAATAACGTAAATCAAAAACAAAAGTTTTCCTCATGATTCTTCCATGGGTAACAAAAACAAAAGTTAGTCGCAATCTTTACACGCCTGCATTCCACAAGAAGCAAACTGTTACTCTGGAAATATCTGTAAACAAAAAATAAAAATAATTAATGACAATATAATTATGTGTTAATATTTTAATTAAAAAAACATAAAAAATTAACTACTATATAATTATAAAGATAATTAAGTAAATAATTTTGACCAGATAGAAATCCGGCTCTAACTCCCAAACCGGGAACTCGATTGGAGTCCCATCTTCTTTCACAAGTCTCTCGTGCCTAGGCGGTCGTGTGTACCAAGTTTTGTACTAAACCGATGCCGTTTGGTGATTTTGGGGCGTCAACACCTCGAATTCAAATTTCTTAAGGAACTAGTTTGCCTAGACCGAAATTCGACTCTAACTCCCAAACCGGGAACCCAATTCGAGCCCTATCTTCTCCTACAAGTCTCTCGTGCCTAGGCAGTCGTGTATGCCAAGTTTCGTGCTAATCCAACCCCGTTTAGTGATTTTGGGGCGTCAATACATCGAATTTAAATTTCTTAATGAATTATTTTGCCTAGACTGAAATCCGGCTCTAACTTCCAAATCGGGAACCCGATTGGAGTCCTGTCTTCTCCCACAAGTCTCTCGTGCCTAGGCGGTTGTGTGTGCCAAGTTTCGTGCTAAACCGACGCCGTTTGGTGATTTTGGGCCGTCAACACCTCGAATTCAAGTTTCTTAAGGAACTAGTTTGCCTAGAGTGAAATCCGACTCTAACTCCCAAACTAGGAACCTGATTGGAGTCTCGTCTTCTCCCACAAGTCTCTCGTGCCTAGGCGGTTGTGTGTGTCAAGTTTCGTGCTAATCCGACCCCGTTTGGTGATTTTGGAGCGTCAACACCTCGAATTCAAGTTTCTTAAGGAACTAGTTTGCCTAGAGTGAAATCCAGCTCTAACTTCCAAACCGGATGACATCCGTTTGGCAAAGGTCAACTAGCGCCTTGTAGCGCCCTACAGACGCCATGCTTCCGAGATGTTTGTACACAAAAGGATCTCCCAAAGTGACATCCTTTGCACATGAAGCCTTTCTGCCGTTTTGTTGCCTAATTTTGTTAAACAACTCCACAAGATATTTCCCTTCCCTCTCCGCAACCTGCTCACAAATTTGTTGTCATATGACATGCGAGTAGTTTAGACGCCTAAGAACTCAATCTGCTTGCCCTCTCAAAAAAACATAAATTTGCATTGAACTCCTTAAATTATTATCCCAATTCTGATTTGAGAGTCTATGCTCTAAAAAAAAGTAAATACAAAAATTTTAAAAAAAATATTTAAAAAAAGATCAGTATGGAAAAATGCTCTACACCAAAGTGAGAGGAAGGTTTACTATTGAAGGAAGAAACTGCAAAGAACTCGATGAATCTGACCTGTGCTAGAGCTGGGAGCAATTGCTTCCCTGTTTGTTCAAGAAAACCAGCACAATCTCTGATTGCAAACACATTTTCAGTGGAAGGAACACGTAACCATTCATCAATGCCAATCCTGTTACGCCCCAAAAAGGAAAATTTAATTAATGGTTTCCACAATTGAACTGCAGGGAGAAAAAGAAAGAAAGAGAAGTAGGATAATTGCAGGTGAGCATACCTTCCACCCGGGGCCTTGGAGAGGTTTAGTGACTTCACAGACTCAGAGGGACCAACCCCAGTAGACCATACCAGGAGACCATAAGGAACATCACTCCCATCACTAAGTACAAGCTTTTTGGGATGCACCTCTTTTACCACACCTCGTACAAGTCGAACACCATACTGATACAAAGTTTCGAATGTCACTGAGAATTCAAAAAAAAAAAAAAAAATACAGATGAAGTATCATCCATGGTTTAGGAAAACGATTCAAATTACTTTGGTTAAGTGTTTTGTGGCATACTGGAGTAGTCCAACATCAAAAGATGACAAAATCTCATTTGCCTGAAATATTGAAACAACAGTTAACACAGGCTTCTTGTTCACATTTGCATGGTATTGTAGATTGTTTGGGAATAAGTATAAAACAAAGAACACGATAATACCTCAATGAGAGTGACATGGATGTGTAGACACCCCATTTTTGACCGTCCTCAAGACTTGGACGTCACCGTTGGAACACTCGGTGATTATCCATGTTTGTGTTCGTTTGGAGTTCCCGGAGTTCTCGGCTACGCGCCTTGTCTCAGGATCTCCGAACTCGACTGTTTTGTGTCTGGTTTTGCACCAAACACTTGTATTTTGCCTTGGAGGGGCAGTGAATGCCTTGTGAGACATCCCCACACACCATCGGCACTAGCTAGAGGCCACCGGCTGGTTTTTGTTGCCACCGGCAATATATATTGCCGATCGGCACTCTTTGTTGCCGGTCGGCACTCAATTTTGTCAAAATGACATTTTTGGCTAGCCGATTACTATTCAGCTGCTTTTTCAGATATTTTATTACAGCTGTCTGGCATTGGCTCCCCCTCCATACACGTGTATGGAGGGATGTCCCTCTTGGTTGCTTAACTTGTAAGCATTACAAGTTTGGCTCCTCTATAAGAGGAGCCCTTTCCCCTTGGCTTTAGGGTTGGCTTTTTGGAGAGAAAACAACTCAGAGAGAGCTCTGGTTTTAGGTCTAGGATTGATACATATTATATCTCTATACCTCTCTTCCTCAAGTGTTCTAGGTGCATTTGTTCATACTATTGCACATCAACACCTAGTGTTTCACCTTTTCTTGGTTTCTGAGGTCCCAAGAGGTTGTTCTTGGTGTTCTTGGCTGGATTTGAGCCCAAGGAAGCAACAACATCAACGCTTGTGAAGGTGGTCAACAAGGGTGAGAAACTTACCTTTTATTCCCCATTTTTGCATCCTATTTTTACCTGTCTTAAAGCTGTTTTTGTGTTTAGTATATAACATAAAAAAGTTCTTTTTTTAAGCCCTCTTAATTGTTTGTTAAGGGTGTTTTGTGGTTCGGGTGTGTTTGACCACCCTTAGGCCTTGAAAGGCCTCATTTTGTGCCATTTTGTGCTAGTTTCGAGACTTTGGTGTTTGGGCCTCTTCACCACTGAAATCTTAAGGGATTTCAGTGGTGGAGATGGTGCCTTGAAGTCTCCAAAAGGGGAGGGTCACCCCCTCTCCTTGTTGTCCTTGAAAGGGACCATTTTTGGTCTCTTAAGGAGCCTTTTGTTCAAGTGTGTGTTGAGCATGCCATGGCTATATTTTATGCTTATATTTCCATGTTATAACTTTGTATTAAGTTGGTCTTAGTACTCCATGCATGTTTTGCATAGATGCTTTGTAATGCCGTGTTTAGGCCTTAAGTTGCTTTGGGTTGTAAACCTTAATTCTAGCATGTTTTAGGCTTAGCTTTGTGAAGCTCTTGTGCTTATTTCATCATGTTTTAGGTCTGTCCATAGTTGTTTGGGTCGATCTCGGCATGTTTGGTATAGCCTCTTTGTAGTTTGGGCTTGTTGGCCTTAAGTATGTAAGTGTATAGCATGTTTTGTTTGCATCATTTCAATGGTTTGGAACCATTTTCCATGCTATTTCAGTCCCTTTAACATGCTTGTATGCTTGCCTTGCATGCCTCTTTAATACCTTATGAGCTTGTGTGGTATGCTCATTGAAAGTGTATTTGTGCATGCCTTTGAATTCAAGCCATTTAGATGCCATCTAGGTGGTCCTTTGGGCTTGGTTTTATGCACTAAAAATCTGTTTTAGCTGTTTAATGCATGCCATGCATGATTACATCAAGTGTGGTTCAATCCCCCTTTGGCTTGCCTCAAGTACTTGGACCTTAATTACATGCATTGCTCATCTTGTTTGTTTGATTTGGCATCATATTCTTACATGATTTTCAAAGC
Source organism: Camellia japonica (assembly GCA_030407325.1). Classification (NCBI taxonomy): domain Eukaryota; kingdom Viridiplantae; phylum Streptophyta; class Magnoliopsida; order Ericales; family Theaceae; genus Camellia; species Camellia japonica. The sequence continues at coordinate 112,273,483 of JAPPVO010000014.1, read as the reverse complement.
TTTCTATGCATGCTAGTTGTCCATACTTAGCCTCTTTTAAGTGTGCTTGGAAGTTGCTTGCTTAATGCTTAGGTTTGTGCCTTGACATGTGCATGTGTGTATGTGTGTTTGGCCTCATTTCCGTTGCATTTTTGGCCGTTGTTTTAGGCCCATTTGGAGTTGCCTAAGTCATGTTTAAGACCATCATTTGCTTGCTTGCATGCTTACTTCATGTTTGCTTGTGTGCTTGCATTATTTGTTCACATGCTCATGTTGTATCCCTAGCTAACATGATTAGGTTGCAATGCATCTTGCATGCATGCCTTGTCCCTTGATTTGGTGATGGGGATTGGGCTCTTTGATTGTTTAGTTTGCATTTCATTTGACATGAAAATTGCACACTTGATCCTTTGGGCCATCATGCATAGAAATGCGTTATTGGTGGCCCGAGAATCGAGGCACATCCTCCTTTGAGTCACAAACATGATAAGGAATGTGTTGGGTGCATACATTGCTTGAATTGAGCTGCCATGCAAGTTTTGCCCTCTGCTGCTGTGAGTTGCAGGTTCTGCAGGAATTCATTGCCGGCCGGCATTATTTATTGCCGACCGGCAGTCAATTGATGGCCGATGGATTCATTTTGTGCCGATGACCACATCCTAGTGCCGGTGGTCATTTCCCTTAGCCGGTGGGATTCTCCAATGTCCAGAGAGGCATCCTTGGGACTTTGGCAGTTTTCAGAGGAACAAAGCAGGGAAAACAGAGGCAGGCTAGGCATGGCAGTGCAATTCCGAGCGGAATCCGAGCGCACATGCATTGGCCCTCTTCCCGAGGCGGTTTACTGTTTTTCTTAGATTAATTAATTTGTTAATTTAATCAATTTGTAATATTTAATTAGCTTGCGTAGTTAGTTAATTTGTATTATTATTTTGGTCCCTCCGAGCGAGGGCGCAATTGTAATAAGTGTGGGTGAGTGGGTGTATGTCTTCCAACCCCACGTCCTTCTTCCCTTTTATTTACCTGCTTATGATGGTAGATTAGGGCACGTTTATTTTAGCATACCTTATGCAATGCATGCGTGCATCCCTGCATTTGTTTACATGCACCAGGTTCGGTACATCATACAAACCGCATTGTATTTCAATTTCCAAATTGAATACGTGATAATTGTAGCATTTCATATGCCATTTTAGGGTTAGCCGAGCCTGTCCTAAACTGCATCTCTGTGTGTGTTGCATTAGCCATTTTAACATGAACTAGGACATGCATGTTTGCTAACCAGTTTATTGTTTTGGCACGGAGTACGATGTAAGTATTTATGCTTTAGTATCTCGCATGCGTGTGAATGTTAACATGACAGTATGATTACCATGTGGCTAAATGCTTATATGAGATAAACTGTTTGAATGCCTGTGGGTAGAGGTTGGATTGCTTGAGTTGGAAAAACTCGTTGAAATCCGTGTTTTAGCCTACTTGCGAGTAGCAAATTCCCAAAACTGTTTTCAAAACAAACGGATATGCAATGCTTATTTCCAAATTAGACGATCCACTCTATACTTGTTTGCTGTGCGCATAACATAGTAATTCTAGGCTAATAACCGGAATAAGAACACATAACGTTTTCAAAATTGGATATCACGGTTAGTAGAGGCCGGTCTTTGGACCGGGCGAGAGGGGGTGCTCATAGCTGACCTTCCCCGATCGTACCCAAGTTCCCGAGCCGAGGCAACTTTGGTGATGACGGACACGTGGCCTTTGGCACCGAGTCAGGGTTTCCTAAATTCTCCCATTAAAAATATTTAGGTGGCGACTCTGTATCTGGCAAAGCAGTCCATGTTTGGCACTACTTTTCAAAAATCTGTTTTTCTTCAAAACGATTTGCCGGATTTGGACTCTTTGGTTCAGATTTAGAACCGCAACAAAAAATCGAGTCCGAACTGTAGCGAGGTCCCTCGCGGGCTTGTTACAGGATGTAATTTTTCACATGAGCATACTGGTCATTGACATCTCTCATGATAAAATCGCTCAATTCACCACTAAACTCCACCCTGGTAGGGCCACCTCCAATAACAACACAGTGTAACAGGCACTCATTTTCTTCTTCTGATATGCCTGCAATTACAGATTGAATTCTAAATTCACAATTATATAAATGTCAATATTTATCAGCAGTAATTCTTAGGATGCATACACTGATTCAGCCCATAAATAAATGATTAAGACGCGTGAGTCCTAAAGAAGTTATAATTAAAATGTTTTAAGGAATAGTGAGATAATTGCTAGGCACACCAAATGTATTTGGACAATATAGAATTCAATATGTCTTGATAATAAGTCTTAGACCTATGAATGTTGAATTTAAAGCTGTTTACTGTGATATTAATTAGACCACATCTTACACACTTCTGATCATTTCCTCTCTAATCTTATTTTCGTAGACAAATCCAATCTTGATTTTAAAAGCATAAACATAAACTACAAACTCTTTGTTGCAATTAGGAAAAATTAGCGTCATATCAGTCAAAAAGAAGCGAGGAAAGCCAAAATGAATTGTCATCCCCTCTTTCAATTCCTCTGTTTTTGGCACTTATAAGATATTAAATCCATGTATTTCTGTTTACACTAGGAATAGGAAATTTGTGATCAAAAAATTATGAATCACTTGGATTTTCATAGAGCATAAGGTTTAAGAGAAGCTTCTTCCTAATCTCTTGGGCATGATTCACTTCACGCAGAAAAAATGCATGTTCCTTCACTCCCTTTATACCAAAGGTCAAGGGTTCGGCTCCAGCAACAATCACAAGCTTGTCATATACTACTTTGAATCGGTAAGGTTCATTAGGAAGTCCATCATTGCCAACTGTCACGCAATACACCTGATTCAGTGAAGCCACATTAGTAATAAGTTTATAATAATTGTGACTGCAAAAATCAAAATGATACTCTCTCTCTCTCTCTCTCTCTCTCTCTCTCTCTCTCTGTGTGTGTTTTTGTTTTCTGTATACTAATAGATAACCCACATATTGAAATGAATTCATATTCCAATAAAGAATGACAAATCTGATTCTAGTTGAGCAAGAATGTTAAAGCATAAATACTCATGATTCCTTTCATCTATCTAGGCAAGAAAATCTATAATTTGTTTGAATTATGTCCCTAAACAGAGGTAAAAGATGTACTCACTTCATGTTTGTCTGTGTCAATACCATTGCAAGAAGCCAAGTAAAAGTAGGAATTCGGATCCTTTGCTAGTGCGGGCTGTATATGACCAACAGGCTCAACTACAGACCGAAACTCCAAAGTTCCAACACCAGTTGAAGTAAGCAAAGGAGTGAAAATCATATGATTCCTTGGCGATATGCAAACAACATCATATAATTTGGTGTCAAGCCCTTTAAGGAATCGACAAGCTGCCCATCCAATTAATACCTAGGACGACAACCCTGGGCTTTGCACCCGATCTTGTAGCTTCCAAAGTAGGATACTTCATGGTCTCACACTCTGAATCAGATTCCACTATAACCTCATGTGCCTAAGGAAACTGATATTGTGGGGTTACCCTTATGCCCCTGCTCCAGAAATTCATGTGATCGGTTTTTTTGATGCTCTAAAGGCATGACAGATTGCCACATGCTGTGCCATTTTCAATAGAACATAAGGAACACTTCCTTGTCGATACACTCTCACAGATGATATCTCTCTCGTTTGCGTAATTACCAATGGCACCTCCAGACCGCCTCAAGCCAGTCCTTGCAAACCTTGCTAATGCCATATCAGTAAGTATCAGTTCTTTGAGCAAGAGCTGATATTACCCTTGGGACCTCTTCTTTGCAAAAAATCCAACTCGGTTGATTGGATTAAATTTGCACTAAAATGGTTATTATATGATTTGAATGAGCTACACAAATTTGAAAAGTTGCAAAAGAAAGACACCTTATAAAGAGAGTAGTTTAGGACAGTTCAAGCTCTAGTCCAAAGGACATGGCTTAGATACCAAGTGACTAGTAAGCAAAACAAACTTTAGCTTTACTCATTAGTTGTTGGTAGCAGCAAATGAGAAACCTATTTATAATAGTCTAAAATCTAAAAGGATCTAAAAACAAAAAAGAAACTAGTATTCCTCCATTATCGTACACACTATAATTAACCCTACTCCACACCCACACCCCCTTCCCCAATATTTACTCTCTCTCTCTCTCTCTCTCTCTCTCTCTTAACTATGAATCTTCCTAGTTCCTTACTATCTCTTGGGTTGACCCACCACACCCACATCTCCACATCTTCATTTACCAACACTACATACAACTTGTATTAGCAGACAACAAAATAATAATAAAATAAACAATTTTATCAAACAAACACAAAAGGGTAGACCCTATATATATATACCAGCCTTCCATCAAACCCAACTCAAACTCCTCTCTCCACTTCATATATCTCTCAAAACAAATTTTCTCCTCCCTTTTTTTCTCTCAAAAAAATGGATGGTAGTTACATAGATAAGAGCACAACAAGTGACTCTCTATCTCAATCAATTGAACCTTCATCGACATCGGTTACACAGTTTTAAAATCTAACAAAAATAATTTCTGAATATAAATGTATAGGTTTTTACCATTACTCTTTATTTATTATTTACACACTCAAAACGTGTAAACAATCATTTTCTCATGGACCATCCAAACAAAGACATGTTTTTATAACTATGTAAGAAGTGAAAACCGACATGAATCATCATGTACCACGAACAGAATCATTGTGTTAACATATGTCACCAGTTATCATCATATAGGGGAAGAAAAAAAAAATATATATATATATATATATATCAGTGTGTGTGTGTGTGTGTGTGTGTGTGTGTGTGAGCATACTGACTGAGCTCGCACGAGAGAGAGAGATCGTAATACGCCGTCGCCGCACCACTGCTAGCCGTCGTCGCTCATCGAGAGAAAGATCGTCAGTGAACACTTGTCAATGAACACTCGCCGTCATTGCTCGTCAAGAACCTACACGAACTCCCAGTGATTGTGATTGTGATTGTGATTGTGATTGTGATATACGAACTCGAACTCGTCTCCGTGATTAGGAACTCGAACTCGTCTCTGTGATTGTGATACACGAAATCGAACTCGTCTTTGTGATTGGGAATTGGAAATAAAATATAAAGTTTTAGGGATTTTTGGGGTTTTGAGGGAGAATGATGTTAGGGATTTTGGGGGTTTTGAGGGAGAATGGTGTTAGGGATTTTGGGAATGAAAATATTTTGGGAGTTTTGATCGAGCGCCATTTCAGCTGAAGGAGGGAGATGAAATATTTCAGTACTATTTGCGATGGTATAAATAAACCGTCACAAATGATAAAATCCATTTATTAAAACGACGCCGTTTTAATAAGGGTTTTTTTTTACGATAGAGAATTCCCGTCACAAATGTCCACTATTTGCGACGGTAAATTTCATCCGTCTAAAAATAAAATAAAATTTTGCTACGATAAACAGTGCATCGTGAATACTTCCGTATTTAAGAGAGTTTTTCTTGTGTGCTTATTAGTGACGGGGAAACTACCGTCGCAGAAGACATTTATTTGAGACGGCTTCAAATGTCGTTGCAAAAGATCACTTTTTGCAATGGGATACACGCCGTCGCAAAAAGTTTCGTGTTTTATACCCACTTTTCTTGTAGTGATTCCTAATGGATAATGCTTATCCTTCGTCACATTCCTCACTACAAGCCAAGTGAGATGGCACAACAGTGCGCCTGGTTCCCGCTGTGTAACCGGATTACCTTTACTCTATCCATCACTTGATCCGTCTCACAACATGTCGCGCTGTGCAATGCTTGCTTGGCGCAACTCTGCACTGACATTGCTCGGCTTTTCTCTTGGCCCAGTCAAACATTCACAGCTTGCTCCCCTTAATCGTAGTTCGATCATAGCATTAATTGTATTTAGGAGGTAGCTAGGTTTAAGAACACGGGCTCCATCACTAGGCCCAAAGATGGGGTACTTCACGTCATAGCTAAGCCCACTATGCGGCCCAGTTCCACGAAGGCAATCCCAAATAGCTTGATTCAATTTGGCTACACAAATTACCCTCTCAGCCTCAAACAAGAAAATAGGCAAAATACCTTGTTTGATAAAGGTGTTTTTCTCTTTATTAGGAAAATGAGTTTGAATGAAATCAGAATTTTGATTTGAAAAGGAAAGGTCCATAGATTTGAATGTGATAACAGCTCACAATTTAAGAAAATAAGTCCCAAAAAAAAAAAGAACAATGATTTCGAGGTTTATTTCGAGGTTCAATCACAAAACATTTATAAAAACATAAAAAAATATAGAATGGGGGAGATAGAATAGGACGAGAAAGGAAAAAACTAATATATCAGAATAATAAAACACTAAGTCTTCGTTTGGTAAAAAAAAAATTTAGTCGGACTTTTAAGGTTGAGATTTTTTTTTACTTGAGACTAAAAAGTTCGTTTGACAAATTTTTTTTAACTTTTTTTACTTTTGTAAGAGAAAAATGAAATAATTATAATTTGAATGTAATATTTTAAATTATTGACTTATTTAACTGATTTTATCTTTGGGGAATTTTTTTTAAGCTCCCTAATAATAATAATTTAGAGGATAAAGGGCACCCAAAAAAATAGTGATGCATCAGGTCCTTGAACAACTTGGCGCGCGTTTTTAATTATTTTGTGGACCAAAATACCCTTGCCAAAATCAACACAAAAACGAAACTCATTCTGACGTCTGAGTTCCATTCCAAGCAACCAGCATCTTCATGAATAGGAGAACAGCATAATTAGGGTTTCAACATCATCTTCACCATCGACATTAGAGCTTCGTTATCTTCTGCAAAAATCATTCTCATTCCTTCCTCACAAATTTCTCTGACCTTCGTTAGAGCTTCGTTTTCACTGCTCATCATCATCTCAGTCCATCTTCGTCACGTCGCATCTTCATCTCAGGCCATATCAGCTCGTCATTCAAGTTTCATCCTAACTCTGGTAAGTTTTTCTACAATACAACTAGATTTTCTCTGGAAACACAGTTAATATCATTTTATATTAACCTTCCATAAATTAGGGCTTCAATTTCGTAATAAAAAGCTACCTGAATTTGGAAAAAGTTATTTCTGTGTGTTTTGAACTTATTCTTGAACATGTTTGTGTGATTTTATCTGTAAATTTCTCTTGCATTTGAATTTCTTTGATTTTTGCTTGATGTATGTTTCTTCTTTCAATTTTCTCTGGCATGTTTTTTTTGAAAAAAGTAATTTTTTGTGTTTTTATCTTATTCTTGAACATGTTTCTGTAATTTTGTCTACAGATTTCCCTGCTCTGTAAATTTCTCTGTAATATGTATTTTTAATTGGAATGTCTATCTTTCTCTGGAATGTATATTACTCTCTTACCTCTGTCTAAGTTTCTCTGGTATTTATAATTTTCTCTAACCACATCACATCACTTTCCTCCCTTGTGTGTCTCTATCATGTTTAATTTTCTCTGAAATTTTAATATTATGGACTGGAATGAATGTTTCTTCTTTGAATTTTATCTGACATGTGTATTTTGAGAAAAAGTTATTTCTCTGTATTTTGATCTTATTCTTGAACATGTTTCTGTGATTTTGTCTATGAATTTCTCTGCTTTGTAAATTTCTCTGGAATATGTATTTTTCTCTAGAATGTCTATTACTCTCTTGCCTGTCTAAGTTTCTCTGGTCTTTATAATTTTCTCTGACCACATCACACCACTTTCCTCCCTTGTGTGTCTCTATCATGGTTAATTTTCTCTAGTTGTGTATGTAAATTTCTCTGGCATTTTAATATTATGAATTGAAATTTTCTCTGGAATGGAAATTTCCTCAAGAATGTGTAATTTTCTCCGAAATGTGTATTTTTCTCTGGTATGTTTATTTTGTTCAATTCTTGGTTTCAATATGGTGCAATTTTCAGTGGCATGTTTACATTACTTTGTTTATTTTATCTTGCTAATTGTGGAATGAAAATTTTCTTTGGCTTGCCATGTTTACTTTTTTCTGTCATTCATTTTCTCTGGTATGTTTACTTCTATATGTAATTTTAACAATTATTGAAAATTTCTCTCCCATGTTTATGATGCTTTGTTGATTTTCTCTGACATTTAATTTTTAATGTCCAATTTTCTCTGGCATGTCCAATTTTATGTAATTTTTCCTTATCTATAATTTTATTTGACATCTCCAATTTTCTCTTATCTGTAATTTTCTCTGACATGTCCAATTTTCTCTAGCATGTTCAATTTTCTCTGGGATTTAATGTTGACATCTTTATGTTTTAATGATTGTCTAGAAATGGCAAAACGTAAAAGCAGCGAAACACCGGAAACACCAAGCAAAAAACAGAAACTCTCTCAGTCTTCTTATGGGCTAAGATCAAAAACCAGCAGCAAAACACTAGAAACACCAAGCAAGAAAGAACAACTCTCTCAGTCTTCTTATGATCTAAGATCAAAAACCAGCAACAAAACACCACAAACTCCTCGCCAAAACACACAAGTCCAAGGTGATGAAGCAACTAGCATCCAGATGAGTACCCCAACTTCAAAAGACTCAAGCTCAAGGGGGAAAAAACTTGTTAAACTCCACAGAAAGAGAGCTCACTACACCATTCAATTCCAATCCAACCTTTCATCTGTTGTCTCCTTTTTTTAAATACTTAAATTCAATTCAAAACAACTTGTAGAGCTTCAAAAGACCCCATTCTGGTATTTGATCCAAGCTCTAACAACTGGAAGGATGGATCCAAAGAAATCTAGGAAATTTGATGATGATGTAGTTGCCATAATCCAATGTTACAATGAAAAAACAAAAGCATTCACAGTTGGTAAGAAGAACCTGACCTTTACAACAAATGACATGACCTTGATTTTTGGTTTGGAAGGAGGTAAAGGAGCCATGTTATTAAGATACTCTAAAAAGCCAAAATCTACATTCCTAAGGAGAAGATTCCAAAATGACACAAGGCTCACTGGTCCTATTCTTAAAAATGTCTTGGTCAAAGCAATGAAAGGCAAGCAACTAACTGACTTCAAAGATGTAGCAATCATTGTTACATTGTACTTGTGTCTCACCCTATTTTTTACAACAAGTGGGAATTCAATAGGATGGGTTTTTATAAAGTATGTGAAACCTCTTCAATCAATGAAACAGTATGATTGGCCAGAAGCAATCATATCAACATTGATTGATTCTATCATGACATTGCACAAAACTCCATAAAAACTTACGGGGTGTGTCATTGCATTGCTGGTAAGTATAATATCCATTCAAATTTGCAGTTATCATACTTACAAATTTGTGCGTTTAGAAAATTTTATTTACTTTAATTTTCATCACAGTATTGGCTATGTGAACATGCAACTATCATTGACTCAGAAGACAGTAACACAACTAACTTCCCAAGATGTGCCAAGTGGAACCTGCAAACCTTGAGGAATCAGCTGCAGAAGACACCAGTCCACTCTCTTGCACCTCAACAGGTTAGATTCCTATCGCTACTGAAATCTCAATGAAATTCCCAAAATTCTCTGACCACTGTTTTGTTTACCTCCTTGTGCATTGATTGATTAAGATCAATTTTCTCTGAACTATCAATTTATGTTTCTTCTTTGGTACCAACTGGTTTATTTATGCCATTGTAATCAATTTTCTCTGCAATCCAAATTTCTATGCAATCCAATTTTCTCTGACCACAATTGTAACACATTAACTTATATGCCCTGATTGATTTTCTCTAATATTTGAATTATGTTGGTTGTTTCATAATTTACTCTGGCCCATAAAATTGTTTCTCCTTGTGTGTAATTTTCTCTGGCCCATAACTTATGTGCCTTGCATCTTTGATAAACACTGTTTATTTCTACCCTTCTAATAAATTCTCTCTAGAATCCAAATTTCTCTGACACAATTATAGTCAAACATTAACTTATATGCCTTGATTGATTTTCTCTGATATCTAAATTATGTTGCTTGTTTCATAATTTTCTCTGCATCATAAAATTAACTCCTTGTTTGTAATTTTCTCTGGCCCATACAATTTTCTCTGAAGTTTGTTTCCCATTAGTATCATTTAGATGAATTTTATTTTCCTTATTTGAATTTTTTCTCTTAGTGAATTTTGTGACATTTCTCTAATGAAATACAGATAGATAACAAGAAGTTAGTCAAAAACCCATCAAAGGAGTTCTATCTTGGTAAAAAGACGAAGAAAGAATCAAAAAAGACAATTGTCAAATTCAAGAAGACATTACAAGATTCATCTGAACATCAAGCAATTGTCAAATTCAATGAAGAAGCAGAAGGCAACATAGAAGAATACGAAGCTAGCAATGGATAAGAAGATCAAGCAAGCAGTGGAGAAGGAGAAGCCAGAGAAGAAAGTGAAGAAATAGAAGCAGAAGACAAAGAACAAAATGAACAGAAAGAAGAAGACAGTGAAGAAGAAGATGAACAGCAAGAAGAAAACAAGGAGGAAAGTGATGAAGAAGAACGTAATGAACCGATGGACCAACAACATGATAGCATTTGCGGCTCAATAATGCATCAGCCTGAAGAATGTGAGGAATCAAAGGATGCCCAAATTGCTGATCTACGTCAAAGACTAAAGGCACTTTCTCAATCTAAAAAAGAAGAAGAGAGAAATTTGATTGAATTATTTGCTGAAAAAGATATTGCAATAAGAACCTTCACATCACTTAACTCAGAACTTCAAGAAAGAGAAAGCACAATCCAAATGAAACTAAGGATGTTGGAGGTTGAAAAAGAAGACGATACAAAAACAATCCAACAGTTGAGGAATTCAATTTCGGAGCTTGAAACTGAAAATGCTAAATTGCATGAACAAGTTCAGGAACTATCTGTCCAACTAGCAACACAACCATACCAAACAACAACACAACTTCAACCACAAGGTCAGTGAAAATCTTGAGCCACAAAAAGTTATGTCCTTGTGGCAACATAACTCAGAGAAATTTCTATTTATTATAATTTTTTATGTCATTGGTAATTTTCTCTGGAAGTTATATTTCTCTGAACACATTAGTTTCTGCCGCTTATTTCTATTGATTTCTACTGCTCATTTGATTTTCTCTGTCTATTTTCTTATTCGATTTTTGGGGCTTGTTTGATTTCTACTGTGTATAGTTGGAATGCAAGTGGAACAACAACTACCAACCCAACAAGAACAAATGGCACACAAAGAACAACCGAAACAAAAGACAAAAGTCTATGGTAACTGAAAAATATTGAATCAAATAAATTTACATATTGAAATATCATCTGTTACTTCAGAGAAATTTCACTTTTACTGATATTTTCATTGTCTACAGTCAAAAAAGATCCGACATCAATGATAAAAAATTTGAAGGCAAAAGAAAGGAAGGAAAAGCAGCACGATCCAGAATTTCAGTATCCCAAAATTGCGAAAGTGACTAGAGCTTCAAAACAAGCTACGAAGCAAACTGAGCAAACCACGAAGGACAAAGAAGTACTTGATGCTGATGCGTACGTCTTGTCTCCACCTACAAATATCAGAAAATCTTGGGTCTTTCCACAAACTCTACCGATTTCAAGATTGATAAAAGATCATGTAAAAGACATCTTGCAGCACATATAAAATGTGTCTGGACTTGAGTAAGTAATACAAACAAAATAGAAGATAACAAACAACAAATTACAAACTTATATTGCATTAACAACAATTAAATCCCTTCTTTGTCATCTTATAGGGTTTTAATTTGGACAAGTGAGTTGAATCTCATTACCTTCAAAGACATTGGAAACCTAATAAAGCAAAAAGAAATTTCCAATAATGTAAGTCTTTCATCAAAATTTCTCTGCAATGTTCCATCAGCCTTTGTAAACCAATATTACAATTATAAATCATATTTTTCAGGTCATTGATGGCTATGGAGAGATCCTTTTGGCTGACCAAATGAGAGAAAGACAACAACCAACTTCATTTTTTTTCACATCCATGAGCTTAGTATGTTACTACTATTTTATTTGATTTTCCCTTTAATTTACTTACTACTTTCTCTTCTTAAGATACTTCTTGAAGTTAGTTGTGTCACTAGTCTAATTTTCTCTGGCTAGTTGTGTGCATTTAAAATTTCTGTGTGTATATTTCTTAAATTCCTGTCATTTCAACTTTCTCATAACATAACCATTTTTTGATTTTCTCTGACCACAGAATTTCATCAAGATGACAGAAAATCAAGCTTTTCGAGTGTCCTTATTTGACAAGCATATTGAAACAGCATGGAGGAACTACATGTTCCTCTATTTCCCAATAAATACTTGAGGTAATGAGAAGTTCACACATGGAAATCACTAGACCTTGCTTGTCCTGGACAAACAAGACAATTTATGGAGGTTCTACAACTCACTGAGGCCAAGAAGGGATGATGCAGAAGACAAATATGTCAAAGATGCAAAACAATTGGTAACGAGTGCAAATTTCTCTGATCCATCATAATCTTTATGTGATGATAATTTTCATAGAATCCCATTGATTTGTCTGTAAATTTCTCTGTTATTTAAAAATTATTTTTTTGCAGCAAGATTATGTGGAGAATTTTTTGAAAGCTTGCCTTGAAAGAGAGGCTCAATCACAACCCTCTTTTAAATTGATAAACTCACAAAACACAAGTTACGACTTTGAGTATGTCAACAATGCTCCACAACAAGACAGTGATTCGTAAGTTTCATACATCTATAAATAAGATAATCTCATTTGCATGTTTCTTAAAACTAACCATACCTATAATTTGTATGCAGTCTGGATTGTGGCCTCTTCGTCTGCTATATAATGAAACAATATAGCAAGCATGAACCTATCAGCTCCAAATTGTCCATACAAGAGATAAGGTTGATGAGGGCAGAACTCATAGAGAGATTTATAACCGAAGTTGGCCGGTCATGGACTGAACCAATTAAAATACCTCCAGAAGAAGAACCAAAAATGTAATAGTGAAACTAGTGAAAGGAAGACAATGTACATATCCACACAGAGAAAATTGTCTCACATATATGTATATATCCATACAATATTAACCATTCAGTTTTTTGTTGATACATTAAAGGAATGATGATGCTTCACATATATGTATATATCATTTCTTGACTAATGTAAATTTCATTTTTTTTTTATTTCGACTAATGTAAATTTCATACCTATCGATGGTTAAATATATATATATTTTTTATTGTGATTGTCAACACAATCCACACAGAGAAAATTGTCTGCAAAAATTTCTCTGGTATGATATTAGCATAAATTCACAGAGAAATTTAACTTGTATCGTCCCAAGGGGATGCCTATATGATCATGTAATCTGTAATGCTTTGTGTTGGTACAAAACAATCATCAAACTCAACAAAACACAAAGCGCACAGTAATTTTATCTGCCACTGGAAAATTTCACTGGATGAATTTCAAATTTCAAAACACAATGCCCAGATAGTTTTCTCTGATAGTGGAAAATTTCTCCGGATGAAATTGACGGATTCAAATGGTGACAGAAAATGGAATTTCTGAGTTGTGAATTTCTCTGGGTTGAGTGATTTGGAGAGGAGGAATTTCTCTAGGTTGGTGAGGAAAATTTCTCTGGCTTTGACAAAAATTTCTGAGTTGAAGTGAGTCCAGAGAAATTCTTCCCTGGTCCAGAGAAATTCCCAACTTAGAGAAATTTTCAAAAGAGCTTAATTTTATTTCTTGGTTGTACTCAGTGCAATAATTTTGTGTATGCTTTATCTGGTGTGCACATTTCTTGAAATGACTGATATGAAGTTACCAAAAATTCACAGACAAATTTAACTCATATCGTGCCAAAGAAGGTGCCTATATGATCATGCAATCTCTAATGCACTATGTTAGTACAAAACAATTATCAAATTCAAAAAACACAATCCACACAGTACTTTTCTCTGCCATTATCAAATTTATGTGGATGAATTTGAAGCTTCAAAACACAATACATAGAATTTTCTCTGCCATAAGAAAATTTCTCTGGATGAATTTGACAAGTATTACAAACCCACTGCCTATAGTATATATCAACAAACACAATGCACACTTTAACTGATATTGGAAAATTTCTCTGGATGAATTTGATTGATATTATTATATACACTGTCTAAAAAATATATTTCACAAAACAAAATACACAAAGTAATCATCAAATGTATTATTCAATCAATAAAATGTATTATCCTCAACTATTTAACAAAGGTTCCTTGCATGTCCTCATGGCGACCAATACTCTCACAACGACTACACTTAATCACCCTTTTAAACTCTCCAGTAGAAGAAATTCTGTTCTTTTTTGGCCTCCCAGCTGGTCTCTTACTCAATGGAGGTAAAATCATAACATCATCAATGCTACACACAGGTTTTTCAACAGTTAGAACTGGGCAAATCGAAAACGAGTATGCTTGACGATACATATTAGCATGAAAAAATAGTTTAACAAATAAATTCAAATTCTTTCCACTCCTAAAAATTGCAGCAACAGCATGTTGACATGGATACCCATTTATTTCCCATTTTCGACATGAACAAGTTCTCAACAAAAGATCAACCATAACCGAAGGAAAACAATGCACTTCAAAGACATTATCAGATGATAAACTCACATTCCATGTCCTCCCATCCAAGAAAGCCTTCTTCAATACACTATCCATACGAGGACAGAGAACTTCATTTCATTTACTAGAGAGCAGTCTCCTATCAGACCTCATATTCATCATTTGCAACCGTATCATGTCCACCAAATTTGTTATTGGCAAGTGCCGAGCATCTCGTATCCATGAATTGAATGACTCAGCAACATTTGAATATATCTCACCATAACGTTTCCCCTCAAAATATGCATCACTCCAATTTTCATATGGTAAACTTCTCAAGAAAACACTCACAATGTCTCCTCCCTCCCTTTTTAATTCATTTAACTTGAAATGAAATGATGCCTTTGTTGGCGTATATGCACATTCTGAAAACTTGGACACAATCGTCTCCCTAACCAAATTTGTGTTTCCACATGACAACTTATCCCTCAAATTTCTCTTTAGATATTCAAGACAAAATCCATGAAAGCAGTTAGGGAAAAACCTAGCAATTCCTTCCACAATACCACAATGTCGATCTGATATGGAACTTATCACCCTTTCTGATCCCAATACTTCACATAAATGTTCAAGAAACCAAAACCAATTGTCTTTATTCTCAGCATCAACAACAGCAAAAGCTATAGGAAAAAAACCTACAAAACAAATAGTAACAAGCATATTAGATATACACATGCAGAGAAAAATAGAACAATAAACAACCAGAGAAATTTGACACTGCAAACATCCAGAGAAAATTAACTTAGTGCCCAACTCCAGAGAAAATTCACACATTGGCAACATCTAGAGAAAATTGACTTAGTGACCAACTACAGAGAAAATTCACACAATCAGAATATCCAGAGAACATTCACTTAGTGAACAACTACAGATACAATTCACACAATGACAACATCCAGAGAAAATTCACACACTAACCAAAATCTAGTGAAAATTCTCACAGTGGCCACAACAATACAAAATCCATACAATGGCCAAAACCAGAGAAAATTCAAAGTGTCAGAGAAAAATCACATTCACTCAATTCATACATGTATAGAAAATTCACATACTTAGATAAAATTAGATATATTTACAATTACCTTCATTCCCATCTTTCCCCGTTGCAGCAAGCATAACTCCTTTATATCGTCCTTTCAAAAATGTTCCAACAAGAAAAAGTAATGACCGACAATATTTGAAACCAGCAATGCATGCATGAAAAGCCACAAACACTCTTTTGAAACGCTTGTTATCTTTAAAATCTAACTCAAAACGACTACCTGGATTATTCTTCAATGCCTCATCAAAATACCACCGTAATTGATAGAATGACAAACAAGAATCCCTATATGTACAACATTTTGCTTTTTCAACCCCCAACCAACCACATCTATAACTGATTGAAATCCCATACTTGTCTTTCATTTCTTTGACAACATTCACTGGACGAGTTAAAGGTTTTGCACTTACCTCTTCAAGTATCAGCCCAGAAACTAAGCTGGAAGTCATCCTAGCATGTTTACTCGTACGTACCGCCACACCACACGTATATTCATTGTTCAAAGTCCTTATGTAGAAGAACCCATTTGTTTTTTCAACTGAAGCATGTACACGCCACATACATCCCCTTGATTCCTTATATGCACATTCTGCCGTAACCCTCAGCTTGTCATTTTTAACATACGTAAACTGAAAACCAACCTCAATAGCATACTTGCATAAAAAAGTACGGAACTCAACCACACCACCCTCAAACTTTTGTCCAACACTCGTAATATTATTTCGCCAACCAACTGACAATAACACCTTTTCTTGGTGAGAACAAAACTTAGAGAGTGAATTCCTTTTAATATCCACCAGCCTATCGCACTCACCATCCATAACATCTACCCAATTAAACCCCACTTCATCCTCTTCATCAGATGTACTACATCTAGTAACTGAAACATTAACTATATCAACACCGCGTACATAAACAATCCTCAACATATTCAGAAAATCAATATTATTTCGAACCACACAATTCGGATGGCCCACAATAAAATATGAAATACACATAGTCTCAGGTTTCAAATTCTCTCATGTTTTACACAAAATACCAACCAATTCATCAAAATTCAATTCACATGAAACATTAATGACAATAGTATCATCCCCATATTTGCACAGCAACAACACTGCACTGTCCATCGAAACTGAAAGAAAAAACAAGAAAAATAAT
Organism: Camellia japonica; assembly: GCA_030407325.1. NCBI lineage: Eukaryota > Viridiplantae > Streptophyta > Magnoliopsida > Ericales > Theaceae > Camellia > Camellia japonica. The sequence goes on along the minus strand of JAPPVO010000014.1, from coordinate 112,256,631 downwards.
TTGTTCAACATAAAAACACTTCACAATAACAACATAAAAGTCTAGAGAAATTTAAGAACTTTTGCTCAGAAAAACAAAAAATTATATTCATTTTATACAAACTTATAATTTTCTCTGAACTACAAACTGAAAGTGAATAACAAACTAATAATTTTCTATCAATTACAAATAAAATTTCAGAGAAATTTAAGAACTTACATTCACTTTCTCAGATTTAATCTGCATTAGAAACTTTGGATTATAATAACAAACTTTCAATTTTCTCTAGACTATACCAACAAAAGTGCAGAGAATGAAATTTCTCTGGTTTAAACAAATTTCTCTGGTTTGAAAAAATAGAGAACAAAACTTATCATTGATCAGCATATTAATGAAAAACAGAGCATGATAAATGAACTCTGAACATCAAAATTAATTACACTGTCAACACTCTTTGAAATTGATCAAAAAACAGAGAATCAAAATTAATTCAAAAAATAAAAATCAACTCTATCAAGATGGCCTCTATCTAAAATTGATCAATAACAGAAAATGAAAAATCAACTCCAAAAATCATAAACAACTTCATTGAGCTAGCCTCTCTTTAATTACGAATTGATCAAAACTAAAAACAAAATCAAGTCGGAACTGAAAACAAAATCAAATCGGAACTTAATTACGAATTGGTCAAAATTGAAAACAAAAACCTAATGTAAAAATACACTCAAACAACTAATATCAAATCGGAATCCTTACATAAAATTCAAAACAAAAATCAAAATTTATGTAGAATCTGTATCAAAATCATACATGCTTCAACTCAATTGAAAAACCTACGCAATCAACACATTTTAACACCTACACGATCGTCGAAATCTCTATCGTCAAGTACACTGCAACATTTGCAAAATCCCTACGAAATCTCCGACAAAATCTCCACCACGAAATCAGTTTCCAAAATCTCCATCAAGAAATTAGTAACTGAATATTCTTGTCTTTTTTTTTTGTACTGAGCAACAGAATATTTCAAAATCCAAACAAGGGTAAATTAGGTATTTTGTAATATAAAATAAAGTTGAGGGATTTTAGCCATCAAAACATATTATTGTGTATCTCTTCTCCTATCAAAAGTTGAAGAGGGATCTTAGACCAATTTTCCCTTTATCTTTTATACTTTTTAATCCAAACTCACATGATCAAACGAAGCCTAAATAAAGAGAGCTTAAAGAAGGAAGAAACAAAGGAAATAATTAATCTACCAAAATTGGGTGGCCGATCTATATGCAATTAAGCCAAGAGTGACTTGATTATGGTGCTATTTGGTGGAATTTTTTTAAATTAAAAGTTGATAATTAGAAGATAGAAGTTAAAGTACTCTTACTTTAACTTTTAAATAATTAATTTTTTTTAACTTATTTAAATTATTTCTGTCTAATAAATTATAATTAAAAATTATATTAAATAATTTGATATAAATTTTTAAATTAAAATAAATTATAATCACTTTAAAAACTGTAATAAACCGTCCCAATATATAAATTGTATGTCTACGTGAAAAAAATACGGATGCGGGGTCACTGTTGTGACCCTCGCCTCGGTTTCCCGTCGTGCCTTACCGTTTCACCTTTTTTTTATTTTTTATTTTATTTAATTTATTTTTTATTTTTTTATTTTTTTGAGCTTTTGCTTCTCTAAAGTGGTGGTGTTTCCTGTTGTGCCTTACACGGTACCGTTTCACCTTCGTTTTTTTTTTTTTCCCCCCCGGTTTTTGCTTGTCTGAAGTGGTGGTGTTTGTGCCTTAAACGGCACTGTTTCAATTTTTTCCTTTTATATATATTTTCAATGCACCTGTTTATCCAAAGTGATGCTGTTTGAATTTTTTATTTTATTTTATTTTTTCAATTCTGTTAGAACATCCTTGCTAGATTACTTAAATTTTACCTTAAAATATTATTAAAAAATTTATTCCTTATTTTAGAAATCACTTTTTCATCTAATTCTCTCAACAAACGTCATATTATTTATCTATTCTATTAACAAACTCCTAATTTTTTTTTGTTCTATTAAAATATTTTTTTTAATAATAAATTTAAAAGAAATAAAAATTATAAATGTATACTGCAGTCCATAAACAAAACAAAGCAATATATATATATATATATATATAGGGGAGCTACAGTGACTCCGTACAAATAGGGAGTCATTGTAGCAAATATTAGTTTAGGGTATGATATAAGGGAGCTGATGGGGTGATATAAGAGAGCTCCAACTCCCCCTAAAATAGGTAAGGGAATGATTTAGAGAGACAGATTGGGATGCTCTTATCTCACAATATTGTTTGCTTACTTTTCATCTATAAAGTATGGGTATTTCGAAAAACATGCCGTATCCGTACCGGGTACTTACTGACATATGGTACCTTGTATGGTACTTCTGCATACGTATCGGGTACACAAAACACGTACCCAAATTTTTTCTTCTTAATTTTTAGCATACCCAGACATACCTAATATATACCCAAGCCATATCGTACCTCAATTTAAATAATATTTTCTTCTACTACAGATATAAAACTCCTTTCACTAAACTTATTTTTATTTTTAATTTTATACTTAACATGATTTTGAAATTAAACTATAGTTTGTAAGTTATTCAATATATTGACATTTAATTTTGATTTATATCTTTACTTTTGACATTATATGTTAATTATAAGTTGAATCTTAACAAATTAAACCATTTAATTAATTTTTACATTATTCTAAATTAAAAATAAATATTTTTTTACAAGCGTACCAAGCCCAAGCCGTATCTGTATCCTACTTTTTCTGAATTTTACTGTATCGACGTAGTCGTATCATACTAGTACCAGTACTCATACCCATACCAATATTCGTACCCGTTCCCGTACTTCATAGCTTTTCATTTACAAAGTTATCTCTTCGATATATATTGCTTGGATTTTTTATAAAAAAAATTGTTATTTTAATTTAGAGATGTTATGTTGTTATAATCTGTTTAATTTTTTTTTTATAAATAATCTTATTTAATTGAATTCAAAATGTACATATAATAAGATTTCAAACCCAATATAATATTTTTGGTTCTCAATTAAAATAATGTAGTCTTTTTATATATTATTTTAGAGTCAATCTATTAAACCAAAATAAAAATGGTACACAATCACTCTTTAACGTTTGATAAAAATACATAGACATCTCTTAACATTTTCAATATATCACATATATCACTTGACATTTGAAAGTTATATCACAAACGTTCTCTGGTATTTAGTTAAATCGCAAGCATCTTTATCATTTAACAGAAATGTCCGAACACTCCTTAACATTTTGAGGAAAGATCATAGACACCTATAAATATATGTGATATTAGTAATTAAATATTTATAGTATGTTTTTCTATATATATATATATAATTATTTTAAAATATGTAATAAATAGGTGCATTGAAAATATAATAGAAAGAAAAAATTGAAACGGTGTCGTTTAAGGTACAAACAACATTGCTTCATAGAAGCAAAAGTTGAAAGAAAAAATAAAACAAAACAAAAACAAACTGAAACAGTGCTGTGTAAGGCACAATAAGAAACACAACTGCGAGGGTCACAGCAGTAACCTTGCATCCAAAAAATACAAAAAGGAACAACTAAAAAGAAACTTTCTAATTAAGACAAAATAAAAATAAGAATAGAGGGTTGGACTTCTTTCATGTTAAGATCTCAACATGAGATAACGTGAGGATCTTATAGGGCCTACCATGGATCTCATTTCAATGATTTGAACTATTAAGTTTATACGAATCTCAATGTATATCATCCATGAAAAAATTTAGATTGATCCAATAATTGTAACTATTTCATTTTATTGCATTTATCTCTGAAAAAATGAACGACAAAGATATTTTTAAAATAGACTATTCATTTTTGTAAAGACAAATGTAATAAAATAAAAATGTTACGATTATCAAATCTACTAAAAAAATTTCATGGATAATATATATTGAGACCCTTATAAAATGAACGACTTAGATTATCGAAATAGGACCCATGATGGACCCTACAAGCTCCTCAAGTTCTATTACATTGAGATCTCAACATGAGAGAAGTCCAACCCAAAAATAAACCCTACTGACCTTTCAAAACACAAAATTGCTCTCAAGTTTTCCTCTTTTAAAAAAGAACTTCCGACTTGCTTCTCTATAAACACACCATAGACTAACTCAAACAAAATTTTTGACTAAGTGGCCAAGCCTTTGTACGAAGGTGTTAGACAACTTTGAATTTCTCTAAATGTAGAGCAATCTTATTGTAACAACCCTCACCACCGTTTACCGATTGACTACTGTTTACTGCTAAACTGAGACTGATTATGATGGGTAATTGAACTGATTGAAATACTGAACTGACTGACTGAAATCTAAAACTGATTGATTGACTGTATCTGTTTAAATGCATTTTCTATCTGTCGATTGTGAATTGATCTGTTCATGACATTGTGTTTAAACTGCTAATTGAAGGCCTTATCGGCGGCCGAACCGGAAATTGACTGATGGTTTGTGATCACTAGAATTTATATGATTTTATGGTGTATCTAATTAAAATGTGATTTGGTATGATTAAATTAGACTTAATATTGATGTATTGCACCACTTGGTTTAATTACAACCTTGCCATCCTAGTGGTCCACTATCTAAAACAAGTTGAAGCCTTATTATACATTGAAACAAACTTTTGCTCAGCCATTTTGTTGTCTTAGCCGACTAGAGAGAGGGAGACAAGAGAGGGAGTTTGATTTCATTTCATACTTGCTTAGCTTTGCTTGGAAAATAAGAGGATTGAAGGGTTCTTTGCAAAAATTGAGCTTGCATATCTTGTATTCAAGACTTAAGGTAGTGTAATTGTCCTCTTGTTTATGAATTGAGCTTGTTCTTACATGATTCATGTCAAAAATTAGTGGTTTGAATCATGAAATAGCTTCATATGTTGATTTGAGTTAGAATTCATGCATGCATGTGTTTATCCTTGCATTGTGAGGTTTGATTTCATGGAAATCTTGCATGCATGTTCATGTTTATATTAAAGACCATGATTTCATCTTGTTTTTGTAAGAGTTGGCTCTTTAGAGCAAGTATTTGAAGCTTTAAATTAGTTTAAAGTTCATGCATGTCCATTTGAAATCATGTTCCTGAAAATTAGTTTGAAATTGGGTTTAATTCCTTCACCTTTGGGCCTTGATTTTACAAATTGAGCTTTAAATCATGTCACACTATGTATTTACAAGTGTTTTCTAGGAAATGGGCCCAAAAGAATTGAATTTGATTCTTTGGTTTTGATTTTGAGCCTGAGGTTCAAATCTGGGAATTCCAGATTTTGAACTCACGCTCGAGCGGGGTGACTAGCGCTCGAGCGTGGAAATCGTGCTCCCAGCATTTTGTGGTGTTTTGCAGTCCGCTCGAGCGGGGTAATTTACGCTCAAGCGGGACATTGTGTCTTAAGCTCGAGCGGGTGTCGAGCGCCCTATCGAGCGTGATTTTCACCCATCCAGTACTTTTGGCATATTTTACAGTCTGCTCAAGCGGAGTAATTCGCGCTCGAGCGGAGTATTTTGTTTGCCTTTAAGCTCGAGTGGGGTAACCTGCGCTCGAGCGGATCCCCTGTTTTCTGAAAATTCTGATAATGCTTTTAAAGTGCATCTTTGCATCCTCATCCCATCCTAGGCATTATGAGGCCTAGTTTAAGGCATCTTAATGAGGATTTAGGTGTAGAACCACACCAAGTCTAAGTAGGGACTAAGTCTTTGATTCCCGAATGTGAACTTAGTGTGTGTTCGTTCTGTCACTATGTAGGGTTGGCATCTGGGGACGCGCTCTAGCTTATTGTAGCCCAGAACTCTGTGAGTAACAATTGTGTAAAGATATGTTCAAATGTGACTGTTTAAACTGTACTGTTTCTGAACTGATACTGTTTACTACTTGAATGTTTGTCCTCTATTCTGAACTGTATTGTGGCATTCATAGCAACTACTGTTTACTGTTACTGTTACTGTTACAGAGATCTCTGTCAGTTCCTATCTTGGAACTTCTGTTTACTGTTATGATGGCCATCATTGACTGTTCGGTCTTTTAAGACCTACTGTTTACTGTACTGCTATGCTAATGGATGTACCACATATGACTGTTATGACTGAATGACTGATATACTGAATCAATTGACTGTTTTCAATACTGAAAGGACATTCATTCTTAACCTCTTTACGCATTATGTTATTCACTGGGCTTTAGCTCACTGTTTATATATATATGTAGGTGTTCAGGCACTAGACCGGAGCTAGGAGCGTGGGTTAGACTCCCCTTTTTGTCGAGCCAACCACTGTGCCTCACTGCGAGGTTCTGAGCCTGTCAAGCTATGGCTTAGGGGTGTTTTAATTTCCCCCGTTTGTCCCTGTATCTGTTTGGTAATCTGTATAGACTGTTACTGTACTGTTTATTAGGGATTAGGTCCCTGATCTGAAGGATTGTAAATGTTGTATATACTGTTTGCACTGATTGTATATATGTTTTGAAAAGTCTCTTTGCATTCAGACTGTCACAGCTCATTGGACATAGTTTATTTACTGTTTTGGCTTTCGCCATGCCCCTGTACTCTCTATTACTGTCTTACTGTTAAGCAGGCCTTTGGTAATCACGGATTACAGGCCGGTTACGGTGCTAAACCCTTAGAGGCGGGCTTGGGTCGTGACACTTATGAACTCAGGATTTCGAATTCTTAAACGAAAAATAATGAAGGTGAGGAAAGGTGTATATAGGCTCTTGTAGAGGAGGTTTTAAGCTCAAAAATTGCTGTGAGAGTGAAAAAATTTGATTAAGATGAGATCAATTACGCAATTGAAGGTAAAAGAGTGAAAAATACTACTGCGAGAAAATCGGGACACAGAGCTCATCCGACCCTCCCACATAGCCAGTCTAGTCACGACTTAGCATTGGAAATGGCTGGTCCGACCATCTTTTCCTTGTTTCGTGCCATTTTGTGTTTTTTTGCAAACCTTAAGCAATAGAAAGGGTTCTTAATTTAGGCCTAAGCTACCCAAAATAGAAAAAGTATGCTCCATTTTCGGTCTATAGGTTTTGTGAAAATAGTGTTTGATCCTTGCTTATTGAGAACCAATGAGTGATAAAAAATTGACTATCAAATCTTTGTTTTAAATTGGATTTTGAGGAATTTTATATTATTGAAAAGATCTTTGGAAATTTTATAGACTATATTGGCCAATTTCAAAAAATCAAAAATTCTTCACATAAACGTCACATAAAAAATAAAACCCTTTTCTAAATTTGTACAAGGTCAACAAAGTATTGTAACAATGAAATGACATTGACCACTGTGAAGACTATAAAGAATTATTTGCCTATATTTATTATTGCTCTGTTTACCTATAGCAAATGGAGAGAACAAGAAGTGATAATGTAACTGAATCTTCTGATGCTTGAATGGACCATATGGAAAGAATGCTAGAAGCCCAAGGGGCGGTTTGGGATGATCTAAATAAGTGCACTTTTTGACTTTTTGTGAAATATGAGTTGGGTATAGGTTGTGTTTAAAGTGATATAGTAGAGAGATGATGTGACTTAAATAAGATGATGTGACTTAAATAGGATAGTGACTTTTTGACTTTTTGGCTATTTTAGAGTACCCCAAACAAGGCCTTGATAAGACAACAACAAAGGCAATAATAATTACCTTTTCCACCTTCTCCGGTGCAAGTGGAACCGGTAAATAATGACATTATCTCATTGACTCAAAAGTTCAACAAGATGAAGCTATTGACCTTTATGGGCGGCATTGAGCCATTGAAAGTCGAAACCTAGATTCTAGAAATTGTAAAATTTTTTGAAATGTTTTCATGTTTTGAGATTCAAAAGGTTTTGCTAGCAACCTACACTCTAAAAGAGGAAGCTAGGTGTTGGTGGATGTCGATCCGAGATAATAATGGGGCTATAACGTAGAATCAATTCAAAGAGATCTTTTACGAAAAATATTTCCCTTAATGCTTTAGAGATCGTAAAGTCTCCGAATTTGAACAGTTGAAACAAGGCAATATGTCAGTAGTAGAATATGAAGCCAAATGTCACAATGTATTTTGATATTTGCTTCCGCTAGCCCCTTATTTTGCTAATCTGTTTCAGAAGTTTTCGATAATCTTAGAATTACTGACCGGTTACGATACTAAACTTATAGCGGCAGGTTTGGGTCGTGACAAATATGACTCAACTTGGCTTAGAATAGGGTGTTAAGGGTATTTTTGGATGGGCCAGAGTTGCTCTCGGTACATTCATTTTCGATATTTAGGGTGACAAATTGGAGATTTTTGAGTACTCTTGAATTTATTATAGGACAACATCCCTAAAGCGGGGTCAAATATTATAAATAATATAAATAGATATGCCAATTGTGGGAAGGATTAAAAGAGATGGAGGTCATAATTCAATAGTTTCTATTATATTAATAATTGAATGAGAAACACCATTTTTTTAAAAACAATAAACACTAATTTTTATTTACAGTTTGCACTTGGTAGTGACTAATTATTACTTTTTGTATTACATATTAAAGGCAAAAGCACTTTGATTATTTTTGGTTGATGAACTTGACACGTACCATTGTAAAAGTTCAAGAAACTTGAAATAATGATTATGTTGATTTGAATAAATCAACACGATTTAAAATCATTATATTTACATAAAATTGACTCTCATATGCTTTTGAAGTGTTGTAAAACTACTCGCCTCCTAAAATGACATAACGTTTAACTAGAGATTCCTCTGTATTATATTTTTGTAATAGAAAAATTCTATTATATCATCTAAAATAATTATAAATTTATATTTTGTGACCCCAAGGTTTGGGATTCTAACTTGAGAATGAGCAAATCTTCAGGTCTCAATCGTCGCTCACTAGACCAATCATTCTGTGATTATATCATGTCTCATGATTTAAAATACAAATATGTTAGAGATCTAAAAATTCTATCAAAAGTTCTATCAAATGTCTTATATGGGTGTGGGACCCACATGAGACCCACATTGTATAGGTCCCACACCCATGTGAGACATTTAATAAAGATTTTAATGAAAATTTTAAAATCTCTAATACTACTCTTTAAAATATAAAGTGATATTCAATTATGTCTCCGTGATTAAAAAAACAACCATAGTCCCTCCAAAAATGAAAAGAAGAATCAAAAGCTAAAAGTTTGTACCCCACCAATTCACATGAGGACACCTCAGTCATTTTATAAAAGTTCCCAATATTAGTTCCAATCTGCCAACATTGCGAAAAGGCTCAGTACAAGGAGAAGTCATTAGTGCACTTCAAAAATAAATAAATAAATAAACAAAATATTAGTGGGTCTTTGCATGTTCTACCGTGATATTTCAATAGTATTGTGATTCATGAAAGGGATAAGACTTATGAATTTATATTAAGTGATTAAAAAATATAAAAAAAAATATGATAAATTATGATTAATTAAGAATATACTCACATAGCACCCTCCGATTAACTAATAATTTTTCAATCCACGCGGCCCAAAGTGCCTCAATCACGGATGGCATTGTCGCAATAAAAACCAATTTCTAAGGGTAAATAAAAATCTCTCACTCCATAATTCAAATTTTAAATGGATAAAAATACTCAATATACACCATTTATATTATTATAAAATTTTAAATAAAAATCAAATATTCAAACATCTAAACAAAATTTAAGCAATTCATTTTTGTTTAAAAATTTATGTCTGAATATTTGATTTTTTATTAAAAATTTATATCTAATCAACACAAATGATATATATTGAGATTTTCTATAAAATACAAATAAATTTCACTGATCCCTTTAATTTAGGTGAAGTTTTACGGTGGTCATATAGGGTTATTTTGAGAAATTGGTTAAAAATTAATTTTTAATTTTTTTATTATTTTTTTTTAAAAAAATGTGTAAAAAAATAGAAAAGTAATGTCACCTAAAAAAATCAAAAAATTAACTTTTAACAAACTTGCCAAAATAGGCCATAGTCTCAATTTTATCACTTTAAAATCCACACTTTCAAATATGTTTTGTGTGGCCCCTTCATTTGTTGGCTTTAGTATTTTGAACCGAAACAACAACAACAACATGCAATTTAGGGGTTGTTTGGGATGATCTAAATAAGTGTACTTTTTGACTTTTTATTAAATATGGGTTGGGTTTGAAGTGATGTGTTAGAGAGGTGATGTGACTTAAATAAGATGATGTGACTTAAATAGGATAGTGACTTTTTGACTTTTTATCTTTTTTCAAGCATGCCAAACTTGGCCTTCGATACGAATTTTAACAATTCTAAAATTTAAAAAAGAAATTAAGAACTTTTTTTTTTGTCAATCATAAGAAAGTAATTATAAATATGAGAAATATTTATATTATTAAATAGGCTACTAGACCATAATAATTAAAAAGTCAACAAAATGTAACACAACTAATATACCAATCTTACCAAGCCCAAGTCCAACAACCACTACATATAAACAGTGATAGAGTCAAAAAAATTGTTTAGATTAATTACAACTTAAATTTTTTTTCTCTCATAATAATAACAGTAGATGATAATTTTTTAAATTAATGGGGTGTTTGGTATAACCTATATAAGTACACTTATTTAAGTCACATCACCTACTTATTTTTCTACATATTTTTTCATAAAAAGTCAAAAAGTATACTTATTCAGATCAAGTACAAAATCTTAAATATTTAATTTTTAATTTTTTAAATTTTATTTTTTACGATTGACCTTGCAAAAAGATCATAATTAGAAATATGATGTTACTTGTAACTAGTGTATTATAAGCAATATAAAAGAATCATGTATGTTTTATGATAGATTATATAATATATAAATAATAGTGACACCACATCATCGTCTATATATATGGTATCATTAATCGGTAATAAAATAACACATGGAGAGTTAATTCTATTTGTCAAATATAATTAACAATTTAATAATTCCGCATTTTTGTGGTAGGGTTAATTATGTTTATATATAAATGATGATAAAATATCACTGTTGTATTGAATTTTTTTTTACAAAATTTTCATATATAATAATGTAGTTTGTTATAGTTTTTTCATTTTCAATCAAAACAACCACCATGTTTTCGTATTAGAAAAATGCCATTAAAAAATCATTTGAAATATTATTTCTATATAATTTTTTTTTATTTGTTAATTATTTTCCTTACCCTCCAAAAAATAAAAAATAAAAAATTGAGGGGGCCCATGTCCCCGAACCCCTTCATAAATTCGTCCATGTATACAAGGAAGAAATAAACCACTAGCACAAAGAGTATCAAATTCTTCTCCATAAGAGTTGAACCTGAGATCTCACACTATATATGGTGTTACACAACTACTAAGCCAAATGCCGTAGTTAAATTAATAACTTACACAAGTGGTTTTTTGTAATTTATTTTTATTTTTATATTTTCACTTGATCTCTATAGTTTCATAGGTTTTGTTTTTTTTGGTCCAAAATGCTAACTACAATGGACGAAGAACTAACATTAAAAATGTGAGATTTAAATTGATGAAATTGAGATTGAGATTAAAGTAAAATTTCACTCAAATTAGAAGAATTAATGATATAACTTTCCATACCAAAATAAATAAATAAATAAATTATGTCAATAGTCCTTATAACTTTTTTTGAATTTCACTTTAATCTCTCTAACTTGACACCTATTGTTCTTCAAAAATTTTAGACACGAAAGAAAAAAAAGACCTAGGCACTCCAAACTCTTTATCAAAAATTTTACCAAAATCGTTTGGTTCAATTTTAGAATCCATTTTCCAAAATCCAAAACCCAAAACTTTGTTGGTTTTGGGTTTTCACAACATATATTTCAAATATCATTTTGAACCCATTATTCAAAACCCAAAATCCAAAATTTTTTTGTTTTGGATTTTCACAAACACGCTTTCAAGTATTGTCCAAATAATTTTTTTTATGTTTTAGATGTATTTGATCTATATATACTTAAACAGTAAACAAAATGTGAAGAAATCAAAACAAATTTAATAAACACATAAAATATTAAACTTGTATTAGTTTTTAAAATAGTTGAATTTTTATTTTATTTTGTATATTTGTCATTATTCAGTAATTTTATATAAAAAAAATAGAAATGTGAAATGCTTTAAATGTATTATACTTGAGTAGATATAAGAGTGGAAAAGAAGTGTTAAAATTTATAAAACATTCATACAAAGTGGCACTTTGCTATATAAATATTAGATGCAACTAAAAGTACAATTAGATTATGTATATGAAAGAAGTAAATAAATTTGATTATAATATTACAAAAAAGTTTTGACTATGAGACAAAAAAACACAAGACCTAAAAAAACTTAAGAATTTTGAAAACTCATAACTGAATAAGTTTTGAATTCAATTTCTAAATATTATTTCGAAAATATACCACTCAAAAACTACTTTAACATTTTTGTTAAAAAACTATCAAAAAATTCACACAATACTTGTAGGGTGTGTTTGTTTGGACGGACTGGATAAGGGGGGATTGTAATCCATCGGACTGTTAGCCCGGGATACATTGTCCCGGGACTATTTGGTTGGATTGGATTTGTATCCTATGTTTGTTTAATCATGGGATTAGATGTCTGGATTGGACTATTTTTAGTAAATCCAATGTTTGGTTAAACGGACTGGATAAGGATAAATGTTCAAAAGACTATTTTACCCTTATAATCTATAATTTATAATTTAACAACACTAAAAAAATTTAATTTATAAGGCCACAATTTTTAATTTATTATTTTAAATTAAATTAAATTAAATTTATATTTTATATTTTTATTTAATATATAATTTTAAATAACGACAATAAAAAAATAATTTTATATAATATATAAATTAAATTTTCAACAACACTAAAAAAATTTAATTTATAAGGACATAATTTATAATTTATTATTTTTAAATAAATTTAATTTATAATTTATATTTTTTATTTAATATATAATTTTAAATTAACAATACTAAAAAAAAAATTTATTTAATATGTAAATTTAATTTTTTAACAACACTAAAAAAATTTAATTTATAAGGCCATAATTTATAATTTATTATTTTTAATTAAATTTAATTTATAATTTATAATTTATAATTTAAATTTTTTATTTAATATATAGTTTTAAATTAACAACACTAAAAAAATAATTTATAAATGTTCAAAAGACTATTTTACCCTTTTCTAATTGTTTACTAAGTAATAGCATGGAGGGTAAAATGGACATTTCACAAAATAATCCCATGGGATACCAATCCCATGGTTTCTATCCCACACCCCCCATGGGATAGGATAGTCCTATGTTTGTGGGATTAATAGTCCGGGGAGACTATTAGTCCGGAGCAAAATTTTTCAAACAAACAATGGACTATTAGTCCGGTGGGACTAATAGTCCAATCCCACCCTCTTATCCCTCAAAACAATTGTGTTAAATTTTTTATAAGATATCTAACGTTGCTAATTATTCTTCTGTTTTAAATGTTAATGGACAAAATGATTACATTGAGAATCAAAATAAAAAAAATGTAATATTTAAATGAGTAATATTATAAATTCATATTTATCAACTCAAAAATTATTAAGAAATTAATCTTTATCACACCTTGGGCTGTCTGGGAAGTGAGATTTTAGTCCAATTTAAGTTAAAATTTACAAAAAAAATAAAATAAGTTAAAATAATTACAAAAATGAGTGAGACCACTAAAAAAATGAGTACTAATAACTCTAAAATGATGTGGGTCCTACATGATGGGATGTTTTGCTCTTGTGTTTTTTTTTTTTTTTTTTTTTGAATTTTCACCTCATTAGTGGTCCATTAGTGCTCCCAAATTAATGGGATGAATCATTGTTGAAATAATTAATCAGACAAAATGTCACATCAAACTCATAATTATTTCACTTTTTTCCTCACAAATATCACATTCAACTACAAAAAAAATCAAATTATCTTTTCAAACATAAAAATTTTAACCTATTAAAAAACTAAAAACTAAAATAATCTATTAAAATAACAACTTCCCAAACACTCCCTTCATATAAACCTCACATGAATTTTATACTATATAAATTAATCTTCACAATATAATACCCTAACTAAAAATTCTTAGATAAACAAAGTCTCGATTCAGAAACTTTTCTTATTTAGGGGTGGCTTGAGATGATCTAAATTAGTATATTTTTTGATTTTTTATTAAATATGGGTTGAGTATGGGTTGGATTTGAAATAAAATGGTAGAAAAGTGATGTGATTTAAATGAGATGATGTGATTTAAACAGGTTAGTGACTTTTTAACTTTTTTAAATAATAACAAATAAAGGCTTTAAATTGATGAAATTTAAAAAATAAAATAAAATAAAAGTGAAATCTGGGTGAAGGAGGAGTAACGGTGTAATTTTGCCACCATCCTGATTCCTTCCCCCCTGCCGTCTTGTTTTTCGTTTTGGAGAGAGAAAGGTGGTGTTTGGAACTTGGTTCCCAAATTTTTTTCTCATTTTTTCACTAAAAGATAAAAGTTTTGCAAAATTAAAAAAAACACATCCAAACAAAATATCACATCTAACTTTATAATCATTTCACTTTTTCTCTCACAAACATCACATCTAACCACAAAAAACCCAACTATCTTCCCAAACATTAAAATTTTTTTATCCAATAATATCCTATAACTAAAAAAATCTACATAAAAACCCACTTCCCAAACACCCCCAAAAGAGACCTGAAGCGTAAGTATCCTATTATATATATTTTTGATATACGTATCGTCTGAGTCCCCTCCTTCCTGCTCCTCACCCACTTCAAATTATTGAACGGTCTCGTTTCCTTTTCTCACCGACACGCACAGAAACACACACAGCATTTTCTCTCTCTTCTTTACTCTCTCCAAGCTTCGAATCTCACTCTCTCTCTCTCTCTCTCTCTCTACAGTGTGTCCCTTTCTTGAATGTCAAAACAGCGACCTCAACAATGGCGACACCAAACCATAGCCAACCTCACCTCTTCTTCTTCTTCTTCTTCACTTGCATTGCAGTCTCGCATGTTTTCTAGGTCAGCACAAGTTCTTCTCCAACTGTAAACTCTGTTAAAAAAAGAAAAAAAAGGAACTGAAATGGAGAAGAGTAATAGAGCTAACTCTCGGTTTTTCGCTGATTTTGTCCTGTTAATCGCGACGGCGATCTTCACTCTCCGTGTTGTTGAAGGGACTACTGATTCGTCTGACGGTACTTCCTCATATTCATTTTGATTTGTTGATTCGAGTTTTTTTTTTTTTTTGGGGGGGGGGGGGGGGGGGGGGGGGGGGGGGGGGTGGGGTTGGGGGTAATGTGTTGTGATTCGTGAGTTTTCAGGTTTAACTATTTGTGATTTTGAATTTTTGTTCAGTCTTAAGAGTCAAAATGCGAATAAAAAATTCAGTATTGACTCACTGTTGAATGGATCTTGAATTCGTGATTCTCTCTCGCTATCTCGGCATATATATATATATATATATATTTATATGCATGTGTGTTTGATGTGTTGGTTTGAGTTTCTGAATATGGTGTTGTTTGAAATGTAGTTCAAGCTCTTCAGGTTATCTACAATTCACTGAATAATCCTCCGCAGCTAACTAATTGGAAAACGAGTGGTGGAGATCCTTGTGGAGAGTCATGGAAAGGGGTTACTTGCCAGGGTTCTTCTGTTGTTTCAATGTGAGTGCTTATCATCTCTTATCAGGCTTATTTGTGCATGTAATTGTATATGTAAATGTATTCTTTCAGATAGGCTCTTTGTTAAATTGTGTTTTGTGTTTTCATCAGTGAATTGATTTGGTTTATGAGAGATCTTGTATTGTTGTTGTTGTTTTTGTTTTAACAGTCAGATTTCTGGGTTGGGACTCAATGGGACAATGGGATACTTGCTTTCGGACTTTCTGTCGCTAAGAACATTGTGAGACAACTCTTCGTTTACTCGATTGAAATTGCTTTTGGCTAATTGGATTGTTTAGTCATGTCGATATTTGTTTGTTGCAGAGATATGAGCGACAACAATATTCACGATGATATTCCATATCAGTTGCCACCGAACCTTACGGACCTGTAATGATGGAAATTTTTTTTTTTTTTTTTATTGATTTATGTATCTTTATTTTATTTATTTTTTATAAAATTCTATATTTTGTTTAGGTTACAGGCTTAATTTGCCAAGCAATTGTTGTCTGTTTTACAACGCAGAAATCTTGCATACAATAATTTGAGCGGGAACCTACCTTACTCCATTTCTAGCATGGTTTCTCTCAATTACTTGTAAGTAGCATGTCTGAAATGCTGATAATATTTTTTGCATATTTATTTTTTATTTACACAATTTAGTTACATTTTGGGAATCTTTTCAATTGCCTAAAGTTTTATTTATTTATTTTAGGAATGTTAGCCGGAATTCTCTCTCTCAGTCAATTGGAGATATATTTGCTAATCTTGCTGGACTTACAACCTTGTAAGATATCCCACCTAAATATATATGCATTTTTATTTGGTTGTCTTTTCCTGGATTACTTTTGACTGTTATGCTTTCTGCCTAATGACTGCAATGTCAGGGTTTGGTACATTGGATTCATAATTCAATGAGTTTCATATCCTCTGAACCTTCTAGAGTTCATTAAACTTTATTCTCTTTTGGAAGTGGGTCTGATTTTTGAGAAATTGAGTATGTGGTCTCCTTTTGGAGTGAAGAGTACCAAAGCAAAAATTAAACAATAACATACCAAGGAACAACACCAAAGAAAAGATCCATGTCAAGCATGACAATAATAATTAAGAGAAATATTATACATAAATGAATTGTGAAATGAACCCGAGGGACCTCTGTGAAAGTTGTATATGTTGACTTGGTGTGAATATAGTTTGTAAAGAAACCAAATGAGCAATGTAAGATTTATATTATATCCATAGTCATGATTTCTTCCTGTGATTGCATTTGTATATATCATTGTCTAGCTATATCTTATGACTTTCTTCTCATTTGTGAGTTCCCTGTGAAGAACTGCTTCAGTTTCTGATATATTCTACCAATAAAAAATCTCCTTAGTATTTTCTTTTAATGTTCTACATAATGTATTGACATGTATGTGCTGTAGGGATCTCTCTTTCTGCAACTTAACTGGCAATCTTACCAGTTCCTTCAGCGCATTATCCAATCTCTCTACCCTGTGAGTGTAATAAAGAACTACTTGTTGATTTTTTTTTTTTTTTTTTTCATTCCTCTTCAGTTTGTTTGAACTTTTTGAATGTTTTGGGATTTTTGACAGTCATGTGCAGAACAACCAATTAACTGGTCCTCTTGATGTGTTGGCTGGTTTGCCTTTGACAGATTTGTAAGCTTATATGCTAACTTTGGGGCTTGAGTTTAATATTTTTAACCAATTTCTTATTCCTGCTTCTTCAATTTTCCACAGAAATGTTGCAAAGAACCATTTCAGCGGGTGGATACCAAAAGTACTTATTTCTATCCCTCATTTTATGTAAGTGCCATGTTTACACTCTGCCTGTTTGTGTTATATAATAGAACTGCAATATCTCTAATCTAAAATTTTAAATAAACAGATATGACGGAAATTCATTTGATAATAGTCCTGCTCCTCTGCTGCCGCCGTATACCTCACCCCCCCCTGGTAGACCACATAGTAATCGCAGCCATTCTCCTCCAGGTGCACGTGCATCTTCGGGTTCTAATGGCCAACTATCCAATCCAAATGATGGAAATAAAAAGGGGTTGACCACTGGATCTATTTTAGGCATAACTCTAGGCTCTTTGTTTGTGGTTCTCTTTGTGATGCTTGTGCTTGTGTTTTGCCTCCAAAAGGGCAAAAGGAAGGAACCTGCTGCTGTTAGAACTTTTGCAGGAAGTCTCCCTGTTAGCACAGATAAAGGTATGTCCAAGAAGAAGAAGAAATTTTTGTTTTTCCACTTTTGTGATTAATTTAATTCCGTAGAAACTTCTCACTATTATATCTGATCTAATATTAGGTCAAAAACTGTGGTTAATTTTAATACGGCTTCAATTACCAATTAGGTTCCCATTTTATGTTTCCTTTTTCTCCTTTTCTTTGGTTGGGACTTTTTATTAATTTGTTTATATCAAAAGTTATTGCTAATTTAATCCACATGACACAGAGAAGCCAAGATCAAAAGTTTTCCTCACAATTATATCTGATCTAATATTTAGGTGGAAAGCTGCCCTTAATTCTTAATATGATTTAAAATAGTCATTATGTCTTTTCATTTTCTCCTTTTCTTTGGTTTGGACTTCTTATTAATTTGTTTATATCAAATGACCTTGCTAATTTAGTCCACACGGAGCACAAAGGACCCAAGATAAAAATGATCTCCATGATGTAGGTTTGTTGAGATTGGACAGCCTCAGCTTTGATGTGAAGTGAAACATGTGCGGCTATATGTCGAGTTGGCATTTTTGTCAATTTGATGTGAATTGCATGACTTTGTTTCTTTAAAGATGCATAGTATTAGATCCCATGTCAATTAAATTAATTTGTGCTATGTTGGTTTGCATATTCTCTTTTATGTTGTGCTATGAAATGTGTTATTTTAGTATGATGGAGCTGAAAACTCTTATGGTAACATCCTGATCTGTTTTTGTCATGCATTCTGCTTCACTTCATACTGATACAGAGATGCAAGAGCAGAGGATGAAATCCACGGCTACTGTGGCAGAATTGAGGCCCCTGCCTGCAGAAAAATTAATGGCGGAACGGATACAAGGGAAAAATGGATCTGTAAAGAGAGTGAAGTCCCCTATAACTGCTGCTTCTTATGCAGTTGCTTCTCTCCAAACGGCCACAAACAGCTTCAACCAAGAAAATCTTATTGGTGAAGGTTCCCTTGGTCGTGTTTATAGAGGAGAATTTCCTAATGGAAAGGTAATTTTGTTGTGCTTATGCATTCGATGTCATTACCATTCCTAATGCTTTTAACTCATAATAGGCTTAAAAAGAGGATTGTACCTACTGCATAAAGCTTGGCTTAAAGCAAGATATGTGAGAAGTAGATTTTTTTGTGCGTGCGTGTGTGTGTGTGTGTGTGTGTGTGTGTGTGTGTGTGGAGGCTGATTCCCACTGCTCAAACTGCAGCACAAGGCAAGCGGAGGATAGCACTTTCCACAGCACTAGGTCATAGTAGGCTTAGCATCCATTTATAAGAAGGTTAGCCTTTGCCAGATGACTCAGATCCTAGCTAGTGGAGATTGTATTTTTGCCATTATCCTAGCAAGCCAAGTGGGGGTTGTGTTATAGCAATGCTGTAGTAATATACTGAGATTTATTTATGATGTAAAAATTTATTAAAGTGGGCACTAGTATGGCAATAAAGAGGTGGCCATTAATTCCTGAGTCGTGGCTTTGAGTGATAGTGTGATAATGCAAAATTAAGGAGAGCATTGTAATTTCGAAGTGACAATTTAAGAACCAAATAATTCTGTGTGTATTCCTTTCTTCAAGGATTTGTTGGTTTTTTTTTTTTTTTTTTTTTTTTGATAACTAAAATATTCTATTAAAGACAAAGCTCCAAAGGGGCACAACCTTTGCACAGAAACTGTAAGAGATAAAAAATGCTCAACATTAACTGGAGCTCTCCTGTAAAATCTCCAAGAAGAAAAGAGGATTTACAAAAAAAATTATTTACGTAAAAATGAAACCATGCAAAACTTTAGTAGTTTTTCATCCAATCATAACCAATCAAGAGGAGTGCCTCCATACTTCCTTTCTTTTGACGTTTCCCCATCTGTTTATTCCCAGATTATCTTCCATTGTAGTAGACCATGTCAACCACCTTGTATCTTCTCAGATGCCAACATCCATCTGTCCTTGTAACATGTTAATTAGGTTGCTGTTAATCTCAGTTACCTTTCCTGCATAGGAAGGACTTGAATTTTGAATCAGCAATGCTGTACGGTATATATAATGAAACCAAATAAAAATTGTTTCTGTTTTGATTTATGAAGTGCAGACTCAATTCAAAAAATCATCAGTTTCCACTATTGTTGGTTCTCCAACCCTGTGTCACCAATCTACTTTATCCTAGACTGTACTTTGATTCACTTTGGATGATATGTCTTTCACCTCAGGCATTTTGGTCTTCTTGTCCTTCAATCAGTGTCTTTCTATAAGCCATGTGAAGTTGTCTCAGAGGTGTACTTATTGTTGTCTTAGTTGAACTTGGCAATGGCATATGATCGACTTTGGATGAATGTATTAGCTAACCACAAATGTGGAGTCCATAGATGCTCAGCTGAGCCATTCGTTCAGTACTTAAGTTTGATACACAACTCAAGGAATTTACCTAATGCAACGTCAATTCTGAAGTTCTGAAATGTGGGCTCAAGTTATACAAATCATGTACAGATTTTTTTTTTTTTTTTCCCAATTGCAGTTTGTTTTGCTTGAAGTGACCATTGCACGTGGATGCAGATTTTCTATGGATTGTGGTTTGAATGCCGGGATGTGTCATGGGTTGTTTTGTAGACTTCCAATTCTGATGCAACGGATTCAGTTGCTTGTTTTCATGATGATTCAATCTACTTTTTCCCTCATCCACTCTTGGTTTTAGATATGCGGTGGTCAACATGTCACCTAGGCTGATAAAACCATCTTCTGAATTATTTTTAAATGATGTCATGGATCACTTTGTTGTGCTTGCTACTTGTCTTCGTTGTGTTATGGCTAGAAGTAAAATAAATACCTAGACCTTTTCACTTTGATTAAGATGTCATCCTCTTCATGATACCATTATTCACCAGCTAAGCAAGTGTGGTCTGGCATGTGGCAATACCACATCAGCTGCATGATTAGAGTTCTTTTCTCTGCTTATACTTCATACATTTTGTAATGATGAAATAATTAATTTGGTGTATTGTTCATTGTAGATAGTGGCCATTAAGAAGATCGACAATGCAGCGCTCTCACTGCAGGAGGAAGATAATTTTCTCGAAGCTGTTTCAAATATGTCACGTCTGAGGCACCCAAACATTATTACGTTGGTGGGCTATTGTGCAGAGCATGGCCAACGTCTTCTGGTTTACGATTATATTGGAAATGGGAGCGTGCATGATATGCTACATTTTGCTGATGAAAGGAACAAGATGCTAACATGGAATGCACGTGTTAGAGTAGCACTTGGCACTGCTCGAGCTTTAGAGTATGTTATATGTCTACTTGTTTTGAAGTCTCTCTCTCTCTCTCTCTCTCTCTCTCTGTGTTTTCCTTTCTGAACAGTGGACTCTTTGTCTAGGTACTTGCATGAAGTGTGTCTGCCTTCTGTTGTACATAGAAACTTCAAGTCGGCAAACATTTTACTTGATGAAGAGCTCAATCCTCACTTGTCAGACTCTGGTTTAGCTGCTTTAAACCCAAATACAGAGCGACAGGTAGTTTGATGGGGCTTGCAATTGCTATATATATTACTTATGTGGCTCTGTGTTTTTGTCCAAGAGATCTTGAATGCATTTGCACAAATGAACACCTTAGAAGAACATATATTAGGGTGGGAGATATAAAAATCTTTTTCACTTGGATAATTCACTTGTAGAGGATGCCTTATCCTCTTTTTCTTGGCTTTGTGCCGTAATAAATTTCTTGTTTGTTGCTGATCAAAAAAAAAAAAGAATGCTTCAAAATCTAACAGCTTTACAGGGTTCAGTGAAAACATAAAAAACTAGTGTAAAAGCTATAGAATGATCCCTATTGGCAAAAAGTGGTATATATACACCCATCTGAGAGAAGCAATCATGGGTTTATGAGTGTGGTGAGCAAGCTTGATTTAATTCTTGCAGAGTGGCTGTGTTAAGCTTCCTGATCTAAATGCTCTCTCTCTCTCTCTCTCTACATCTTTTTGAGGATAGGGAGCCTGATGTAGAATGCTGTAGAGAAGAGAGAAGAAGAGGGGGAGGTGAAGACGAGGGTACAAATGGCCATAACTTTTACTCAATATCTCATTAATTTAAAATTGAACAATACAATGAAAACCCTGAAAAAAACGCTAATAAAAAGTAAGAAACCAAATCCTATTATTATTTGGAAACTAAATATTGATAATATCCTAATTATCTATAAATAAACATAAATATTAAAGCATAAATTACAAAATAAATAAAATCTCAGAGACATCTTAGAGATGTACCACATCAGAGCTTACATGCCCATGCCTCACACATTGCCCATTAGGGGATGCTCAAGCTAACAGCTTTTGGTGCCCCTCTGCGTTATATCTTTTTGATATTTTGTTCCTATAATGCTCGACAGGTTTCATCAACCCGAATGGTTGGTTCATTTGGTTACAGTGCTCCCGAATTTACTTTATCTGGAATATACACTGTAAAGAGTGATGTGTATAGCTTTGGGGTGGTGATGTTGGAGCTGTTGACAGGTCGGAAACCGCTGGATAGGTAAAAACTATCCTAGACGACTAAATAGGCCTGTTACATTCTCGAAATAATTTGATGTTTTCTACTGACTGATGGTGGCTTGTTCTTGTCCTCTCCTTATTCCTTTTTGGTTGTTATGTTGTTTAGTTCAAGGGTGAGATCGGAACAGTCACTTGTAAGATGGGCTACTCCTCAGCTCCATGATATAGATGCCTTAGCAAAAATGGTGGATCCTGCACTAAATGGCATGTATCCTGCAAAGTCATTGTCACGTTTTGCCGACATCATTGCCCTCTGTGTTCAGGTAATGTTCTTTCTACATAACAAGTTAGAAAGCTGCTTTAGTTAGATTTAGCTTTTGATACTTTTCAAGGAAAAAAAGTTGGCTTTTGACGAATCATAAGCTTGGGAATAAACAAACTTGTATCCTGTGACTTCTGCTATATTCTGAGGAGAAGGTTTTCTGAAATTATAATTGGAAGACAGCTTGAGAATATCTGTGGATTTCCTCTGCATCGCTGTGAACTTCCTAATTTCTGTTGATCTTGTGATATACCTAGAATGAGATTGTGATTGGTGCATAGCAATTGCTTCTACGTATGATCACATATGGGTAAATTACATTTTACCCACTTGTGATTAGGCTATAAAACAGGAAGCCTTCCTCAAATTTAAGTTGTGACATTAAACCCCCTTATAGCTATCTAGACTCAAACAACTAATTTTTCAATCCATAGTAAATGTCAGATAATAAAATGTCTAAAATATCCTCATTGTTCCTTTAATTTTTTTAGTATTCTCTTTTCTTATCATCTACTTTCTTATCTTTATAGTATTCTCTTTTCTTATCACCTACTTCCTAGTTTTTATAGTGTTCTCTCTTCTTATCACCTATCGCAGCTACTTTTCTGTTCTTCCTTAGCTCCGGCAGGCTACATTCACTGTTGGCAACCACCCCTTCCATCACTAACCATCCCGTAGTTGGTCCTTCTATCTTCTTGGCCCTCTCCCATACATTCTCTCTCTAGAAATCCTATTACACCTCCCATGGATATTATTTTTTATTTTATTTTATCAGCAATACTTGCCACCACATTCTTCATCTAAGGGGTGGAGTCCTCCATGTTCATCACCCACTAAGTGCGTATTCTGCTCTTGATTTTAATGCAGTATAGTTTCAGCTGCAATGACTTCATGTGCCACTGCCAGCTCAAGAATGTGTATAGAATGGGTTTCAGATTTGGTGTGTATATATATACATATAATATACTACTAATGCACAAAATGTGAGAGGTCGGTGATTTCAATGCACTTTTTTCGGTATGCGTGTAATTTTCCAAAGCTTATTTCATGTAATCAAAACAAAGCTCAAATCTATTTGACATTATATATAGACATGTATATATATATATATATGTATCCTTTGTTTATCAAATTTTTTGAAGTGGGTCTGTTATGTGTATCCATATATGCATGTATATCATGGCTTTTAGAGCGAGGAGGGTAACGGCTAGTGTACAATGGTGGTGGGCAATAAGATGTTGAGATGGTGATAGGTGTGTGTTGTTGTGGTATGTATATTGCTAACAAGAAATGGCAGATTGTGGTTTAACATATACAGTGGTGGATTGAGAGAGATGGGTTAGTGTGAAACAGGGTTGAGAAGGCTATAAATGTCATTTTACTTCATTAAAAATTCAATTTGGAAATAAAAAAATTAATTTTTTTTGTATGTCTCATGCACACGATTGACTTGAATAGAAAATGTAACGATTTTGCATTGTACTATACAATAGGGAGTAAAAAAAATTTAAGGGGGTTCTATGTTTATTGTCTAAACCAGAGGGGATAAATTGTAATTTACCCTTTATTTCTTTGTACAAAATGATGTGATATTGACACTTTCAGTTTGGAAAGAATAGCACTTAAATCCAGAAACACAAAATCATATAAATTTATCCTCACCGGTATTTACTAGTAAGTCAAAATGGATTTATTTATGATTTGTATCTTCTATGCAGCCTGAACCAGAGTTTCGGCCTCCCATGTCTGAAGTTGTGCAAGCACTGGTCCGGTTAATGCAAAGGGCGAGTGTGGTGAAAAGGCGCTCCGGTGATGAATCTGGTTTTATGTACAAGACTCCGGAGCATGAGGCAACTGACATGTCATTTTAGATACCGTGACTTGAAACTGTTGGGGCCTATGCAATTTTGTATACAATTGTGCAAAGGACAAGGAGTGATTGAAGCGCACAAGGATTAGAGGAAAAATTGTGAAAAGTGATCACTATCGGATCAGAAGGATATTGAGTTGTTTTAGCATGCTACTTCACAATGCGAGTGCAGGTGTATATTCGACTGAAGGTGATGCTTTGATATTATAACCATCATTGAATATTTTGATCCATGTCCAAAGGAATTTTCGGTGTAATAAAACCTTTTGTTTGATCACAATGAAGTTCTGTGAATTACCAAGAAAAAAAATCAATATTCGTTAGGGTGTCGGGGAAAATAGCTTCGAATGCGAACTATTTGGTGGCCACTGCAATGATTACACTATTGGTCCCTTAAGTTTGAGTAAAGTTTCACTTTAGTCCTTATAATTTAAATTTGAACAATTTAAATCTTACATTTTTAATTTTATTGCAATACAGTCTCTATTATTTGTCGTTAACATTTTAAATGGAAAAAAACCTAGTACAAAACTAAAGGGACCGAAATGGGATTCAAAAGGAATTGTAGGGACCACCAGTGTAATCAATAAATTATACGAATGGTTTCTATAGTTTGTTTTGATTTTAATTTTGATCCCTCTAGTTTTGGACGTGGTCTTTTTCCATTTAAAATTCTAACGGTAAGTGATCACAATAAAACAAAATTGAAAGTGTAGTATTCAAATTGAAATTATAGGGTTCAGAATGTAATAGTTAACAGAGAGAGGTCATGAAAGCTTCATGCAGGTCTCATCTTCAGCTGTGTTGGTAATTTGAGAATAATTTTCAGCAGAAAAAAACAGTGGAAGCTTTCTATCATAGGTTTCATGCAAGCCCTATCTTTCTTTGAGCATTGTTGAACAGTCCTTCGATGGCTCTGCTCCTTTAGAGGTAGATAATCAAGGTTGTTAGATTGATATATATCACTTAGTTCTTGACAATTTATTTATGTTTTTGAAATAATTGGTGATTTAACATGATACTTGAGCTCTAGTTTCGAAAAGTCCTGTGTTTTAGGTTCCATTTGGATAGATGTGGATTTCAACAAAATCAAGGGAATTTGAGGTTGTGGGTAGTAGAGATTAGAGGCGATTAGTCGTTGACCTTTAGGAAAATGGTAGACACTTCAATGGCTTGAGATTGCCGGAGGTAGAAGAGGAGAAGACTAAGGCAAGTTTAGAGAGGAAAGGGGTGGCAGTGAGAACACTTAGGCCAT
Source organism: Camellia japonica (assembly GCA_030407325.1). NCBI lineage: Eukaryota > Viridiplantae > Streptophyta > Magnoliopsida > Ericales > Theaceae > Camellia > Camellia japonica. The sequence continues at coordinate 112,230,680 of JAPPVO010000014.1, read as the reverse complement.
GTTTGATTCACAATATTAATAGTGAAGTATTAATAATCCTATTAAATTAGTGTGGTATTCACTATCCAATAGGATTAATATTCATTGAATTAATAATCCCACCCCTACCCCATTACTAATAATCCTACAAATTTGTTGGATTAATTATCCATTGGATTAATAATCCTAAACCAAAATGTAAAACAAACATAGGATAATTGGGCCCACGGATTAATAATCCTAATCCCATACTCTAATCCACCCAATCAAACATGCTCTTAGAGTATGTTTGATTGGGTGGATTAGAACATGGGATTAGGATTATTAATCCGTGGGCCCAATTATCCTATGTTTGTTTTAACATTTTGGTTTAGGATTATTAATCCAATGGATAATTAATCCAACAAATTTGTAGGATTATTAGTAATGGGGTAGGGTTGGGATTATTAATCCAATGAATATTAATCCTATTGGATAGTGAATACCACACTAATTTAATAGGATTATTAATACTTCACTATTAATCTTGTGAATCAAACATGACCTTAGTGTATGTTATGTGAATTCTTGTTGCTCTTGTTATTGTTATTGTTGTTGCACTTATGATGTCGTTATATAAACTCCAAGAGTATTGGAGCCCAAGCAACCTCAAGACAGGTGTCGAGTTCTCCTCAACTCGACATGAGGGTGATATCAGCCCTATTAACTGTGTCTTATGATTCAGGTCCTTAGAAAGTTTGCACCATAGGAGCTACAGTTGTAGGTATGATATCTTGAGAGGCGTATCATATGTGCATCAGATGTAAGTGGAAGGTCAACGTTCCTTTCTCTAAGCCAAGTCAAAGGGGGAGCTGTCACTGCAGGGAGACGACTACACGACCTTAATGATCCCAAGGTCTTAGCCTCCAATCCACAATCCTCCAATGATCCTAAGCGAGAATGCCTAGGCCCTGCTCCCAACCTAGGCAACCAAGATGGTGAGCGCATAGGTCAGCCAAGGGCTCATCCTGAGCAGCTAAGTAAACATAGGTGAGCCAAGAGTCCGACTATGTTGTTATGGAGTTGGGGTGAGTGGGTAGAGAATATATTTCTTGAGTTATGAAGGGCCATAGAGAGCTCTAGGTGAGCCAGCTCTATCAAAGTGAGTTGTGGCCTTGTTTTCATACTTGGTGGTGTGTATGCCCCGCTTAGGATAGGTATACAACCCCAACTCATCGTAGTGCCTCAGGGGTCTGCCACATGGATGTGTGATGGTGATGACATACTCATCGTGGTGCCTCAGGGATTTGCCACGTGGATGTGTAGTGGTGCTGATGTGACACTCGTAGGGCTCGCCACATGCCAAGCATAATATAGATATCCACATTAATGCCCCATGTACAGATATTCTTATGAAAGTCTGTATATGTATGACAAAGATGTCGAAAATATAACTCATGTAGTTAATAAAGTTTGATTTCTTTTGAATTAAAGGGAAAGATACATTTTAATTTCACCTGGCACGAACTGGCCGGACGAAAATGTGGACTTGCTGGGCGATGACCTCATTCCACAGGATCTTTATTACTTCACATGAGATTTCAGCTTCATTCCATAGACTCCAAATCTCGCCTGTCACTCTTTCCATGCCGCTGGGCGGTGGGTTCATGGTCTTGGTATTGGAGTAGTCCATAATTTCATAATGATGACGAGATCGAAGCATCCATAAGAGTGTAAGTGCGTGTAGTGCTGGAGGAAGTTAGGGCGAGCGATGGCCTCAGTGTTGAAAAAGAGGATGTTGAGCGGAGTGTTATGGGGAATGCTTGGCTGAGCGTTGCCGAAAGCGCTCTCTTCTGCCATGTTAAGATCTGTGAAGTTCTCTATGTCCTATCCAAGTCCCAAATCTTCATTTGGGTTTTCCAACGGTGCTGACATGATGGAGATGTGGTGGTCTAGATCTCTCTCTCTCTCTCTCTCTCTCTCTCTCTCTCTCTCTCTCTCTCGGTCTTTGCAAAAGGATGTTGATTCGGATCCTCTCGAAATATGGGATCAATACCTAATTTGCCTGGTAGGTGGATCCCTGGAGAGGGAGGTTGCCTTCTTGGTTTAGCAAGAACCAAGTGTGTGACGGTGGTATTGTGTAGAGCTTTGTAAACGTTAATGCCTTGTACCATTTTACCTCAGAATTCTTCTGGCACCTCTCGATTGTATATGTGAATGTTGGGTGCTGGATCCAAGGGGATTCGAATAGCAGATCTTGGAATTACCATGGAGGCATGAGGAGCATCCTTCGAAAGAACTCACACACCAGATGGCGGTGGTGAGTAGGAGTGGAGCTCAAAGCTCTATATTTTGAACCTCTCTGGTTTGGAGCCTTGTTCACTGGCTGCCAAACAGTGTTATCTTAGTGTCCCTCTTCTCCAGAAGTCATTTAGAGAGAATGACTTATTGAAGTTGAGAGAGTGTTAGCGATTGAATATGAATTTGCTTGCATTTTTTGTTTTGTTGTGTTTGCTCTCTTATAAAGGGATTGCATCGGAAAAGAGGGGGTGAGTTTACTAACTTTTGCAGCTTTATGACGACGTTAGGAATGAGCGATTCCATGAAGAGGACAACTCATCAATTGAAGTTATAGCTGTTGGTTTAGAGCGGACCATTAATAGCTATTGATTTGGAGCTGCTCATGGTAACTTGTGATAGCTTTTGTAGCTATTAGCAAAGTGACTTTTTGGAGAGTTAAGGTTTTTATGGTCTATTTTTAATGTTTCTACCAAGCAAAGAGACTTTTTAATTGCTTTAAGGATTCTTCCTTGGGAAGGTACAACCTTTATATATATATATATATTTTGGAGCTCCTGTTCCGCTTGAACGTTGCATTTTTGCAACGAAGAACATATACTTTGTATAAAAGTTTGTATCTATTCCCAGTATAGTTTGAACCCACTTTAATAGAGAGTTTCCTTTTTTTCCAGAAAAAAAGGTATTATATATATATATATATTATGAATTTGATCGAAGCTTCGTGTTTTCTAGTCGCTTCCTCCATCTTCTCCTTTTATCCATTGTACAAAGGTTTTTTTTTTTTTTTTTTGAACAACTTTTTTGAAACTTGTTCAGATAGGAGCTTTGTAGTTTCTGGTTGCTGCCCCCGTCTTCTCCTTTTACCCAAGGTGTAGAAGGGTACTTTATTGACTTGGATACCCGTGGCTTGGTTTCTTGGATTAATGTACCATTAAGAAAGTTGTTTGGCAATTGTAGGTTTTTGCTATACTATTCTTTAGTTTGGGTCTAGGTTTTCCATACTCTCTCAATCCAAGCTGAGTTTTGGGTTTCTTTATTCTCTCTCCCAGTTCGGTTCTGGGTTCTCCACACTCTCTCCCTTTATAAGTTTGGTGCTAGATTTTTAGAGAGAGAAAGGAAAGGAGAAAGGTGCCGACAACTGTGAGAAAGAAAAGGTAGTTGCCGACGAGGATCTATTAGGGCAAAGGGTGTTGCGTGGCGAGGAGCTATGATTTTTCTCAAATCTTAGGTTTAGTTTGGGACTGTTTTTGGGTTTGGAATTGGGGCTAGGGTTTTGGTTAATCGATTGGGTTTTTGAATCAAAGGAAAAAAAAAAAAGTGGGTCAAGTTCCAAAGTCATGAAGGGAGAGAAGAGGCGAGCTGTTAGAAGGAGAAAAGGGGGAAGAAAGGTGGCGGCGAATCACAAAGGTCACCGTCGACGAACCGCAAGGGTGCTGTGAAGTGCGACAATCACTTGTGCTATTGAGTCAGGCATGCGTTTTGGAGTTTTGATTGAAGATTCTGTGTGTGAGCCGTCATCAAAGGAGGGCTGGGCTTTTGATCTCTTTTATTTAGTAAAATTAGGGTTTCTAAGGGTGGTTATTGTGGCGAAGTTTGAAAAAGAGAAGCAACCAGGAAGTTGAAGAGAGAGGAACCAAGATTGGGACTTGCGTATATTCTCAGAGCTCTCTCGATTAGGACTTGCGTAATTGGAGATCAATTCTTATAGGTATGTTTTCCATCTCAGTTTATTTGAATTTTGTTTTATTTTTATTTATATATATATATATATATATTTTGTTATTTTGATGAATAAAAAGAATAAAAGTAGATCGTTGTTGTAGGGCCTAAAAATTAGTTAGCCATTACATGGGCTTTAGACTTGCTAAAATTTGAGTGGGATTTGGGGTTGTTTGGAGAGAGCTTAGAAATTTAATAATAAAATATTGAAGAGCTATTGAAGAGCTTTAAATAATAATAAAATATAGGAGTTATGAAATTGAAGAGTTACTGGAGAGCTCTAGATAATAATAGAATCTAGGAGAGTTCGTGAGCTCTAGCTTTGGGTACTTGGCAAATTTTGAGAATTATGAGCTAGCTCTAAGAGCTATGAGAGGAGAATAGAGAGCTAGCTATGAGCTATGAAATTAGAGAGCTATGAAATTTGACTTGTGGGTTCTTGTTTCGGACACTTAGCAAATTTGAGAATTGGGAGCTAGCTCTAAGAGTTGTGAGAGGAGAATTGGCAACTAGCTCTAAGAGCTATGAGAGGAGAGCTCTAAAAATAATATTAAAATATTGGAGAGCTATGGAAGCTAGCTCTAAGAACTGTGAGAGAAGAATTGGTAGCTAGCTCTAAGAGCTATGAGAGGAGAGCTCTAAAAAAAATATTAAAATATTAGAGAGTTATGAAATTGGAGAGCTCTAAAAATAATAAAAAAATATTAGAGTGCTATGAAATTGGAGAGTTTTAAGAATAATAGCTATAAAATTGGAGAGCTATTGGAGAGCTCTAAGAATAATAATAAAATATTGAAGAGCTATGATATTGGAGAACTCTAAAAATAATAATATATTATAGAGTTATGAAATTGGAGAGTTCTAAGAATAATAATAAGATATTAGAGAGTTATAAAATTGGAGAGCTATTGGACTCTAAGAATAATAATAAAATATTAAAGTTATGAAATTAGAGAGGTTTGACTTGTGGGTTCTTGTTCCAGACACTTAGCGAATTTTTGAGAATTGGGAGCTAGCTCTAAGAGCTATGAGCGGAGAATTGGCAGCTAGCTCTAAGAGCTGTGATATGAGAGCTTTAAAAATAATATTAAAATAATGGAGAGCTATAAAATTGGAGAGCTCTAAAAATAATAATAAAATATTAGAGAGTTATGAAGTTGGAGAGCTTCAAGAATAATAATAAGATAGTAGCGAGCTATAAAATTGGTGAGCTATGAAAATACTAGGAGAGTTGTGACTTTAGAGAGCTCTAACAATAATAATAAAATTTGGGAGAGTTGTAAAATTGGAGAGCTCTAAAAATAATAATAAACTATTTGAGAGTTGTAAAATTGGAGAAGTCTAAAATAATGAAGGTATATTTAGAGTCATTACATGAGAATAGTGTATTTAGAGCTACACATTGGTGAGCCAAGAATTAGGAGAAGAACCAGGTCCAAAACTTTGATCTGCCACATGTTGGGGAGCCAGAACCAAAATTTGGTCCACCCCACATTGGGAGCTAGGAACTTGGTGACTTCAGAAAGCCATAAAAAGAATTTAACTCTATTCATATTGGTGAGCCAATGAAACTAGGGAGCTAGTTTTAGGGATTTGAGAGAACTTACGAGTTAAAGTTGAGAAGAGCTAATTGTTGGAAGACTTATTTATTTATTTATTTTAATTAATTAATTAATTAATAATAATAATATATATTTTTTTGAATGCAAGTATGATTCATGAATACGAAACTTACTTGTTGTGATTTGGCATGATACAAGTAGAAATTGATTATTCAAGATGAAGGGGAAAGCTGTTGTGTGTCCGTCAAAGAAAGCCGTCAAAAAGTTACCAAGCAAGGCAAGTGGGGAAGAAGCTTTCGAAGTGCCTTCTGTCGAGCACTAGTTCCGTGCTCCTTATTTTGGAGTTGGGGATAAGTTTTGGCAACAGTTGGAGAACAAAGGGACTATTATTCATTTTAGATCTTGTTAGGAGTACCCGAGGCAGAAAAGGAGGCGGAGGGGATGATAGCTCTTAAGTCTATTATGCGGATGCACATAGAGCGCAGCCTCTACTCGTATGCATTTCTAGCTCGTGATAGTTATGCTTTTACTAAGAATGGTAGGGGTTTTGATACTTGGGTTGAAGAGGTGCTAACCGATTCTTCTTTCAAGGAGATTTTAAAGAACGCAAGCATGAATGGTGCCATAGTGGCAAGTAAAGGGTTGAATGTGAGGAGGGAACCATCATGGTTGAGTGTGACATTTTCCCGTTGGAGTTCTAATTCTCACACTTTTGTTGCTTGGTGGGGGAAATTGACACCTACGTTGGAAGATGTTTGTGCTTTAACTAGTTTGCCTCTACTTGGTATAGCGAATTCATTTGCTAATACGTCTATTCCGAGTCATTTAAAGATTATATCGATTCTGAAAGCCTTGATTTCGGAGGCGTGATTCTTATTGAGCGGCTATGATAAGGAGGACAATATCTTGGGCCGCAACGTCGGGAGCATTATAAGAATACTTTTGGAAGGTGGCTACGATATTGGTATCGGGACTTGAATCCATCTCCGAAGGGAGGAACCGAGATAGGGGAAGAGGGGGTAAATGGGCCCGGATATGAGAATTATAAGTATAGTTCTACTTACCTTGTTGCTTTCCTTTCATATTGGTTGAGTCGGTATATCTTGGAGGGGTCGCCCAAGGATAGAATAAACTTGTCCGTGTTTGATATTGTTGTTTATCTTGCGACTGGTCTTTCGGTTGCACTTGGGCCACTATTTTTGGGGACTCTATACAGGCAGCTTCATATGTATCAAGTTGGAACAGAGAAGTCGAAGGGTCAGTATGATGTTATTAGCTATATATCGACTTCCTTCCTTCAAGTGTTCTTATATGAGCGGTTTTCTAGGCTTAAACCAACGGATTTTGAGCCCGGAGAGAGGCAAGAGCGCCAAGCTGCTAGGTGGTACAGGGCATGCATTCGGGGGCCGTTGATGGATGTCTTTGATGATGAGAGTGAGTTTGTAGCTCGTCCGCATGTTCCACCTGTTGTCGGGGTAGTTCCTTTTCAAATGTATGACTCGGAAGATTCCAAGGTGGTTTTTGATGGTCGATTAAGTAATGCCGAGACGATGACGGCTTGTAGCTTCTTTTTACGTTCCTTGCCCTACTTTGTAGAACGTGTTTATAGCTCTATATTCTATAATCCAGCGAGAGTGGCTCGTCAATTCGGATTTGATCAAGGGGTCCCTGGTCCTGGCGCAATCCTTACTGTAGTCAATGCTTTTGAGCAGTTCTTCTATCGAACTCATCTTTCGAGGCTCCAGAAGTGTAGCAAGTTTATTCGGGTGAGAGCCGATCGTGTGAGTGGGGCGACAGCTGGTTGGCGACATTACTAGAGGGAGACTTTTGCCGCATTTCGAGAGTTTCTCAAAGGTGATATTGGGGACTTAGAGGTTGTATACATCCGGTTGGATAACGAACTATATCAATCGTGCGTAAAAGGTAGGACCAAGGTGGCTAGGGGTGAGTTGTCTCGATTTGCGTACTTAGAGTTACTTTCTAATATGTTGAGTCAGGCGAAGGTGGTTACTGCAGACGGTTTTCAAAGGGAAGTGGGTACAGTTAAGCGGTACTTGAGCCTGCCTAGGGATGAGCCTTCCTAGAGAATGAAGGTTAGCTTTACTCTATTTTTCATGATTTTCTTTCTAGTTATGTTTTCTTTATGTCAGGTATAGAGGTCAGCCATCCTTCATGATATTTCTGTTGCGCCTAGGGCGGCAGGTGTGCCTTCTGAAGAGGAGAACTATGCTGATGATTTGCTTCCACGTCGTCAGTTGTGGAGACAAAGTAAGGCTAATGGTTTTAGTGATTTCGAAAGTGAGGGTGATGATGAGGATAACTTAGAGGGTAATCTGAATGCGAGAGATGATGATGTTGCTAGGGTTGCATTCGAGCAGGTAGACGTTCTTATTGATAGGATGAGATCTTAGGTTGTTACGCCATGTGTTGAGAATAGAGTGACTTTTGCACCTCTTCTATTGCAGTTAGGTCACCTGGTGGCATATTCAATTGGGCTTGGGAAGGTCGATGTTGATGACCCGACTGGTCGATGTTAATGACCCGACAACATCGAGTCAGTCCCTACAATCTCTTTGTTTGGTGGAAGTAGTAGCTTGTCATCAGTTGATGATTGTCCTAGTTTACTTTCAGTTGGTGCTTAGGTTAGCCTGCCTTTAGTGGATATTTAGCCTGGTACTTTGCCTGTTTTGTCTGGAGTTGCTACCATTTTGTCACTTGATGAGAGTGATAGTTGTGTTCAAGATGAGACTATTGTTCCTAGTATTGGCTGTGGCGGTCAAGTGAGTTTACCTTCCGTGGATGGCGAGTTTACTGTGACCTGTCTTGATGATGGTTGTATATCCTTGGCAGGGCCTGACGGCAGGGAACGGGTTCTCGATCCTAAGGTACTATTTGTTGGCGTGCAAGGCGAGTATTTGCCTAGGCTAAACTTTATTTTTGATCATAGGCCAAGCACTTTCATACGTTTGGAAGCTGTGTTCTTACGGCGCTATTTGTTAGAGACGTTCTGCGATATGCTCAGAGGGTTTCATGGCCTTACGTTGGAGACTTCTATTGACACGTTTTAGTCATTTCGGGCTGCTTTGGCTTAGTTTCAACGGCATAAGTTTGAGGTGAGCTGGCTGAGAGAGAGTTTGTCTCGCATTGAAGCTCAAGCAAAGAATCGCCATCTCGAGGCTGAGTTAGCGGAAATGAATAGGGCTTTGATGGAGTCGGCATCTTCTAGAGAGAAGGTCATGGTGGAGTTAGAGCGGGCAACTAAGGTGTTGGGGGATGTGGACTTGGCGATTTCGAGTTTGAAGGAGAGGAAAGTCGTTGTAGAGGCTCAACTTGTTAGTGTGGATGGGGAGGTTTTTGACTTAGATAGCCAAATAAGTCCAAGTTAGGCGAGCTGAAGAGTTTCTTGTACTGGAGAGTTGAGGGTTCATGTGATGGAGAGTTGAGCTAACATGTTTGTGATGAAAACCCTCAAGTACTATATATACATTATTATTATTATTATTATTATTATTATTATTATTATTATTATTATTATTCTTTTGATGATTGTTAGTAGTTATATAAAGTGTAAAAGAATGGAAATAACAAATCATTTTTTATTTATTGTAAGTATGCCAATGTCTTACATTACCATTTTGATTACATCAGTAATAGGAAATTTCTCAGGGGTGATTCCTCACTTTCATCTTAAGGAAAATAAGCCTTTAGCCATTTGGCATTGATAGGGCTCAAGAGAGCTAGTGAGTTTGGTTCAAAAATTCTATAATAACCATTCTCGTTAACCTCTCTTACTATGTAAGGTCCTTGCTATTTGGGGGTGAACTTGTGGGCAGAGGTTCCCCTCATGACATGATGTGCAGCACGAAGTACCAAGTCACCTTCTTGGAATCATCTGGGGCGTACCAAAGTGTCATAGGCTCGAGCTATGCGACTCTGGTAAACTTTGAGGTTAGCCTGGGCCTTATCCCTTCTTTCATCAAGGATCTCCAATTCTAAGGGTCTAGAGTCTAGAGTAGCTCTACTTTGGAAGGCCATGCAAGTTAAGGGTATAGCAATTTCCACCAGAAGAACTACTTCTGTGTTATATACCAACGAGAACGGGGTCATCTGAGTTGGCATTTTTTTGGATGTTCTGTAAGCCCAGAGCGTCATTAGGAGCATGTGTGCCCAATCCCTTTGATAATCCTTGAGAGTCCTTGAAAAGGTTCTAAGGAATGTTTTGTTATTTGCTTCAGCTTACCCATTCCCTTGGAGATAGTAAGGCGTTGATTTATGGTGTGTAATGTCGTAAGAGACCAAGAGTTGTTCGACTTGGCGGTTGACAAAATGGGTCCCATTAGTTGAAAGGATTACTCTAGGTATACCAAAACGACATATGATGAATTCTCGAATGAAATTGGAGACAACAGCTCCTATTGCCTTTTTTAGAGGATGGCTTCTACCTATTTAGTGTAGATCTCTGTAGTCGTCATAACCCATATGTGTCCCCTTGATGGTGGGGAGATGGGGCCAATAAGATCCATAGCCCACGTGTGGAAAGGCCATGGTGAACTCGAACTATGCAGATCGATGGCGGGTGCATGAATGAGATTTCCATAGAGTTGGCAAGGTTTGCAACGTTTGGTATACATTTTGGCGTCTGCCTCCATGGTAGGCCAATAATAGCCTATATGTAAGAGATGTTGGAATAGCTTGGCTCCACCTTGGTGCTTCTATCCTTGAGCAAGTTCCAAAAACTTATGGGTTTCTGCTCTTATTAAGCAATGTAATGGCTTCCCATCAAAGCCATACCTGAAAAGTTGCCCTTCTTGCAAAAAGAATTTTGGAGCTCGCTTTCTGATTATTGCGGATGCGGAGCGGTCCGATGGCAAAGATTCTTATTTGAGGTAATCTATATATACCTGACGCCAGTCAAAGGTGATTTCTGTGAATTCAGCCTTTGGAGGGAACTCTTGACATTTGGTGCACTTTCATTGAAGGTCATTCGCTTCTTTGCCCATGGTAGGCCAATAATATCCTTATCGTTGTAGCCTCCTATAGAGGCTTACATCTCCTGTTCTACAAGAGCAGTTGTGAACCTCTTTTAACTTAGACTTGGCTTTAGTAAGGTCGATGCATCGTGCCAATAAACCCCTGGGCCCTCTGTATTAAAAGACTCCTTAGTAAATTCTAAAGTGTTTGGTCTCACTCAAAGGTAATTTACCTGAAGGGGCACGGAGCTTGTCGATGATCGGGGCTCTCCAGTCGACGGTTTCTTTTTTAGGGAAGATAGTTGTTACTGAGCACAGCACGGAGCGTTTCAGGACTTCTATCTTGGTTGATTCTTTTGAGAATTCTACCTTAGAGGCCAAGGTAGCGAGGGCGTCCGGGTGTCGATTGTTGAAGTGAGGAGCGTGTTCTATCCTTACCGTGTCGAATTTGTCTATCAACCCTTGGACGATGGTTCTATATGAAGCCAGAGGAGGCTCTTTGATAGCATAGTCTCTATTGGTCTCCTTGACTACCATGTTAGAGTCGCCTTTGATACATAAGAAACTTATTCCTAGATGGAGTGCCGCCATAAGCCCTAGTACCAAGGCTTCATACTCTATCTCATTGTTAGAGCATCTAAAATCTAGTTTATATGACAAATTGACTTCGGTTTGGTTTAGGGAAGTAAGGACTATTCCAATTACTCCCCTTTTGGAAGTGGATGATCCATCGAAGCTCAAACTCCATTCTCCTTCAGTGTTTACTTCAGCGGCTTGGAACTCATCTCCTAGCAGTTTATCCGAGGGCGGCTCATGTTCTCCGTTAGGGAAGTGAGCCAGGAGGTCGGCTAGCACTTGGCTCTTAATGGCCTTGGGGGCTTTACAGGTGATATCATATTCTACTAACGAGAGAAGCCAGCGAGTTGGCCTGCCGGAGAGAGCTAGTCTAGTGAAGAGGAATCAGATAGGATCATTCCTAGTCATGAGATGGATGGGGTAAGGAAGGAGGTAATGTCGGAGCTTTTTGGAGGCGAAGACTAGGGCGAGGCAATGGCGCTCGATGGGGGAGTATCGGACTTCAGCCCCTTGGATAACTCTGCTTATATAGTATAAAGGTCGTTCGAGTCCGTCGATTTCCTAGGTGAGCAAAGCTTCGATTGACTTCGGCGTAAAAGTGATGTAGAGGAGTAAAGGCCTCGCCGGTTAAGGAGGAGTCATGGAGAGAGGGAAGGTTAAAGTTAACTTCACCCCTTCGAACATTTGTTGGTGCTCTTTATTCAACGTGAACCTGACATCCTTCTTTAGCAATGAGTTGAAGGGTTGTGTTATTTCAGCCATAGCAAGGATAAACTGTCTCAGATAAGATGCCCGACCAAGGAAGGTTCTGAGCTTGTCTAGATTTGTTGGTCGTGGCATATTCCGAATGGCGGCAACCTTTGTTGGGTCGGGGTCTATCTTGTAGAGGTGAACAATGCAGCCAAGGAACTTACTGGCAGTGACTCCGAATGCGTACTTTAGCGGGTTCATTCAAAGTCTATATTTCTTGCAACGTTCAAAAACTCTTTGCAGGTCTTTGAGGTGACTGGTTTCTTCTTTGGATTTTATCACCAAATCATCAATTTAACATTCTAAGGTTTTGTGCAACATATCGTGGAAGATGGCTGTCATAGCTCTTTGGTATGTTGCTCCTGCATGTTTTAATCCAAAAGGTATTACAGTATAGAAAAAGTTACCTATGGAAGTGCGAAATGCCATCTTGGAGGCGTTGTTTGGAGCCATCTTGATCTGGTTGTAGCCACTGAAACCATCCATAAATGAGAACATATAGTGCCCAGCTGCTGAATCAATCAAGGTGTCTATGTTTGGGAGTGGGAACTCATCTTTGGGGCAAGATTTGTTTAGGTCTCTGAAGTCGACGCACGCTCTAATTTGTCAATTCTTTTTTATCACTGGGATGATACTAGAGAGCCATGTGGGGTGCTGGATAGGTTTGATGAATCCTGCTCCAAGAAGCTTCACCACTTTATCTTTGATGTTGAGCTCTACCTCAGGCTTATAAAATCTTACACCTTGCTTGATTGGGCGAGCCAAGGAGATGACGTTCAAGCGGTCCATTGTAACGTCTTTGTCCAGGCCTAGCATTTTTTCATATGTCTATACGAAAACGTCTGAATATTTCTTGATTAACTCGACAAGGGGCCCTTTCTGTTCTTCTGGCAAATCTTTGCAAATGAAGATAAGACACTTGAGTTTTTGCTTGGGGGCTATGTTGATTTCTTCCAGTTCTTGCTTTTGGGGTTGAGGGCTGTCTTGTAAGCACTCTAGAGTAGGCCTAACCTCTTGTAACCCATCTTTCTTTGGGATTGCAATCAAGTTGGCAGGGGCTTGGTCAGGGGATGAAGTGGCTACCTTAGTAAGGGACTGAGCATCTGAGCCTTCAACTCCATCCAAGTTACTTGTTGAAGGACCATTGGATTTGTCAAAATGTTTTTCTGTTATTGAAAGAACCATGGTTTTGTTTTCCTTTTTGTTTCTCTTGTTTTTTCTTTTTTTTTATTCTTTACCCTTGGAGGGCGCTAGGCTAGTGTAGATAGAGTGCATCAAAGGTGATTTTTTTCATTTGGTTCATGACAGGCAGTTGCTACTACGTATGGCTGGGGGTTGGCATTGGTGGCGTTTGCTAACCTAGGGACCGTCATAAATGGTATACCACTCTGCCATCCTCTGTTTGAAGCCTGGTCATTTTGGGGAGTTTTTTTTGAAGGCTCTGACTTGGCGAACGTCTTTCTGCGAGATGGTGATGCATCTTCTTCAGAGAGGTCATCCTAGTTTGGTATAGGAGTTCCTCGAAGTGGCAAATGGGTTTCATCATTGTCAATATGATTGTAAAACACTGCGTCCGCCATGTGAGCTTCATCTACCTGAAATGGTTTTTGAGTGCCAATTATCGCCACTACCTCATTGTTGTAAATTGCTTTGACACATTGATGGTAGGTGGAGGAGATCGCGGCGTATCTGTGGAGCCAAGTTCTCCCTAAGAGGGCTTGATAAGTCGTCTCTGCTTCTATGACATGGAACTTAGTGGTGGAACGGATTGGTCTTACTACTAAGTCTAACTGGACATGCCCTATGGTTTTGATTTTTTAATTTCCAAAATCGGTGATGGAAATGGGTTGTTTGACTAGGTGTTTTTGTGAGATCTCGGCTACCTGGAAAGTAGAATAGGGCATTACATTAAGCGAAGCCCCTCCATCCATGAATCTTCTTTGAAACTTCATCCCGTAGATGAATACTGGGACGTAGAGGAAACAGTTATGTGGGAACGATACTTGCTTATCTGCCTCGATAAAGGTTATTGCTAAGAAGTTATCTCGGAACACTTTCCTAATCGATTTGCTTACACTCATACATGCCTCACCATTTTGCTTTGCTTCAGACAAGTAGAATTGGTCGAAGAACCACTTGAACTTTGTCGATTTCTTAAGTGCTATTGCACGACTGGTCTCAAAGTCTAAACAAGTGGGAGCTACGAGCTCATTAAGCTCACACACCATTGGTTCTTCCATCTTGTCATAATGCGAAAGCATCATGACTGTCTTGTCGCTGTCTTTGTGACGGGGGAGAGGATCTTTCGAGACATCCTCTATATGGCAACGAGGAAGCTTCAAAGTGTCGTCAGCCATCATCTTTTGAACTAGGGATCTGAGTGCCCAACATTTAGTGGTAGGATGTTTGACGAAACAATGGTATATGCAATAGTCTGCTTGTGCTTGATCTTTTTTGGTGACAGGTCGCCTTGGTTCAGGGAGATGAACTTTTTCATCTTCTACCCAAGCATTGAGGAGTGCTTGTGCCTTGTCCACCGAGACGGGCAATGATAGGGAAACTTGATCAAATTTTCTCTTTTTTGATTGGAGACTTGTTCTCCATCCAAAAGAACCTTCTGCTGCATATACAGCGTGGTTGCGTCAGTTAGGCCTCCATGAGGAAGGTGGAGGTGCCGTTGCCTTCCATGAATGAGGTTGTGGAGCTTTCCTTCGTATCCTCGATCTTACTGTTTCATTGATGTTTTGAGCTACGGCGCATAAGGCAGAAAAGTCGGGGAAGTGATGGTTGACCAATTGGAGCTTGTAAGTCATGAGCATCCTTTCGATGCATATTAACACTAGTTGATGTTCTTCTATCGGGTCTTGAATGTCTACTACTTTTTCCCTGAAGCGGCGAACATAAACAAGGATGTCCTCCCCAAGTCGTTGTGTTTTCCTCATAAGATGAAGGGTTGTTAGCCTTTCTTCGACGTAAAAGAACTTGATATAGAATTTTTTCACCAAGTCCTCCCACAAAGAGATAGAGCCAGCAGCAAGGTTGGCATACCATAAGAATGCCCGATCTGTGAGGGACTTGGAGAACTCTCTCATGTGGAGGTTTCGGTCTTCTCGGTAGGCACCAAGGGCGTTGAGAAAGTGCAAAACGTGTTCCCTAGCATTCCCTTTTTCGTTCGCCAAAACAAACAAACTTTGGTACAGTGTACCTTGCCGGATATGGGAGACTTGCAATATGAATAAGGTAAGGGGGACGGAGGTAGGGATATGACCTTTGTTTATCTGAAGTAGGTTGTGTATGTGTTCTTTCACTACATCCAATGTTAGGGGTTGAACTGAGGGAACCTGGTCTGGTAGGGGAGCCGGAGAGCCAGTTGAAGCTACTGTGGTGGGAGTTTCGCCAACCAAATCAACTTGTGGCGAGGGTGCTTGGTTTGGAGCCGATGGAAGGTATGGAGCGGCTGTCTGTCCTCCTGCTTGGTTTTGCAAGTTGTTTCGAGGAGCAGGGTTAGCCTTTGAGCCATTCTAAGTTGATGGCAGAATGTCGTTCTGTGATGATGAAAGGGGGTTAGACGATGATGGAAAAGTGGGTGCCCTTTGTAAGGCCAGTAGGGTATCCATCAAGAGTTATTGGTTCTATTGGAGAGAGGTGACGCTCTTAGCCAATGCACGAAGTTGTTTTGCTATGGCCGGTTGAGAGGATTGTTCCTCCGAAAAGCCATTGGGGTTATGTTTTGAGGTCTCTACCAGAGTCTCCCTACCGCCACCATGGAATGTCATTGTGCCGGTTTTGGTGTTCTTTTTGGATTCCATGTGAAGTGGGCACCACTCTTCCCCAGTGGAGTAAAATGTGGATAGTAGAGATTAAAGGCGATCGGTCGTTGACCTCTGGGAAAATGGTAGGCACTTCAATGGCCTGAGATCACCGAAGGTGGAAGAGGAGAAGACCAGGGCAAGCTTAGAGAGGAAATGGGTGGTAGTGAGAGACCTTGAACACTTAATGTATGTTATGTAAATTCTTCTTGCTATTGTTGTTGTTGTTACTGTTGTACTTATGATGCCGTTATATAGACTCTAAGAGTATTAGAGCCCAAGCAACCTCAAGACAAGTGGCGAGTTCTCCTCGACTCGACAGGAGGGTGATATCAGCCCTATTAGCTGTGTCTTATGATTTAGGTCCTTGGAAAGGTTGCACCATAGGAGCTACAGTTGTAGGTATGATATCTTAAAAGGCGTATTATATGTGCATCAGATGTAAGTGTAAGGTCAACGTCCCTTTCTCTAAGCTAGGTCAAAGGGGAGCTGTCACTGCAGGAAGACAGCTACACGACCTTGACGATCCCGAGGTCTTAGTCTCTAATCCACAATCCTCCAATGATCCCAAGCGGGAGTGCCTAGGTCCTACTCCCAACCTAGGCAGCCAGGAGGGTGAGTGCATGGGTGAGCCAAAGGCTCGTCCTGAGCAGCTAAGTAAACATAGGTGAGTCAAAAGTCCGACTATGTTGCTATGGAGCTGGGGTGAGAATATATTTCTTGAGTTATGAAGGGCCATGGAGAGCTCTAGGTGAGCCAACTCTATCAAAGTGAGTTGTGGCCTTGTTTTCATACTTGGTAGTGTGCATGCCCCTACTTAGGCTAGTCATACAACCTCAACTCATCATAGTGCCTCAGGGGTCTACCACGTGGATGTGTGATGGTGATAACATACTCATCGTAGTGCCTTAGGGTTCTGCCACATAGATGTGTAGTGGTGTTGACGTGACGCCTGTAAGTCTTACCATGTGCCAAGCATAATATAGATACCCACAGAGGTTAAATAGATAGAAAAACAGTAGAAGAAGATAAGTTCTCAGTCCTGTGTTTTAAATTCCATTTGGATAGATGTGGATTTCAACAAAATCAAGGGAATTTGAGGTTAAATAGATAGAAAAGCAATGGAAGAAGATAAGTTGATATAGAAGATGTATACACTTTTGTAAGATCCTTTTATTTCTAGAAAGATAATTCTTAGTATGATTTTAAATAATTAGTTATAAACTAGCTGTTAACCCTTGCGATCCGCCAGTTAAACATATTTGTTTTAAAATGTTTTTATATATATATATAATTTAGGTAAATTATTTATATTTTTTAATATATAAAATATTTAAAATTTAAATAATTATTCTAATTATTTATTTTAATAATTTTAGTTGTATTGTTCCATAAAAATGTCATTTAAATCAACACATATACTATTTTTAAATAAATTATTTATGTGTATTTTAATAATTTTATCTCTATCTTGTTATAAAAATGTGACTTACATAAATATATATAATAAATTTCTTTAAAATAAATATTTTTAATATTTAATTAAAAAAACTGAAAAAAGTATAATAAAACTAATTGGTAAAATATTTTTAGTATGTATAATTCTATTAAATTTTGTTTATGGGTAATTAGATTAAGTAGAAGTGTTTTAAATATTAAATTTTAGTAAGAATTTTGGTAAGGTATTGATCTGGAATTTTAACAAACAAACAAACAAAAAAGAAAAAAAAGAAAAAGAAAAGAGGGAGATGTGCTACGCAGGAGACAGAAAAAAAAAAGTTAAAGGTAAACAATATTTTTTCATTTATTTTAATAATCTTAATCTTATTGTTTTATAAAAGTTTTATTTAAATCTACACATATAATAGTTTTAAATAAATTATTTATGTATATTTTAATAATTTTAGCTCTATTGTACTATAAAAATATAAATTAAATAAATATATATAATAATTTTAAACTATAATTCAAAAAAAGAAACATTCATTTGATATTTTTAACTACAAAAATATCACATAAATAAATAAAATTAATTGGTAAGGTGCTTTTAGTATGTATAATTTTATTAGGTTTTATTTATAGGTAATTTAGATTAAGTATAGAAGTCTTTTAAATATTAAATTTTAGAAAGAATTTTGGTAAAATGATATATGGATGTGGCATTTTAATAAAAAAAAAAAAATAGAGATGTGCCACATAGGAGAGAGAAAAATTAAAAGCAAACACTATTTTTAATAATATATATATGATGTAGTTATTTCAAATCCATCATGATGAAGTTATTTATCTCAATCTTGAAATCTATCTGTCTATATAAGCAAATGTAGTATAGTATGAGAATTCTCCAAATTCTTAATACTAAATTCTTATGAATTCTCTCTTCTATGTGTCACCTCTCAACTCTCCCCTCCCATTTTTTTTTTTTCTAATTTTTAATTATTTGTCAATTATCTAAATCTTAAAAGCCGAAAGGATTATATATATTTAAATAAAGGGGAAATTATTGAAAAATCCCATTTGGGAGGGTTTTGGACCGTGAGATCCTTCTTTATTTTTAATATTCTTGGAAGTCCTATTTTGTTGGTAATGTTACCCGGAAGATCCCATTTGGCTGATTTGGGGTGGATTATGTGACTAGTTTGCCCTTGGTTCTGTGTGGTAACTTATTTGTCTGGTATGGCAATCCCATTAATTACGGTTCTGTTTTGGGAAAGACAATTTGTGGGGAGCAGGCTTCTGTGTGTGTTTGAAGTATATGTGTGTGTTGTAATGTTCAAACACTACCACATTACACTATCCCCCATTCAGGAAAAAAAGTTCAAACACAATCACACACTTCCAAACCCATCCCAATCCCCAACATCACACCCCCCCTCCTTATTCACCACACCCCACACCCCACACAATCACCCAGATACATATACTCATCGTTCTTTGACATTGTCATCAGATTAAGGGTGTTCACACCTTCACACAGCAACACTAGCAGAACTATTCCTTTCTAATCACCGTGGGTTATGAAACCACTCACATTACCATTCACCGCCAACTGAATCCCTGCAAATCCGGAAACAAATCGAGAACAAATCTCCAAATGTGGGTCGACTATGTGGTTTCCATACCAATACTCACATATGAGATTTCAAACCAAATCAACTACGATATTTTACAATCTGGATTATATTTTTGGGAAATTAGGTTAGTGTGGGGAATTATCTTCCTATTTAGATTTGGGTTCTAATTAGATTTGGCATAGGTGCATGTACGGTCGAGATCCATGGGGAGGTCCGCTGGAGATCAATGCTGCGGACTCCGCTACCGACGACGACCGCAGCAGGAACCCCAACATCCATTGTTGAAGATGTCAAGCTTCTGCTCGGAGTCCGCCACCAACGGCCACAACTCCCACACCTTCTCGATTTGTGAAGTGGGATACAGAGACAAGTCTGTTTTGCGATTCTCAACCACTGTAACTGGATATCTAGAGAAAGAGAAACTATCTGATATAGAGGGGATGAAGACAAAGGTGATGATTTTGGTGAAAGTTACGTGTATTTCAGCTGATGGAGGAAAGCTCCATTTCACCGCAGGAATGAACAAAACCAGAGGTTGAAAAGTCGCATAAAAGAATCTCTCTCTCGATCTCTGTTTGATTTTCCCAGCAATCTTTGCTCAATCTAGAGAGAGATACACTATTCATACACAAATACTCTTCAAGAGAAAATGTTTAGAGAGAGAGTATGGCGTGTGAAGTGGGATGGTGAACAGTGCATTGCACACTGTTTCTGTGATGTGGAGGGGGGTGGGGGACTGTCGCTTGGCTTTGGTGTGGAACCCGCGATGTGGGGGGGGTTGTCACTTGGCTTTGGTGTGGAATGTGTTCATCGATCATCCGATGACGGGAAGACTTTTTCATCGTCGCTCATGACCTGTTCCAGTGTGGTTTGCTAGTCTGTATGTTTGATTACCAATGGGGCCTTGCGTTATGATGTAGGCGATCCAAATGTGGTTCGCGAAATTGAAGTGGGCCATCAACTTCTATTTGATCAACTTGATGTGGTCCAACAAGTTGTGTTTTTTGCAAAAAAAAAAAAAAGGGTTGTCTTCAAATGTGGGCTTCAAAAAATGATGTGGGCCACCACCGTGTGGGTCATCAAAAACGTGGACACCCCTACATACACTACTAAATCCTAAAAAAGCTATAGTAAGCTTTCCTCAAACGTTACATACACCCACATCAATCAAACATAATATCACTAAACCAAAAACAATACATTCATGGGCAAAACTGTCCACCCCCAAATAATGGGACCTTTGGGTGTACAAAATAAAATATGGGACTAATTAGATTACAATTCCACCTTTTAGGATTTATGAGTCAATTCCCCTTAAATAAAATGATGGATTATCTCTCTTATGTGTCACCTCTCAAGTCTCCCCTCCCACTTTTTTTTCTAATTTTTAATTATTTGTCAATTATCTAAATCTTAAAAGCCAAAAGGATTATATATATTTAAATAAAATGATAAATCTATACTTCTATACTATCTATCTATACTATTTATCTAAGTAAATGTAGTGGAGTATGAGAATTTTCCAAACTTTTAATACTAAATTCTTATGGATTCTCTTTCCTACATGTCACTTCTTAAGTCTCCCCTCCCACTTTTTTCTAATTTTTAATTATTTGTCAATTATCTAAATCTCAAAAGCCAAAAGGATTATATATATTTAAATAAAATGATAAATATTTAGATATGAACAACAAAGAGGTAGAGATAAAAATATAAAAAAAATAAAATAAAAAGATAACTATTCAAATTTCAACCATAAAATAATATAAAGAGTCAAATAAAAGATAAAAAAAATAACTAAAAAAAAATATTACGAGTCAAATAATTTTAAAAATAAAAAGTTAACTATTTATATATGAACAATTAAAAAATATTTAAATAAAAAAAATATTACGAGTCAAATAATTTTTAAAATAAAAAGGTAATTATTTATATATGAATAACGAAAAAAATATAGATGAAAAAATATACAAAAATAAAAATATAGCTATTTAGATTTGAATTGCAAAATGAAAATTTAAATAAAAGATAAAAAAATATTTAAATAAAAAAATATTAAATTGAGATATAAATATCCCAAAAAGATAATAATATTTTTAACGATCTATATTTATCTTTTGTTAGTTTGTTATAGAATTTTCATATATTTCAGTTTAATCTTTTTAAAGTTTATCTTCAAGTTGAATTTAATATTTTATTATTAGAAAATCTATATTTATCTTTTGTTAGTTTGTTATAGAATTTTCATATATTTTAGTTTAATCTTTTTAAAGTTTATCTTCAACTTGAATTTAATATTTTATTTTTTAAAATCATCTATTAATTATCCATACAAAATTTAAATATGATAGAATTTCATATATATATTTTGTTTAAGCATAATCTTTTCAATATAAAAACAAGTTCTTGCAAAAGAAACCATGAATAGAAGATTGGGGGGAAAACAATCAACATTGAGTCATTTCTTATCCCTTTTCAGTGCCTAAAAATCTTAAATATTTGCTTTACATTTGAAATGTGTACTTGCATGAGTTTTTGTATTTGTGAGAAAGTAAATTTATGTAAATGGATATTATTTTTTTATTTTTAAATTTTTTTGTTACAATCTATATTTTCCTTATTTCTTTCTTTTTGTTAATAATGTATCATTTAATTGAGATTTTTTGTAATTGTTATAAAACCACTACTATTATCAATTTGTAACTCTCTAACTTATTGATTATTCGTGTTTAATTTTTTTTGGTGCAGATGTTAGATTGAAAATGAAGAACACATCAAAATTTATTGAATATGAGTTTATACTTTAAATTTTTTAAAATTTATTTATTTATTTATTTATTTAGATTCAGAGTTTGAGCAAATGGAAGATATCTCATATTAAAAATGTTAATTTTTTTTTTCTGAATAATTTAGATATTTATATTATTTATGTTTGTCAATTCAAGTTTAATACATTTCCAAGCTTTTTTTTTTTTTTTTTTAATCATTCCAAACCTATTTGTGTTTAATGAATCAACATAACCAAAAAAACAAATAACATGTAAAAAAAAAATTAACCATATAATGGGAATTAAAATTAATTTTATTTTAATTTATTATATTATATGGGATGATTAATGTAATATTTACTATTGATTAAACAAAATTAGTGTCACTTTTATTTAATATATTAGTCATTTTAATTAATTATAATATGCTTTTGTTACTCTATTTTTGGTTGTCTGAAGTAATTCTTAGATAAATTAGTTATTGTATATGTAATGATTTACTTAATGTATGATAGTTTTTAAAAAATTTCAATAATGTGAAATATTAAATATTTTTAATAATGTGAAGTAAGATTTATATATACAAACTAAATAAAAATATTAAGAAATACAATCAAATAGCAAATTTTTTTTAGTGATTATTGACTTTCTAAAATCCCGTGTATCGCACAGGGTGACCACTAGTCCATAAGTAAACTATTGTATCTAAATTTGAGTTGTTGTGTTTGAATAAGGTTAAATCCCTTAGTTTGAGGTGTTTTGAAAAATTGGTAAAAAGCTGATTTTTTGACTTTTTTAACTTATTGTCTTTTTATAAGTAAGTTATGTGAGAGGTGATGTGACCTAAAATAAGTAAAAAGGTGGAAGCTGACTTTTTACCAACTTTCCAAAAGACTCCTTTGAAATTCATATCTATAATCTATCCAAACGTATCCTTCGTGCTAGTTTGATATATATTTTTGGACTAGCTCGATATAAACTCTTGGATTTATTTCTTAACAGGTAAACTTTTGGGACAATTTGCATTATAACAATTTAATGAAGACTGTCTGTCCTTGCGCTATGTATATGGTAGGGTAAATGATAAGAGATTGAATGATAATACGGATGACGTGGTAATACCGTTACACTAAGGTAGCGTTTGGTAGAGTTTTGTAAATGTGATTTGAGAGTATGAGTTGTATTTTGAGTTTGTGTGTTGTGGAATTATGATTTGAGTGTAGAAAATTTGTTTGGTAAAGAGTTTTGAAAATAGTTTTGGAAAAGAAGTTTGATTTGAGTGGGGAATTGTTGATGTGACATTTGATATGTGATACAAAAATTTACAACTCGTAACTAAACATACAACTCAAAATTATTTTAAAACACATAAAAAATTTAAAAAAATTTACGAAATATTTTTTTCGATTATATAAATCAATTGCGCAAAAAAAAAAAAATAAAAAAAATAAAAAAATTCCGGTCAACCGGCCGGACGACCCGCGAAGAAAATTTTTCAGAGACTGAAAAGAAACGACGCGTCTGTCAAAACAAGTGTTCTCTGCAGAGTTCTGTAATCAACATTTGAGAACGTAACCAAACATCATGCTCCAAAACACATGTAGAAAATTGATTTGAGAATACAAACAAACAGAGCCTAAATTTTTTTGTTTTTTCTTGTTAAAGACCTTAAGCTTTATAAACAACAATTCTGTTGTAAGAAAGATCAGGAGATTAAAAAAAAAAAAATCCATCAACTATCATAAAATGGCACTTTGTAATTATGATATGACCTAAACCCTTAGGTTTAATGCTTTACCCGAGCAGTTATTTTGGTTTCAAAAATGTTAAGAATTTTAAAAGTTCTATTAAAATTTTTATTAAATATCTTACATGAGTGTGAGACTCATATAGGACTCACCGTGGGTCTCACATCCATGTGAGACATTCAGTAGAAATTTTGAGATTTATAGCATTACTCTTTTAGTTTTGGATTAATGCATTATTTGGCATTTCCTATATTAGCACACTTATTTATTTATTTTTATCACATCACTTCAATATTTTTTTTTTGTATATCTTTTCGTAAGAAATTAAAGGTATACTTATTTAGATTATCCTAAAAATACTCTAAATGGCATTCTAAATTGATACTTATTGATTTAAATAATAAGGTCATCACTATGTAGTATTATTTTGAGAGAATATAAATTGTGTTAATTTAAATGAGTGAAGTGAAACATTACACTAAAGGAACTAATAATTTTTTGGTTTGCCTATCCTCATATATATATATATATATATTTTTTTTTTTTTGAACTCAAGAAAAAAAAAATAAAAAAATGATGCTCTAAGATATTATCACGGCAGATGGCCAGAGCCACATTAGGGCCAAGAGGGCATGTATTTCTTCTCAATTTTTTAATTTAATTATGATTCATTTCATTTTGTCTTTTTGTACCTTAAAACATAACAGAACTATCTCGAATTATTATCTTATTATATTTATATTGTTTGTTAAGATTCTGTCTTAGGATTTAAACAAAATTATGTCATGTGTGAAGCACATGACACATTGATTGATTTTCTAAAACAATAATATCCGTTATTAATTTTTTTAAGACAATCATATTCTTATCTAGTGATTTTATTTGCACTTTATTTTCCTTATTTTAGTGACAAAGTGCAAACGGGATCGTGTCATGTGTTTTATATATAATTTGATTGTGTAAATTCTTAATAAAATCTGAACAGAAAGGGTTAACGATAATAAGATAATATTTTGAGATAGTTAACTATTGAGTTTTAAAGGTTAGAGGGGCAAAATACAAATGGATCATAGTTTAGGAGAGTTATTGTAATTTATCCTTTTTAGAAAGATATTGTTTTACATTCATTTTTTAATTTATTCTTTTAAAGTTTTATGTATGCCTCTAAAATATATATATTTTTTATAAATTTTATGTTAATTTTCCATCTTCTCTCTCATTTCTTCCTTCACCCTCTTCATTTATTTATTTATTTATTTTCATATCTTAGTATAATGTCATTATTTTTTATGAAGGCATAGTGATTGCATCCTAAATTAGGAAAAATTAGTGAAACATCCTTCTCCAATTTTGTGTAATAGGACAGGTCCAAGACATTTTTGTTATTTGCTAAGGTCCCTAAACATTTTCACAGAAAAAATTCGACTTAGATAAATTTTGCCCGACTTGTAGAAATTTCTATTTCACCCAACTCAGAGAAATTTCTACCTTGACTCAGAGAAATTTTGAAATTTCCTTGGTATGATCACGGAGAAATCAGAGAAATTTGAAATTTCTCTGAGTCGGAAAAAATTTCTCCAAGTCGAATTTTTTCTGTAGAAATGTTGAAGGACCTTAACTATTATGAAAATATTATATATCGTTTATTTTATAAAATCTTAAAAACAATTCCCCCTTTAAATTATGATGATCACAATATTCATAAACGAAAATAGAAAATTAAATTAATAATAAAAAACAATGGAAAAAAAATAAAAAATTTGTTCAGTCAACTTGAGCTTATAACTTTAATACATAATTTTGGTACTGATCTTTGGTTGTACTACTACCCAATGAAAATTAAATTCAATTGGATTTGGAATGGATTAGTAGATCTCAATAAGTATATTCGTCTTCCTGAACCAAAATTGGCGCCATCCCATTGGCTAGTATAATGAAACTATAGTAGATGTCAATAAGTATTATAAAACTATTTTGAAGGATTTTTGACATATACTTACCTAAGTTTAGATTAAAAATAAATCAAAAGATTAGGATTTAAATTGACAAAAATAAAAATTCAGGGTTTATTTTTTTGCAATTTTTCCTAAAATTTATTCTTCTTATACCACTTGTGATATGTAAGAGAGTCAATATTTGGGAAAATATTTCTCTTATTGATTTTATTCAGTGTGTTTAGTTTGAGTTTTCTGGATTAAGTTTTTTGAAAACTGAGTTTTTTAGTTTTCGTATTTTTTTATTTTTAGTGAATATTTTTAAAATTTTAAGCATTTTGTTTTACTTTTTTAGATGCACCTTACTTAAATGTATCTAAAAAGTAAAAAATTTGTGAAAAAATATTTTAAAAAATTAATAAATACATAAAAATAAAAAAAAATGTAATGAATTCTTGTATTTTTTTTTGTATTTTTGGTATTTAGTGAATTTTTAAAAGATTTTTTTTACAATTTTTTTACTTTTTAGGTATATTTATGTTATATGTGTCTAAAAAGTAAAAAAATTGCTTAAAATATTAAAAAAAATTAGTAAAAACAAAAAAAAAACACGGAAAATAAGAAAGTAGAATTTTCTGAAAAGTATTTTTTTTTTTTTTTTTTTTTTCTGAAAAGTAGAATTAGTTTTGTTAGTTTTTTTTTTTTTTTCCGTTGCTAAAGCCAAATATTATTATGGTTTGTAAGAACATTGTTCAGTTGAATTCTAATTTCAAGTCGCTTCCTCTCCAATGGAAAGTACGTCCGAGGCCTGAGAACCTCCGAGTTCTAGAGGTAGAAGGGAAGATTAGAGCGGACACCGATGGGATAGCCAAATTGCTTTTTCTTTAGCCATGGGCAGTTGGGGAGTAAGCAGACTAGGAATCCTCCGTGGAGTCATAAGCCAAATCAAACGAAGAGTTATCCACCGAATCGTTCGCAGAAGCTAGGCCAGGCCCCTATTGGCCTTTTCATTTGGAAGAACGATCAAATTTGTAAAATAATACTTAAAAAAATTCACTACATACTAAAAATATGAAAGAATAAAAAATTCAGTATATTTATGTATGTTTTCGTATTTATTAAGTTTTTAAAAAATTTCTTCACAAATATTTTACTTTTTAAATACATTTAAATTAAGTGCATATAATAAATAAATAAATAAAATTGAATAAAATATTAAAAAAAGGAAGCCGCTATTCTTACTCCACTTGTTCTAAATATACTCCATTCTTTGTTCTTATTATACATAGAAGGAAGTGTATTTAAGGTAAAGTGAAGTGAGAATAGTAACTATGTATAATAAAAACAAAAAATAATAATAATACAAAGGAATTACACACATTAGCTCAAGGACTGAAGCAATCACAGCTCAAATGCTAACAAGAAGCAGAGGAGTTGACAACCAATGTGTCACAGCTCAGTAAGGTTAACAAGTTTAAGCATCACAGTTATGCAAGTTATATGGCAGGTAAATAGTTGAGTGTTTGTTAGAGTGTATGCGTGTGAGTGAATTAGTTAGACTGAGAGAGTGTTATGTGTAAAGTGTATATATACATCTGTAATAACTACTTTTGAAGGTATGGAATAAGAGTTTCATCATGGTATCAGAGCTTCAAGCTCAAATGAGCAAGATCCTCTAATGGCTACGAGTTCTTCATCTCTTTCAAATTCAATTCCTACAAATTTAAGTCTGCTAATCTCAAATTTCAATTCCTTAAAGTCACTGTGAAGCTCGATTCAAGTAATTTTCTTATATAGAAGAGTCAATTGCAAAATGTTTTGCGAGCCACCAATCTTCTTGGCATTGCAACCAGATCAATTGCTTGTCCTGATGAACAAATCCCATATTAGAAAGGAAAATCTATACCAAATCCATAATTTACTCAATGGAAGGTAATTGATGCACATCTCTTGAACTGTCTAATAGCAACACTATCTCCTTCAATTTATTCATCTGTTTTTCATCACACACTGTTTTCAAGTATGGCAAGCTCTGGAAAAACGATTTACTTCATTATCAAGGTCTCATGTTCATCAATTAAAGAACAAGTTACAGACTCTCACCAAGAATTCTCTCTCAATTGAAGAGTATCTGGCATAGTTTAAAGCAATCTCTGATCAATTGTCTCTTGCATCTTCAAGTGTTCTTGATGAAGATATGGTATTACTCATTCTCAATGGCCTACCAGATAAATACGATGCTTTCAAAACAATGATTAGAGGAAGATCTAAATTGATTTCTGTGGATGAGTTGTGTTCTTTATTGTGTTCTGAATCAATTTATATTGAAAACAAGATCAAGCATACAGATGATCATTCTCTTATGGTTGTTTACTCAGTTTCAAAAGGATCAAACCCTAACTTTTCATCTGGTTATGGTGCTTCATCTACAAACTTTTATTGAGGCAATTCTTCAGGATATCGAGGCAGAGGACGATTCTATAACAACGCTGGTAATCGTGATGGTAGTCGATTCTACAATCGAACCAATAGTTACAATAGAGGAGGAAGGTCAAATCACAATAGTTATAGTTCTTCTAGTTGTTAGATTTGTGAAAAATTGAGCCACACAACCATTGATTGTTGGCATCGAATGGATCCTTCTATTCAAACTATTACTTCACATACTCCATTTCCTCAATCAAACTCTAGAGCCTATGCAGCTACTGTTCCTCAAAATGTGCAGTCCTCGTCATCTTAGAGTCTGCCTTAGTACATTGATTCAGCAGCTAGGAATCATATCACAAATGACCTGTCTAATCTCTATGTTTCACAATCATATCAGGGGCAGGATCAGGTTACTGTTGGGAATGGCTCCTCTTTGCCTATTCATCATATTGGTACAGGCATCTTGCCTACTACATATTCTTTTTTTCTTAATCATCTGTTACATGTGCTCTCTATCTCTTCTAATCTCTTGCCAGTTCAACAACTTATTAGGGATCATAATTGTGTGATTTCTTTTGATGCTCACTCTTTTGTCACCCAGGGCAAGCTTACGAACAAGGTTCTTCATAGAGGCTCTAATGTGAATGGCCTATATCAATTTGCTCAATCTTCTACTGCTTTTTTTTCCCTGAGGCATTTCATACCACTTCATCTTCATTTGTTAATACCTACACCTGGCATCAGAGATTGGGGCATCCATCTCCTTTGATGTTTCAGCATATCTCTAAACATCTTCCTCAAATAAAGCATGCTCCATTTAATTGTTCTACCGCTTCTTATAATAAGAATTCACATAGCACACATTGTGTTGTTGCTAAAATTCATAGGTTGCCATTCAAATTGTCCACTACTTCTGTGAATGCACCTTTAGCATTAATTCATAGTGATGTATGGGGCCTTTCGATTCCTCCTCAAATTCTTTTAAATACAATGTTTTATTTGTCGATGATTTTGGGTTTATCCCTTCCATTGCAAGAGTGAGGTTTACTCTAAATTTCTAGAATTTAAAGCTTTTGTTGAGACTCAATTTCATACTTGTCTTCAAATTTTTAGAACTGATGGTGGTTCTGAATTTGTTAATAAGAAATTGGATTCTTTTCTTTCTTCGCTTGGCATTATTCATCAACTTAGTTGCCCCTATACTCGAGCACAAAATGGTGTAGCTGAGAGAAAACATAGGCACATCTCTGAAATTGTCATTACTCTCATTCATCAATTTAATCTCCCTATTGCCTTTTGGCTTGATGCCATTGCCGCCTCAATATTTTTTATCAATAGACTCCCTAGTTCCACTCTCCATCACAAATCTCCTTATGAAATTCTATTTCATCATGTTCCTGATTATGCTTCTTTTAGAGTTTTTGAGTGCCAATGTTTTCCTTGGCTCAAGCCTTATACTCATCATAAACTTCAACCCAAATCCACCTCTTGTGTCTTTTTAGGTTATCATCCTTCTATGAAGGGTTACAGGTGCTTGGATCCTGTTACTGGTAAAGTTCACATTTCAAGACGTGGTTTTTAATGAATCCTGTTTTCCTTTCTTTACTCTTCCTCATACCTCTCCTATTTCTTCTCTTACTCTCACACAATTTTTCTGGGGCTATTGTCCCTCTCCTATCTGCTCTTATACTCCTTCATTCCAGTTGTCTTCGTCTCAAGTTCCTAACCTATTTTAGTCTCATAATTTTTCTCAGTCTCAGCCTAAGTCTTCTTCTCAATCTCCATCTAAGTCTTCCTCTTTTTCTCCTCCTCTTATTAGTCCTACTTCTGGTCCTTCTATTCCCATTCAATCTCTTTACATTGCTCTTTCCTTGGCTCCTCCTCCTCCTGTTTCTAATACACATCCTATGCTGACAAGGTCCAAAACACATAAGCCTATTTGTCTTGCTGCTTCTTCTTATTCCTTTCTTACTGTTGAGCCTACTACTATCAAAGAAGGTCTCTCTTCCCCTGTTTGGGTGGCTACTATGCAAGACAAATTTAATGCTCTTCAGTGTTGGGATCGGGGATCCCGCCCAAGACCTTATAGAAACCATACCAAGCAGAAATACACACCCACACACAAGGAGACACAATATTTTACGTGGTTCGGCCTCAATGCCTACGTCCACGGGAGAGTAGCCGGTTTTCACTATACCAATATGGAGATTACAGAATATTACAGAGGAGAAAAACTCACACTATTCTCACTCACCCATTCACCCGTCTCCCTCGCTCACACCGAGGGAGACGGTTTCTCACATCTCTCTTGGTTCTCTTCTTTGGCTCTCTTCTCTCTTGATTTTCTTCCTCTCCCTTCAACCTATTTATACACAACCAAGAGAGAACCTCATTGGTTGCCACCTACCTTCTTCCACTCTCTAGTGGGGTTGGTTGAGTGGGAGAGCCATTGCCAATGGTGGAGCTTTTGGTGGAGGAAGTGGCTTCTCCAATATCACCCCACTCTCTCCAAAATGGTGCTCCATGATCATCTCATATGGGGTGATGATCTAACATTCAGAAGCAAGGTACTTGGGATCTTGTCCATCTTCCTGCGCACAAGGTTGCAATTGGTTGCAAGTGGGTTTGTAGAATCAAGAACTCAGTTGGAAGTATTTCCAAGTGTAAGGCTCGACTAGTAGCCAAAAGATATTTACAACAGGAGGGCATAGACTATCAAGAGACTTTTAGTCCTGTAGCTAAACAACCCGCAATCAGAATTTTGCTCTCCATGGTTCTCCATTTTCAATGGCCCTTAAAGGAACTAGACATCTCCAATGCCTTTCTTCATGGAAAGCTTGAGGAAGAGGTCTTTATGGTTTAACCACTGGGATTTGTTCAGTCTCCTCATTCTTCTTATGTCTACAAGATGAAGAAGGCCCTCTATGGCCTTAAGTAGGCCCTCTACATTCTCCAATTTTGTCGTCTCTCAAGGGTTCACTAATAGTCTTTCGGACACATCTCTCTTGGTTAGGAAGACTCCCACTTGTCTTACTGTCCTCCTCATCTATGTAGGTGACATTTTGCTTATTGGGAGTGCCCTACTACTATTGATCAGCTTCTGCTTCAAATGCATCAGGCTTTTTCCATAAAGGAACTAGGGGACATTTCTTATTTCCTGGGTATTTCTGTGCAACCTCTGGCTCATGGCCATTTTTTTATCCCAAGTATGCATCAGAGTTGCTATCTAAAGCAAGGATTATAGAGTGTAAACTTCATGCTACCCCTCTTTCCCTCAAACCTTCTGTGTTTGAGAATGATGTTTTGCCATTTCATAATCGTTCTTTGTACAGAAGTCTAGTTGGAGGTCTTCAATGTCTTACTATCACAAGGCATGACTTTGACTGCTAAACAAGCTTGTCAGCATGCATTCTCCCACTAATGGCCATTTTCAAGCAGTCAAGAGGTTACTGAGGTATGTCAAAGGCACCATTTCTGAAGGCCTATGTTTTTCCTCCGATCCTTTGGTTATTCAAGTTTTTTCAGATTCAAATTGGGCAAGGGATGTCTCTGATAGACAATCTACTTCTGGGTTTTGCATCTTTCTTCGCTCTAATTTGGTTTCTTGGTCGGCTAAGAAACAAAATACTGTTTCTTGTTCCTCCACTGAGGCAAAATATAGAAGCTTGGCCCATACTGCTGTAGAGCTTTGTTGGCTTCAACAATTTCTCACAGATCTGTTTGTGCCTTCGTCTGTCCCAGTTCTATGGTGTGACAACCAATCAACTATTGCTCTTGCTTGTAACCCAGTGCTTCACTCTAGGTCCAAGCATATCAAAATCGATTGTAATTTTGTGCGTGAAAAGGTTATTTCCAAAATGCTTACTCTCAAATTTGTTCATAGTGAGCATCAGCTTGCAGATGTGTTTACAAAACCATTGGCTTCTCCTTGATTTAATTTTCTCAAGTCCAAGCTTCTGATGCAGCCTGGCCCCATTCGCTTGAGTGAGGATGATAAGAATACAAAGGAATCACACACATTAGCTCAAGGACTGAAGCAATCACATCTCAAATGCTCACAACAAGCAAAGGAGTTGACAGTCAATGTGTCACAGCTCAGTAAGGTTAACAAGTTTAAGCATCACAGTCATGCAAGTTGTATGGCAGTTAGATAGTTAGAGTATTTGTTAGTGTATGCGGGTAGGTGAATTAGTTAGATTGAGAAAGTGTTGTGTAAAGTGTATATATACATCTGTAATAACTACTTTTGAAGGTACGAAATAAGAGTTTCATCAGAAGAAGGGAGTGTATTTGAAAGAAAGTAGAGTGGAAATAGCGGCTCTCCAAAAAAAATTAACTTAAAAAAAAAAATTAACTGAAAAATTATTTTTGAAAATTTAAAACCAAACAAATTGAATGATCTTGTTTATAATTTTTTGAAATTCTATTTATGATTTTTACCAATCATTAAATTGTGAGTAAAGTGTAACTAATATCCATGTAAAAGGGTAAAATTGAAAAAAAGTATAGTATTAATGTGGGAAATTCTATTTCCACACACCTACTTACCTCTGTGCACACACTTAATGATTTATTTTTTTATTACAGTTTTGTCCTAAAATAAAATTATTAAAGTGTCCTTATCTTCTCCACCAAAACCCTAATTTCTTAACCCTAACCCTAGCTACTGCCGCTATTATAGTTTTGGAAATCTGAGTTCATTGCAATCTTTTGATCTAAACACTAATTGAGTGGGAATTTTCCTAATACACTGTCTAGCTTTATTAATCTACGAACACTCTCTCTCCACACCAATAATTTCTCCAATAGCATCGCCGGAGACTTTGGGAAGAATAGTCTCTTGTTGAATGTTAGCTTTTCTGACAACGGCTTCTCTGAAGAACTACCACCGAGATTGTGCAATGGTCTTGCTCTCAAGGAATTGACAGTGAATGGCAACAATTTCACTAGACCATTGCCGGAATGCTTGAAGAACTGCTCTTCACTAACTAGAGAATGGGTGTTGGTTTAGGGTTTCAATGTTAAACAGAATGATATTTTTGGTAAAAAAGGTTGTGCATTGAATAAAATTACAAAATTCAAAATTAGTTGGTGTGTATATTGAGAGAGGATGTGGAGTGAGATATTTTAGTGTGTGGAAATAGAATTACCCTATTAATGTAGCTTTGAACTATTTTAAAGCAATTTATTAAGATAAAGACTCAATTGTCCTAATAGAAAATTAATGGAATTTAATAATTTTTCTTTAAGAAAATTAAGACTTTAATGGTTATTTTCCTAAATTTATTTTGGCAATGAAGCTTATATATAATATATATGCACAAAAAATAGGAGTTAATCCAATCAAAGAACTGGACCAATTCTGAAATTTTCAAATATATATTGTAAAATCAAATTTGTGCTATGTAAGACCATCTCCAACGCTGTACCAAATCTGATATCAAATTTAAATTTTGATGAAAATGATACTGTTCATGGCTCCAACCGTTCACCAAAGCTGGCACCAAAATGAGATTTCACCAAATCTTTCATCAGATCGACGAGGAAGAAATAAATTCACCAAAACACTGTTACGGACCGTTGGAGAGGAGGACCCGGTGGACCAACCGGTTGCCCGGCCGGTTGACCAACCGGTCAACCAGTAAAAGGTTCAAACAGTTCAGCAAAAAATTCAAAAAAAAAAAAAAAAAAAAATTTTTTTGCCTAACCGGTCGACCGGCCGGTCGACCACCCGGTCGTCCCGAAAAAAGTTCAAAAAGTTCAAAAAAAAAGTTCAAAAAATTCAAAAAAAAAAAAAAATTTTGGGCAAACCGGTCGACCGGCCGGTCGACCACCCGGTTGTCCCGGGACAAATTTGATGAATGGTGAACCGTTGGAGCATCTGTTATCAAATTTGATGAAATGGATGCTTTTTGACTCAGATTTGGTGAAAAATTTGAATAAGCGTTGGAGATGCTCTAAAATAAATTTCCAGCTGAAACCACATGGAAAACACCATTTTGGCACATATACAAAAGAAAAACAAAAAAAACCTGTTCAAATCAAATAGGGATTATTTTCATGCCCCATAACAGATTTCTAGCTAAATGGAATAAAGAAGAAAAGATAATTGGTTTTTGAAATTGAAGCTGCATCTGACTTATTCCTCTGGCGAGGCGAGGGTATGCACAATCAAGGGATAAAATAAAAATTGAACAGCAGATGACAGATTGATAAAATTATCATTAAAAATTGTCATTTTTCTTATCAAAAATCGGTGTTTTGATTGCTAAATAATGGCAATTATGATTTATCGGTTTGGGTGGATTGGTGATTTATAAAAAACAAAATTCAAATTACAAAACTGAAATCAAAGATTGAAAAAAATCTAATTTATATTACAAGAAGATTTCACCATCACAGCAATCATCACTTGTTTTTCCCTTATCCATTATCTATTACAAAATACAAATTTACAATGATAAGTAAAAATGTTTCAAATATTTCCAACTGAGAAAGCATATAACAGTTGTTGAATGATATAGTCTGATACAAGAAAATGGTGGGAAAAAAAAATTCCAGAAATTCATACAAGAAGTGAATTTTAATATATTATTCAAAACAGTTCTGAGATAATTGTAGTTCACGTATGCTTCCTGCCATTCCGAAACCATTTGTGAAACAAATTCCTCGGCAAACTATTTTATTTTTCTCAGTAAATTGAGCCTCTTTGCTACACTGATCTGACACAAATATTCACAATATGGATTTTAAGTAGGTATGCAGTGTATATATATCATATGCATAAGGTTATCACTGTAGACCCAATCGAAAAAAAAAGGTGGGACGGGATTATTGATTACTCAAATCAGATTCTAACTGTGAAACCCTTTTCCTTTTTCTGATATTTTTTTTGTGAAAATTTTAGATGAAGGGGCAGATTTTTTAGATGGAAGAGAGTAGAGAGAGCAAAGAGAGAGCCAGTATCAAATCGGGAAGAAGATATGGCAGTGAGCCAAGAAGCAGTTCCGGAAAGGCTAATGGTGGTACCAATCGGCAAGGTTAGAAGAAGAGGATGATGAATGGGATGAGATGTTTGGGGTTGTGAATTAGGTTTAATTGAGAATTGATTTGTGTGTGTGCAGTGTATGTATATTTGGTTTGGAACCTGGATACATATACATACATTACATAAATAAATAGTGGCAGGTCGGGTAGGTCGGGTTGGTTGAAAGGCGGGTTGGCTTTCTCAAACCGCCACCCGCACCAACCCGCAAGGTCTGGACACCCAACCACCAGCCAGAACCCAAAAAATGTGCAGTACAGCACAGTTCGGAATGATTTTGACGGTTTTAACAGTTACCTCTGGCTACTAGAAAATGCAGCATTGGAAATTCAAAACCACAGGTATCTCAAAGACAACTCACTCAGGCAAACTCATAGAAACAAGAGAAACATAGTAATTCATGGTCCCGGGTTAAATATTATATATAGCATCTCCATATATATAGCATCTCCATATAGAGTCTACGAGTACACATAATATAACACAATCAGTCACCATTGCAATATATTATATATAGAATGACATAAATTCAGGAATTCATCATTTGAATTCAACTAAATTACTAATTATAAAAGCACGATCTTCAAAGGAGCGTAGGCGAGATATCCATCGCAAAGGGATTACCCATAACATTATCCATGTAATAGTGGGGATGAGTAGCATCCATCACAACAAACTGCATATCTTCCGAAGGCTTCCAGTGCCGTTTCCTTTGATTGATGAACCAGTTGTTAATTTGCTTTTGATCCAGACCCGTAGATTCAGCAAGCGCCAGCTTCTGCGACTCCTGTTGTGCACCATTAGTTTCAAGTGATTTTAAGGCCATCGATTGTATTTGAAAGTAGAGAAGGGATGAAGAGATGATCACAAAATGGTTACTTCAAGCAAAACTTCCAAGAAAAAGTGAAGGCCTTTTGAAGAAACTACTTTTTGATTACTTAGGCATATAAATAAATAACATATAAATAAAAAACCATGTCACTCTTTCAAACAACATACTTTTAAATGAGTTGTTAGTCAACAATTTAATACGGTTTCATAGTTGACAATAGAGCTTGTGTTTGAATGCCACCACCTACACGAAAATTACAAAAAGCCTAGCCCTGTGTGAGGATCGTGCATATAAATAGCGTTTGATAACGTTTACGGTTTTGGTTTTATGTTTACAAAAATTTTATAAACTGATTTTTGTTTATTTTTAGAAAAATATAGACTACAAACGCTTTAGTTTAAACAAAATGTATGAAAAATTTTAAAAACATAAACTAAAATATATGTTTGTTCAAACTTAAAATATTTATATTTATTTTTTATTATTTATGACAATGGGATCATACATATTATAATTGAAAAAAAAATAATTAAAAAATTAATTGAAAAAAAATAATTGAATAAAAAATTATTTGAAAAAAAAAATTTGTTGGTCAAATTTTTAAATTTTGTTTAAAAGTCCAACGTAAACTCATTTTTTAAGTATTCGTTTTTTTCTCAAATTTACAAACTTGGACAACCATCTATAAACCAAAAAAAAATTACCAAACAAGTTTTTATGACAATTTTTTTAATTTTTGTAAATACAAACTAAAAACCAAAAACGAAATAGTTACCAAACAAGCCAAAGTTTTATTCTCCAACAGAGCTGACAACTTAAGCTTTCAATTCAAAGTTGATGGTCAACAATTCAAAATAAATGAAGCTCAAAGATCAACAGTCCTAATTAAGGTATTGGTCCACATTGGAACAACCAGGAGTGAGGGAGAAATGGTTGATGGAACCGGCGGGGATGGAACTGAGAGACTCAAACAAAAAGCTAGTTGATGGAAGTGGGATCAAAATGAGAGTGATGACTATCAAATAAGCACCAATGTGATCAGAGTACCAAACCAGGGATGAAATTTAGAGAGGCAATTATCAACAAGCATTAACATGTATCGAAGTCTAGGAAGTAAATCATAAACAAATTAAACTAGTAACTATATATGATTAAGGGCATGACAAGGTTGAAGGCTATAGGGATGATACCGATGGGTACGGCCATTTGTAATGTCTACTCCACCATTCTAGCAACTGTTGCCTGGCTTCTTTAGGCAACTTTCCTTTCTTTCTTTTCTTCATGAACTCCTGCTTCAGACTCCCTAAATATCCACTGTACTTGCGCAAAAGCTGACCTTTCAGTTCCTTGTCTTCTGCATGAGGATCTATGAAATTGTTCACATCAGCCTCTTCTTCAGACGATCCATTTCTGTCACAAGCTGCACACAGCAGAGTTGGTTAATTAACATCTTTAACATGTAAAAGAGTTTATATTATGAGAAAGTCATAATGAGCAATAACATTACCCCTGCACATCAGATTGTGAAATATTATTAATTTTATTTTTATCAGCATCAAATTGTGATCTTATTCTATCAGTCTCACAAAGAAAACGTACATTTCTATAGTAATAGCAAAGAAAGATCTGCAAAATGCTCAAACCAAGATATCCTGCCATTTAAGTTATAAAAAAAGGACTCAGATATACACATCTCATTTTACTTCAAAAAGCACAATCCTAATCTATTCTTGTCATATTTCTATGGATCCTCTAAACAAGATTTAACCATTCTGCTCTCTTTCCGATTGTGATATATTATTAATTTTATTTTTATCAGCATCAAATTGTGATTGTAATTTTTTTTTTTTTTTTGTTGGATCAGCAATGAACAAAAATTTTATTAAGGCACAAAGCCAAAGATTGGAGGATGAGGCATCCTCAGAAACAAGGAACAAGTGAAAAAAGAAGCAATGAAAAAACAAAACGAAAAAAGCCAAAACCAAAACAAAGCTAACACTACATATCGCAAACTGACACTGCAATCAAAAAAAGAGGAACTCCTTGAAACAAAGGGCTCCCCGACACACAAAACGAAACCAAATGTTGGACTTTTTTGTCATAAAAAGTCAATATCCTGAAATACATCTTCAAATACGTGCCCATTTCCTTCCAACCAAATGACCCAAAAAATTGCAAAGATAGCACAAAGCCAAAGCACATTGACCCTCCTCGACTTGCCCAACACTTGAAAATCAATTAAGATCATTTGAGCACTATCTTTTGGAGCCACCCACATAACATTCCCCAAACAAAACAACTTTTGCCACAAATTTGCTGCCATTGAACAATGCAGAAATAAATGATCCGAAGATTCTTCATTCCTCCTACACATAATGCACCATTGAGGTTTAAGAGAAAGTGAAAGCCTCCTTTCTTGCAATGTATCATTGGTTAAAGTGCCTCCATGAACCAATATCCACATGAACATCCCTTTACCTTAAGAGGAACACAAGCCTTCCAAATCTTTTTGTGAAAAGGAAACAAAGGTATGTGAGACTTATCAATGAATTTGTCAAGAAGAGATTTACAAGAAAAGGAACCCGAAGAATGAATAGCTCAAACCCACTTGTTCTCCAAAGATGGAGCCAAAGAAACATGCCCAAGCCTTGATAATAGACCCATCACTTTCCCGACTTCCCTATCACTAAGATTTCTAAGAAAATTAAAGTTCTAAGAAATTGGAGCCAAAGACGAACATGCCATGAAAGCAATAGAGCAATTATGAGACTGATATATTCTATATAGGTACAGAAAAAACACAGCAAAGGAAGAAGTACCCACTCAAACATCCTCCCAAAATTTGACAAGTTCCCCATTATCCACCCTCACAAAAATGAAAAGGAGCCAAACGATAAATACAAAAGATTACCAAGGAGCTCGACCATTACCCCTAGTGACCACCTGTGAGTCTCGACCGTTAACATGAACCCCAACTTACTTTTAATAACCTTATGCCATAATGAATCACACTCATTTGGGAATTTCCATAACCACCTGCCAAGTAGAGTTGTGTTCCTAGCCACAATATTACCAATGACCAAACCCCTTTTCTCCTTGGGAAAGAAATCTGTCTCCCAATTCACCAACTGACTCTTTTTGCCCTCATCCTTCCCTTTCCAAAGAAAATCTCGCATCAATTTTTCTAAAGATCTTGCCTTAACCAAACAGAGACAGAAAGTAAGTCAGAATACCGCTTAGAACTATCTTAACCAAAGTGCACCTACCTCCTCGAGAAAATAAAACCCCACTCCATTCTTCCAACCTTTTTCCAATCTTCTCCACAACTGGGGTCCAAAATGACTCATTTCTAGGGTTGCCTCCCAATGGAAGTCCCAAGTATCTAATAGGAAATGCCTCAACCCTGCACCCTAGAAAGCTCAGCCACTTGTTGGAGATCATCACTTTCTACATTAATACCAACTACACTACTTTTTTCCAGATTAACCTTGAGGCCCAAAATCACCCCAAAAAGTTTTTAACACCAAAAAACGATTTCCTATTTGTCTTTCATCCCCCAAAGAAACGAAAATAGTATCATCTATGAACTATAAATGTGTCACACTAACCCTATCTCTACCCACAATAAAGCCTTCGAGCAAACCTACCTCTCTAGCCCTGTCCACCATCCTACCTAGCACATCTGCCACCAAAATAAATAAAAAAAGAGATAAAGAATCCCCCTGCCGCAAAGCCTTAAAGCTCTTCCTTGGCTTGCAATTTACTATTAGCGACATATTACAAGTCTCCAAACACCCCCTAATCCATAATCTCCATCTGACACCATAACCTTTCTTTTCCATTACAAAATTCATAAACTGCCAATCCACATGACCACAAGCTTTCCCAAAATCAACCTTAAAGACAAGCCATTCTTTCCCTAAACTCCTATAATCCTCTACCACCTCATTTGCCACCAAAACCACATCTAAAATCTGTCAACCTTTCACAAAAGCCCCTTGTGATGGAGAAACCGTAGCCTCTAGTGAAA
The DNA here is from genome assembly GCA_030407325.1 of Camellia japonica. Classification (NCBI taxonomy): domain Eukaryota; kingdom Viridiplantae; phylum Streptophyta; class Magnoliopsida; order Ericales; family Theaceae; genus Camellia; species Camellia japonica. Next base: position 112,191,177 of record JAPPVO010000014.1, on the reverse strand, counting down.
ACCTCAACCTTTTTTACATAACCTTCCCCAAAATCTTATAAAGTGATGTAACTAGACTGATGGGTCTGAAGTCCCCAATTATAATAGCTCCCTCTTTCTTAGGAATTAGACAAATGAAAATGGCATTTGTACACAAGTTAACCAACCCCATCTCATGAAATTCAAAAAAAAACTCTAACTAGATCCTCTTTCATCACCTCACAGCAATCTTTAACGACAGCCATGGAGAAGCCATCCGGACATGAGACTTTGTCCCTTTCACAATCAAATACCGCCTCCCTAATCTCCAACTCCTCAAAAAGTCTTTCTAACCAGCTCGTACAATAAGTCCCCACTTAAGACCTTCTAATCTACTGTCCAATCACAATGAGAACAAGAACCTGTCCAATCTATAACACATACCAAATTTTCCTACAGATTTGACCAAGTGAACCTGGCATTAGAGAGAGGTAATGAATATTTTGATTGATAGGGTTTAAGGACCATATTTCTAATCTCTATATTTAATTTGTGAATTGAAATTTCAAATTGAAAAATGATGGTTTGGGTAGGCGGGTTGGGGGTTCATAAGGGTGAGGGGTTGACATGGTGAGGCTTAATAGGAGTGGCGATTGTGGGGTAGAAAGTTGGCAAATGTGGGGTTGTGGGTGGCAGAGGTAGGTAAGCAGCCATTTAGGTTTTTGATCGAGTTTGACCTATTTTGAGTTTTTGATCCTTCTAACTCATGTTAAAAGTATTAATATAAACTAACATATTTAAATACAAAATTCTTTACTTGCTTGGTGTTGCTTTCAAACCACCATCGTTCTTGGTGATTTTCTTTATCACATATTTCATTTTCTATCTCTTTATATAGCCATCAACTCCCCAACAAACAGTTAGGATCAACTTGATCCGAAGGTTGTCATTAGGCTTTTAGAATAGTCTAAAATATCTTCCTTCTTCCATTATATTTTAAAATTGTCTACCCCATACATTAGCACATAGTGGAGTTTTCCATACTTGTCTAGGATATTCTAACGCCATGTTTGTTTCGCGACTTGAGTTGCCAAATTGGACTACCATGGCTATGGGACACACCTATAACATGTTTGATAGTGAAATGCGAGGGCAAATTGATAGTCCAAGAGGCTTAGCAATCCCCTCAGTGGGGATTACCTTGGCTAAATTTTGAATGAGATTAGAAAAATAATGAGAAGATTGAATTTATTTTACATAAAAATTTTATTTTTTTTTACCAAGTGCCTATTTGTTTTAATATTTTTTTTTAGTTTTTCTAATATAAAAATAATTTATTTATTTATTTTATATAAAAATAATTTAACAATCCAATCACTAATCATCTCACATACTATCATCAAAACAAATATACTTTTACTTAATCCATTCACTAACAATCCCTACATTAACAATCTTTTCACTAACTATCCTCTCACTAACAATCTCATCCAACCTAATTCACCAAACAAACGTGGCCTAAAACCTTCTAGAATCATTTGAATTTCTCTAGACTTCTTTTAAGGTTCTCTAATGTTACGAATTCTTCCAAGACATTCTAGAACCTTCTGAATTTCTTTGTAACTTTTTGAAATCTTCTAGATGCTCCCAACATTGTAGAATGTTATGGAAGACTATAGTGAGTTTGTATTGAATCTCAATAAATTCAAAAAGAAAGGGTAGAGTCTGGTTGCATGGATATGCTGCAGTTAACTTTTGACTCAACAAATTTATAAACTAACTTCTGACTTAACACACACCTATTATAGTGGAAAATTGAAAAGAAAAAATCATTAACTTACTTACGGACGGACACTAACGGGTATTTAACCCACCATCATTTAGGTGTACCTAAATACCTAGATGACTTCAATTTTGTGTAACTATTCTCATGTACCTAGACGCCTTTACACTTAACAAACATAATTTCACAATACAAATATCAAAATTAACTTACCAACATGTATACAAATATATTTATATACTTATCCTATGCATTTGAATTTTGCTAAAAGAGTTAGTTTTAATGTGCCTTAAATTTCTTCATTGAAAAACAGTAGAAAAAGTGTCACTGCCGTGGTTCAAATCTTCCTGCCTGCATTCAAAGAAACAGTACAATCTAGCTTCATTAGTAAATTCAACATCAAACTAATGAGGATGAACAAATGAGAACCCACATTTTTTTCTAATACAAAATTCTGTAGAAATTTATTAAGAAGAAGAAAAAGAAGAACGTCTAGGAGACAAATAAAGCTCAGCTCAAGAGCCAAACATTGAGTAGCGAAAGCAAATGACATACTCTACAAACCCTAGTCCTTTAAAAATGAAGAAAATTGGCACGATGCATGCTCTAGTCCTTCAAAACAGTTTCATATATAACCCTACAATAATAGAGAACCACAAACAAAACAAAAAAAGAAAAAAGAAACAGCCTACCCAAAATAAATAAATAACAAAGAAAGGAGAGCACAAAAACAAGATCCAAAGAAAAAACAAAAATAAAAAAATAAAATAAAAGAGAGAGAGAGAGAGAGAGAGAGAGAATAAAAATTAAGAAAGCACTTTGGGAACAGGCTTTAGTAAAGAAAGATGTAAGGGGAGGAGAGGGAGGGAGGGAGGTCTGACAACCATAGTCTGAGGAAGCCAGTGTGAGGGCTTTGAACTGGCACTCAATTCTTGAGAGGAAAAGCATGGCTTCATTGAAGGGCTTTGAAAGTTCTTGTTCATACTTTGTCAGCATCTCACAATATGCCTCCATGAATTGATCCAGTGCCGGATCTTCGCCGATACACCCGGTCCCCGTCCCGGCACGGCCAACTGCGGCCGCGGACTCCAGTCTCGCCACCACTTCCGGCGGTGCTCCTATCTGCTTCATTACACATGCATACATATAAATATATAAATAAATAATACGTATTCTTGCTTTTCTTTCATTAGTATGTGTATGGAGAGAGATTATTTACTCGAGGAAGCATAAACTATCTGTTTCTGTCCCTATCATTCTGGTTAAAAAAGGTTTCAGTTTATAGACTCGTTTCCTTGAAGAGTGTCCTTTAAATTAGGGAACTAACAGATAAAGAACCTTTGTCTCTGTCTCACACACACACACAGATTTCCATTATAGTACCCAAATTTTTCAGTGGAGAGAAAGTAAGCATAATTTCTCTCTTCTTCAGGCTCTTGGTGTCTGAATTTATGAATTTGGAAGAGGAAGAGATGTGGGTCTTTGACAGCCTCCAAGAATTATTACGCACACATCTAGAGAGAGAGTCATGGTTGAGATCATCCGGGTCTTTGTTTTTTTAGTGAATTTGGAACAAGAAGGATGAGAGAGAGAGAGAGAGAGAGAGAGTCGTGGTTTAGGGCATCTGGGTATTTTTTTTGGGGGGGGGGGGGGGGGGGGGGGGGGTTATTACCTTTTGACAATTGACATAGGCAGCCAAGAGGCGGTGGTAGTGAGGATGAGCCATGATCTTAGCCCTGACAGAAGAAAAGCCACCATCATTGTTGTTGCTATGGTTCTCCGTAAAGTAACAGCCTGAGTTTGTGTTGTTATTGTTGTTGTTGTTGCAGCTGTTTTGGCCATGAATGTGATTGTTGTTGTTGAGAGGTATTGGAAGAAATAGGGTATTATTGTTGTCAACATTCGGGTGAGAAGGAGGCATCATCATCATCATTGGACATAGTCCATTACTGTTCTCTCCAAACCCCATCACACATGAAGTCCCACTAGAACCCCCACCTCCCTCCATTAACCCTTCTCTCTCTCAGTATCTTATCGTTCTCCTTTGATCTTCTTCTCAGCTTTCCTATATAACCCTAAACCAAAACCATCTCTTTCTCTCTCACACAAACACACATGAACCCTCCTTTTCTCTTTTTGTATTGTGCTCTTCCGAGATTTATGCTACTCTTTTCAGACTTTATACAGAAAATCCTAAATAGCAGTCAGTTTTGTGTAGTAGTTTTTGTGAAGTGAATGAGTCTAAGAAAAAAAAGGCCTCTATTTAGATTTCCCTCTAAAATGGGTGTTTATCCTTCTACTAGTCATTAAGGCCGTTTGTTTGGCGTTATTGGAAGGGGATTGGGATTGATAGTGAGGTAGGATTATTATATGAGGTGTTTGTTTTGAGAGATGGGAAGAGGACTTAATCCCTTAGTATTAGTAAAGGCCTTAGAAGGGGGATTGGGATGGAGGAGGTAAAGATGGTATTAGAAAAATAGTGAGGTGATTAAAAAAAATTTTATTTTTTTTATTTTTTTATATATTGGGAATTTTTTTTAAAATATTAATGTTTAATTTTTTATATTTTTTTATTTGTTTTATTATTTTATATAAAAATAATTTAATAATTCCTACACTAACAACTATCATCAAAACAAACACAATTTTATTCCTACACTATCAATCCCTTCATTTTACCTCTGAAAATAAACGGGACCTTAACATTAAGGGCATCCTCCATATCAATTTTTTCAAATTTAAGGGCACCTTCCCCGGTATATTAATTTTTTTATTAAATTTAAATAAAAATTTTATTTGATATCAAATATTTTAACAGAAGATTTTATAACTTCATTAAACTATTAATTGACTACATAGACCATCTGACAGACGATCGGTAAATATAATTTTTATCACAAATTTTTATTTTGAAATGGTTATTTGGAGATATTTGATGGTAAAAATCTAATAATAATAAATAATGATTTGATGAAAGATACATTAATTCTCAATTTGATAAAAGAAAATAAAATTTAGATTTGATGATAAATTTGATGTATGATTAGAAGAAAAAGAAACTTTTTTTTAGCAAATTTGCTTGTTTGGAGTCAACAATGTTAAAGCATGGTTTGGCAAGTGGTTTGGATAGGTTTAGAGCTATTTTAGTTACAAAAAATAAAATAGGTTATTTTAATCATAATAAATAAAATATCATATCCAATCCATAATCATTACACTCTTCTCTCACAAGAAAGTCAAAAAATCCTTCCCAAACCAAACTTTTTAGCCCAAGTTAAAATAGCTAAAAAAGTCAAAAAGCCAACCCACTTCCCAAATGAAGCTTAAGTGACCTTAAAAATCATAACTTAAATAGCTCGAAACACCCAAAATGACGTCGTTTTGAGTTTAAAACGACGTTGTTTCGAATGTAAAACGACGTCGTTTCGATACATTCGAGCCATTTGAACCACAAAAATTTGGGTCACCAAACATTTTCCGTTTGGAGTATGCTATATAAGTAAATTTTTTATTTTTTTATCTTTTTTAAGTTACATCACTTCTCTATTTTTCTGTATACTTTTTTATAAAAAATTAAAAAGTATACTAAAAAAAATTAATTTTTAACTTTTAATTATTCTTAAGTTTATACTATTTTTTATACATCAAAAAATCAAAAAAAAAATAAAAAAAATTAATTTTTAACTAATTTTTCAAAACAGCCCATAGAGATAGAAAGATTTGCAAGTACAGGGGTGATTTGCAGAGAGGAGTCCCCCTAAGTTATCCTTGGGGCCTTGTAGGTTTGTGCAAAGCTTTACCTTCCCAATGAATACACTCTCCCTTTTTTCTTGCACTGCCACTGATGCACTGCCATTACTGGCAACTAGAGCGAGAGTTAGAGAGGGGAACGATCAAATCGAGGTGTAGTGATGTATGGTAGAGGGAAAGGTTGGGTTTTTGGGGCACGGAATCACAACTCAACTGTGGTGTGTTGTTCAACACTGGTTAGAGCTATTTGTCGACTCATTTCCCACGCCGCTTATTATTATCATTTCTTATTAAAATTTTAAAATAATAAATAAACTAATAATTAACTTGTGCAACAATTATTTTTTAATAATATTTTATAAAATTAAATTAAATTATTTATATATGTCTATATATAAATTATTTTTAAAAATATATTGTAATATATACAGTACAAAATAATAATATATATCTATATATATTGATAACTATTTGAAAAATATATTATAAAATATATAGTATAATTTTCATTCTGTTAAACTATAAAAATATATTTAAATATATATGATATTTTTGTACTTAATTTTAATATAATAAAATAAATATTTATTTTAGTATAAAAAATAATGATTAAATTGGAGAAAAAAAATGCCATTTAAAATTAAAGAGTGATTCTAATTATTTATTTTGATAATTAACCTTATCGTTCTGTAAAAGTGTTATTTAAACAAATATATATATATATATATATATGTATGTATGTATGTATGTATGTAATAATTTTATCTCAATTATTTATGTGTATTTTAATAATTTTTTTTTTGAGAACAATATTTTAATAATTTTAGTCCTATTCTGCTATAAATGTGTAACTAAAATAAATATATAAAATTTCATATGATATTAAATTATAAAGGGTAAATTACACTGATACCCCCTGAGTTTATGTTTATTATAATTCTCTCCTCACCTTTTAGAAATTACATCTCCCCCCTCCCGAGGTTTAAAGTTTTATTACAGATTTCCCCCCTCAACAATTTAATTTTTTTAAATACCAATTTTTCCCTCATTGGGTAAATTACATTGACACCCCTCACATTTTGGAAATTACAATCACCTCCCTAAGGTTTAAAGTAAAATTACCAATTGCTCCTTCGATTAGTATTAGTTGGGAAAAAAATTCATTGAAAAAAAAATTAATTGGAAAAAATTTTATTTGAAAAAAAAAATTAAGTGAAAAAAAACTTTGTTTTTAAAATTTTTGTTTAAAAACCAATATAAACTCATTTTTTGAATTTACATTTTTTTCTTAAATTTACAAACTGAGACAATCATTTATAAATCAAAAAAATTATCAAATAAATTTTTATGACAGTTTTTAAAATTTTTATAAATATAAATTGAAAACTAAAAACGAAATAGTTACCAAACAGGCCTCAAATGGTAAAAATATCGTAAAATTAACAAATAATTAAATAAGCTACCAACGTAAGAAATGACTTATCAAAAGATTCTTAGGTTATATATGGTTTGATTTTTAGAAATTTTTTTTAAAAATTAAAAATTAAAAATTAAAAATTAATTTGGTTAAAAAATAAGAAATAAAAAATAATTATCATTTAAGGATAAAAAATAATTATCATTTTAACTTTTGGGCAGGTTATATACATACGTATAGTTGTTTCAATTTAATTTGTAAAAAATTATTTATAACCACTAGAAAGATAAAAATAATAATAATTTTTTATTTTTTATTTCTTAACCAAATTAATTTTTAATTTTTTTAAAAAAATTCTAAAATTCAAACTATACATAACTTGAGAATTTTTTAATAAGTCATTTCTTACATTGGTAACTTATTTAATTATTTGTTAATTTTACGACATTTTTACCATCTGATGCCTGTTTGGTAACCATTTCATTTTCAGTTTTCAATTTATATTTACAAAAATTTTAAAAACTGTCATAAAAACTTGTTTCATAATTTTTTTGGTTTATAAATGGTTGTCTCAATTTGTAAATTTGAGGAAAAAACGTAAATTCAAAAAATATGCTTACGTTGGTTTTTAAACAGAAATTTAAAAATTTTACTAATAAAAAAAATTTTCAATTAATTTTTTTTCCAAATAATTTTTTTTTTCAAATACTTTTTTTCCAAATAATTTTTTTTTTCAAATACTTTTTTTTCCAATGAATTTTTTTTCCAACTAATACTAACCGAGAGGGCAATTGGTAATGCTACTTTAAACCTTAGGGAGGGGATTGTAATTTCTAAAATGTGTGAGGTGTCAATGTAATTTACCCAGTGAGGGCAAAATTGGTATTTAAAAAAATTAAATTGCTGAGGGGAGGAATCTGTAATGAAACTTTAAACCTCATGGAGGAGATGTAATTTCCAAAAGGTGAGGGGAGAACTGTAATAAACCTAAACCTCAGGGGGTGTCAGTGTACTTTACCCAATTATAAAATAGTAAAATAAACAATCAATTTGACATTAATAATAATAGTTAAATTGAAAAAAAAAATAGTAACATATAATTAAAAGTGATTTTAATTAATTATTTATTTTATTTAGTAGGAAATAAATAAAAAAAATAGAAATGGAAGTAATAAAAAAACTAGGATAAACTACAAATACACCTTCTGAGATTTGATTAAAATACGAATCGCCTCCTGTAGTTTTGGAAATTACATTCCACCCTCTGAGGTTTATAATTTCATAACAAATCTCCCCTTTTATTAATAAATTATCAAGTCAATTAACAGTTTTTAATGATGTCAGAAATATGTTTCAATTAATAATTTAGGTAATTTTATTATTGTATATAAGAGCAATTATGAATTTCATTTTTTTAGTTAATTATGTTAAATAAAAAATACTAACAATGAGGTATTTGCAATTTTCCAAACCATAGGGTGCACTCTATACTTTAAGCAAATCTCGGGAGTGTATTTGTAATTTACCCAAAAAATTATTTTAAAAAGTTAAATATAAGTATATTGCGGTTAGATTAAGAAAAAATAGATAGATTAATTATGTTGAGTGTTAATTTTTTTTAATATCTATTTTAAAGCTATTTATTAGCAAAGTGTATTTTAAATTATATATATATGAAAAATAAGTATATTTCAAATAGAATCTATATAAAATTAGTTATTATAATTAAAATTAAGTTCGTGTAGAATTTTATATGTAAATAAAAAAGACATTGGTGATGTAACTTTTTTAGGGAAAAAAAATAAACTTTATAATATGTATTTATATGAAAAATAAGTATTTCTCAAATAGACTTCATGTAAAATTGGTTATTATAATTGAAATTGAGTTTGTATAGAACTTTATATGTAAATGGAAAATGCATGGTAGAGTCCTTATAAAATTTGTTATTATAATTGAAATTAAATTTTTGTAGAACTTTATATACAAATAGAAGAATAATGTTTGAAACCACTAAAGTAGCAGCTCTAAAGCTACACTAATGAGGTGACATTGTTGTGGGTCCCACCTTGATGTGATAGTTTGGCCTTTGTTTCTTTTTTTTTTTTTTTCCCTTGCATTGAGCTGGCATTAGTGCTCATAAATTAATGGTCTGTATCACCACTGATAAATAGAAAATGTATGGTGATGTGACTTTTTTAGAAGGGGAAAAAAAAGACTTAAAAATGTGTATATATATGAAAAATAAAGTATTACAGACCATGTAAAATTAGTTATTATAATTGAAATTTAGTTTGTATAAAACTTTATATGTAAATGAAAAAGGCATGATGCTGTGGCTATCTTAGAAACAAGTAAGACCTTATAATATACTACTTAAATATGATAAAAACACTACTTTTAATTATATATAGATAATTGCAAAAACCTGTCATCCCCCTGGCCATCCTGACTCCTCTTGGAGCCTCTCATCCTCTCATCCTCCTCCTCCTCCTCATGCATAATAATCTCCATATGGGCCGCAGCATCCACAAGGCGTCCATACTGCCGAGTCATGGACCCTGTAACTCTAGTCTTAAGCCCGTGCCTCAACTTCTTCTCAAACTCAAGACAACGGCGTTTCACAGACGCCACCAACTCTGGGGCAAACCTTGACAAGCTGGTAAATGCGGCCTCAAACTCGGCCACTGGTATATTCAGCTGCTTGAGTTGACAGAACTGGTCCCTCAACTTCTCCCTAATAGTAGAGGCAAAAACTTATCCTGGAAAGCATCAACAAAGGCCTCCCAAGTCCCAACAACACGGCCTCGAACAAACTTCCACCACTGACCCGCGTCTCCCTTCAGCTGGAAGGACGCCAAGGTCACCCTCAAGGCTCCGTCTTCGATGCCTAGCATCTCAAAAGTCTTCATCATCTGCTCAAGCCACTCGTCAGCCTTAAGTGGCTCTTTCGGATCCCCCAGAAACTCATCCGGATTAGATTGGAAAAACTCCCTCTTCAGAAAAGAAGGCCCTGCCTCAGTAACATGGGCCTGGACTTGATTCTCAGCTCTGAGAATGTCAATGGATTCCCTCAATGCTCCTACCATCTCGCGGGCTAAGGCGCCCATGGCCTGCTGACCTACTAGCTCGGCCACATTGGCCTGACCAACACCCTCCTGCTACGCTGGAATCTCCTCCAGTAAAGGCATCTCCTGTCTCCTAGGCCTATCTCGCCTATCACCACGTCCTCATCCTGACATCCTAATAAAGGTGACGAAGATCATTAGCACATTCATAAATGTGCTGAAGTTATAACACTCGCGTCCTAATGTATTGGACAACAGTAATTCATTCCACGTAAGCACATAATTACATAAGCACTTACGAATTTCATTTCCGGATAATGACAGTCCCGTGGCGTTGCTAGAGTTCCAATTAGAAACAGCATTGATCAAGTGCTTTTCCAACAGGACTCCCAGAAACCCAAGGATCCAATCAACATCCTAGAAACTAAATCCCATACCCAAATAGTCACGTAAACATGTTATCACATAAGCATATAACATTACATCTAAGTCTCTAACAAGCGAGACAAACCCATTATGGTACTAACCACTTCCCACGTACCCAAAGTATTCAAACTTGGTACGCTCTGATACCAAGTTGTAACACCCTCAAAATAATACATAAAACCCAACACTCTTGACATGCATAGATATAAGAGAATAAAACATCTTTCCATTCATCAGAGTAGTTAAGTACAAAAGTATTACATGTTGACAAAAAAAGTAAATGCCCTATGGGCTTACAACTTTCCAAGCCAACACTTGGTCACAAAAGAGAGTACTAACTCAAATACACTTTAAGCCCTTGGTTTGCATTTACATGTAATATCAAAATAACACAATAACCAAAAAGAGTCTTCAACTCCCAGAACCTTCCAAGCTATGTCCTTGGAGGTAGCATATCACATGAACTTGAAAATGATGTCCCATATAGGATGAGCCAATGCCCAGTAGAGATATACTAAACCAAATATGAGAATTAACTAAAACAATAGCATTCGACAGATGGTTAACCCTTATAAACCAATCTACCATATAATCCAATTCCATGACACAAAGTCCATGTTTCATTTCATATTTCTTTATTTATACAGTTTCAATTCATAATCCTGGCTCAGAACCTAGCCAAACAATTCAATGAGGTTATAACTCATATTATAACGCTTCCATATTTCACAATTCACATGAGATAACAACTCATAATAAAACACTTCCATACTTCAATAAGTACACATATTTGTTGTACTAATGGAGTCCATCCCCTATCTCCTCCCAAACAGGTTTGAGAGTCCATCCCGTATCTCTCTTCAAACCATGGAGTACATCCCCTATCTCTTCCCAAACAATATGCATATACAATGTAATAGAACACTTGTCATATGCAATAATCAATTAATACACATACTTGATGTATTATTCCAACCGTCATATTCAATGACATAACACGTTTGATTAGTTTCAGTTTTCCTTAATCAACATACAGTGTCTACAACAATCAAGACTATCCTCCACCGATAGCCCAAAGTAGTTATTTCTAAACAGATAATAAATGCATCGAACAGATATAATCTCAACATTTTCATAGATGAGTGATAAATTAATCCAACTATACCATTCAATCCTATAATTTCTCAATTTCGTGGATCTCAACTCAATTTCGCATTTTCCCAAATTAATTATACAAATTAATTTATTACAACAATTAAGGCATTTACCCCTTTACTTAAATATTGATCCTAAGACCAAATTCCATCAATTCAACTCTCAAGCCCACATTTCCAAGGCCTTAAATACACATGAGGCTTTAAAACACAAAACCCCTCTTTAATAAATTACAAACGAAACCTTTGCTTTTTCCCAAAATTACCCAACTACACCAACTAATCAAAATGCATAAAACTTATGTCAAAATTCATAAGATGGAGTAGGTTATCCCTACCTCGAAATTAGAAGCCCAAAGGAGAAGATAGTGAAAATCCAAAGTGCTCCAAATCCAAGTATAGCGACCCCGGTATTTTCCCATTTGGTTGTTGTATCCGGACTTAGGTTCCGTGGATCTTATTGTTATAAAATTGTTGTTGTCGTCCTTTAATTTCTTATTTCCGAGTTATAGGATGCAATGGGCAGGTTCGTTACAGGTTGGTAGTGTTTGGGAGCCAAGGGTTGCTGCCCAGAATTTGGACTCTTCGCTCGAGCGAGCAGTTCTTCGCTCGAGCGAGATCTTTGTTTTTGGTCCGTCACTCGAGCCAGGGTTTCTTCGCTCGAGCGAGCGATTGCGTCTAGGTATAGACCTGAGGGTTGTGTTTCTTGGCTCGAGCGAGCTTTTCTTCGCTCGAGCGAGCTGGTTTGTTCTTCGCTCGAGCGAGCATTCCTTCGCTCGAGCGTGCGTCTGGTTGCAGACCTGAGAGGTTGAGTTGTTGGCTCGAGCGATCTTTTCTTCGCTCGAGCGAGCTTCCAGGTTGTTGGCTCGAGCGAGGATTTATCGGCTCGAGCGAGGGTTTTCTGTGTCTGGTCGCTCGAGCGACCAAGTCTTCGCTCGAGCGAGCCTGTTTTATTTAAATAGGCAGCAGCGGTTTTTAAAACATTTTTTCAGCCTCTTTTTAATTTTAAAACCCTAGGTCCGTCTTCTCTCTCCCTCTACACATCTTCTCTCTTAGGTTTGATCTACTTAGAGTGTATTTCTACTCTAGATCCTTTGTTAAAAAGATAGAGTGGGTCGAGGGCTACATTTTAATCTGAACAATCTTGGATTTGGAGCACATTGGGTTTTCACCATCTTCACCATTTGAGTCCTTCACTTCGAGGTAGGGATTTCCTACTCCATACTATAGGTTTTGTCCTAAGTTTTGGTATTTTGATATGTTGGTGTCATGTGGTAATTTTGGAAAATTAGGGTTTGTCTTATAATTTGAAAGAAGGGTTTTTATTTCATCTATTAAACAACATATGTTTGTGTGTTAAACTGAGATAATTGAACCTTAGGGTTGATGTTGAAAAAAAAGGGAAAAACCCTAATTGTTGTAATAAAATTAATTTGTATAATTAATTTTGGGAAAATTGTGGAATTAAGTCTAATTCATTATTTTGGGAATTATGAGCTTAATTGGTGCAGTTGGGTAGTTTAATCACTTACCTATGAGAATGTGATTTATATTTGTTGATACATTTATTTCATGTTTAGAAGTAACTGTTTTGGACTATCGGTAGAGGATAGTCGTGATTGTTGTAGACGTTGCATGCTGATTAGGAAAAAATGGAACTAATCACATTGAATGAGTCATTAAATATGACGGTTGAATTAATACAGCGAATTTGTGTATTGATTGAATATTGTGTATGACATGTGCTTAATACATTGTATATGCATATTGTTTAGGAGGAGATAGGGGATGTACTCCATGGTTTGAGGGAAGATAGGGGATGGACTCTCAAACCTGTTTAGGAGGAGAAATGGAATGGACTCCATTAGTACAACTAATATGTGTATTTATTGATTTATGGAAGTGTTTCAATATGAGCTTTGGTCTCATTTGAATTGTTGATATTGGAAGCAATGTTAATGTGAGTTATAGTCTCATATTGTGGTTTGGCCAGGTTCTGAGCCATGTATGTATAATTGGAAAGTTGAATAATAACGGAAAGTGAAATCTGTCATGGACATTAGTGTCATGAAACTGTATAATGATGTATTGATTATGTTGTGTTAACCATCTATCGAATGCTATTGCTTTAGTCAATTCTTATATTTGGTTTAGTATTTTTCTACTGGGCTGTGGCTCACCCTATACGGGAACATCATTTTCAGGTTCAGGTGATATGCTACCTCCAAGGACTTAGCTTGGATGGATTTGGAGTTGAAGACTCTGTTTAGATTAGTTGTTTATTTTGTTTTATTTTGATATTACATGTAAACTCAAGCCTAGGGCTTAATGTGTAAATAAGTTAGTACTCATACTTTTGTGTCCAAGTGTTGGCTTTGAAAGATGTAAGCCCGTAGGGCATTTACTTTCGTTATTACATGTAATGTCTTTTAATAAGATTACTCTGATGAATGAAATAATATTTTGTTTTCTTATATCGATGCATGTTAATATTATATATTATGGGTTTATTTTTGAGGGCGTGACAACTTGGTATCAGAGCGTACCGGGTTTGAATACTTTGGGTACGTTGGAAGTGATTAGTATCACAATGGGTTCGTCTCGCTTGATAGAGACTTAGGTGTACTGTTATATGCCTATATGATAACATGTTTATGTGACTATGTGGGTATGGAATGTAGTTTCTAGGATGTTGATTGGACCCTTGAGTTTCTGAAAGTCTTGTTGGAAAGGCACTTGATCAATGTTGTTTCCAACTAGAACTTTAGTGACGCCTCGGGACTATCATTATCCAGGAATGAAATTCGTAGGTGCTTATGTGATTATGTGCTTACGTGGAGTGAATTATTGTTGTCCAATGCATTAGGACGCAAGTGTTATAGTTTTGGCACACTTATTAATGTGCTAACGTCTTTGTTACCTTTATAATACGTATTAACAAAAAATTAAACAAAATAAAAAAAAATGAGAAAAAAGAATTACAACTTTCGACCTTAATGAAATGACAATATTTTGTAATTATAATAGATATATAGATATATAGATAAATCATGGAATAGATCATTATTTAAAACTTATATATTATGGGATAAATAATTATAATTTTAAATTTAAATTAATGGAATGTTTTCCATATTTAATCCCCCTCAAATTTGAATTTTGAAATAGATTAGTATACTTTTTTTTTTTTACTTTATATATTTTATATACTTTCCATTTGAAAGTCATAAAATCAAGAGATGTTATTATTATTATTATTATTATTATTATTATTATTATTATTATTATTTTGCTTGAATGAGAGCTATAGAGGATTTTTTTGAATATTTAAAATCAAAAAATTAGAAATTTTAGTTTGAGATATTGGAACTCTTACAAGATTTGTGCTTAGAAACCTCTTTTTACTTATATAATATATAGATAGATAGATAGATTTAATAAGAATTTTTATTTGTTTTAGATTTTTTTTAATATACAAATTATATTTTTTTAGATTTTTTATAAATTAATTTAACAATCCCATTATTAACCATAACTTTTCTGGCAACTCTGAGCCGTAATCAGCCTCTTACGGATAAGTGTCACATTCTCCGTCGTTTCCCGAACCAACTCTGAACCTAACAAAGGTGCATCACCCACCTCGGCCCAACACACCGGAGACTTACACCGTCGGCCATACAAGGCCTCAAACGGTACCATATCAATACTCGATTGGAAGCTATTGTTATAGGCAAACTCCACTAAGGGCAAGTGCCTCTCCCATGACCCTTTAAAATCAAGGATACAGCCTCGGAGTATATTCTCAAGAATCTGAATAGTTCACTCGGACTGCCCGTCAGTTTGAGGATAGTACGTAGTACTAAAAGTCAATCTAGTGCCCAAGGCACTCTGCAAGCTCTGCCATAACCGAGCTATAAAACGCAGATCTCTATCCGAAACTATCATCACAGGGACCCTGTGCAACCTCACTATGTCCCTGATATACAAGTCGACAAGATAGTCTACCGAATCACTCACGCGCATAGGTAAGAAATGTGCAGACTTGGTCAACCGGTCAACTACCACCCAAATGGCATCACTACCTCATTGAGTCCTCGGAAGGCCCACAACAAAATCCATTGTGACATGCTCTCATTTCCACTCAGCTATAGGCAAAGGCTGTAACAAACCCGTTAGCCTCTGATGTTCGGCCTTCACTTGCTGACAAGTAAGGCACTTTGATACAAACACTACTACATCCTTCTTCATACCTCTCCGCCAAAACTAGCGACTCAGATCATGATACATCTTTGTGCCTCTTAGATGCACCGCAAGGCGTGAATGGTGAAACTCTCGGAGTACTTTCTCTCGGCAAGACTCCAACATGAACAAGTAGTCACGGTATCTCAAACTCTGGTCGGAATACACATTTAAGCCCCCCTCCACTTTCCCACTGGAGATCTTCTCCTTGATGGTTTCTACCTCAAGATCACCTTTCTGCACTTCTAACACTCGGTTCACAAATGTAGGTTGTGCAACTACAGAAAACAAAGCCGCAGATTCAATGGACTCGCCAAGATGCAAGTTGAACTCCCCAAGAGTACCCAACATCTCCTATTCTTGAATAGTGATACAAGCTACATTACTGATTGATTTTGTACTCAAGGCGTCGGCCACAACATTGGCTTTTCTCGGATAATAATACAATTCAAAATCGTAATCCTCTATGAATTCCATCCACCTTCTCTGTCTCAAATTCAAGTTCTTCTAAGTAAACAGATACTTCAGACTCTTATGATTAGAAAACACCTCAAATTTCTCACCATACAGATAATGCCTCCAAATTTTCAAGGCAAATATCACCACTGCTAATTCTAGATCATGAGTAGGGTAGTTCCTCTCGTGTATTTTCAACTGCCGTGAGCCATAGGCTACCACATTTCCGTCTTGCATCAAAACACAACCCAAACCTTCTCATGAGGCATCACAATACACTGAATAACCTAAATCCCCCTCCGGAATAATCAAGACCAGAGCAGTGGTGAGTCTAACCTTAAGTTCCTGGAACGACTTCTCACAAGTCTTGTTCTACACAAATTTGACTTCCTTCCTCGTCAGCTTAGTTAAGGGTGAAGCTAATTTGAAGAAATCTTTTACAAATCTTCGATAATACCTGGCCAACGCCAAAAAACTACGGATCTCGAAGGCATTTTTAGGTTGTGCCTAATCTTGCACTACCTCTATCTTGGATGAATCTATAGTCACCCCTTCCCTGAATACCACATGACCTAAGAATTTAACTTCCCTTAACCAGAATTCACATTTCTCAAATTTAGCATACAGCTTATGGGCTTTAAGTAATTCAAGCACCACTCGTAAGTGTTCCTCGTGTTTTTCTTCAGAATGTGAGTAAATCAAATGTCGTCCACAAAGACGACCACGAAACGATCTACGAATTCACGGAAGATCCAGTTCATCAAATCCATAAATACTTTCGGTGCATTTGTTAGCCCAAAAGACATCACTAGGAACTCGTAATGGCCATACCGCGTACGAAATGCCGTCTTTGGGATATCTTCCTCCCTTTTCCTCAACTGATGGTAACCCGACCTCAGGTCTATCTTAGAGAAACAACAAGACCCCTTCAACTAATCAAACAGATCATCTATACAAGGCATTGGGTACTTGTTCTTAATAGTTACCCGGTTCAACTTCTGGTAATCTATACAAGTTGTAACGCTCCATCTTTCTTCTTAGCAAAGAGAGTCGGCACTCCCCAAGGTGAAGTACTAGGGTGAATAAAACTCTTATCTAACAATTTTTGGAGTTGAATCTTCAACTCTCTCAACTTAACAAGTGCAAATCAATACGGTGCCATAGAAATCGGTGCCGTGCTAGGTACTAAGTCAATAGAGAACTCAATCTCTCGGTGATGTGGTAAACTAGTGAGGTCATCGGGAAAGACATCGGGGTATTCACAAACCACCATTGGCAACTCAATCCGGACTTCATCACATTCACTACTCTGAAAGCTAGCAAGAAGACAACTAAGTTCACTCCTTCTATACGAATCATATACCGGTGATAAGACTCTATCGACCTGGTCCCCTAAGAAATAAAAGCAGTCGCCGCTCGTGGTACATGCAGTAACCCTCTGCCGATAGCAATCTATAACAGCCCAGTATAACAATAATCAGTCCATACCCAAAATGACATCAAAACTAGACATGTCAAGTAATACAAATGCAAAAGGTAGTCGACGACTGACATCCTCGATGTCACAACCCCGATACCCCTGTTTCAGAATAACTTCACCGCCAATAGGTGACTCTACACAAATGGAAGATGCTAATTGTGCCAAGTCCAACCCCAAAATCGATGCAAATGTAGACGAGATAAAAGAATGGGATGCACCCGTATCAATCAACACATTAGCAACTGTATTGCAAAACAAAAAGGTACCTCTCACAACAGATGGAGCCAGTACAAGATCTAGTGCGGTAATAGCATACACACGCCCTGTTGGGCTCTGATCAACCTTCTCACCTCTCGGAGCATAAGATTACTGCACGGATCAAGTCGAAGAGGCTCCCTAATTGGCCCTCGAGGCCTGTGCTGACTGGTGACTCTGTGTTTGTCTCGAACCAGACAAACCAGATGTGCCACCCAACTGTGGGCAAAACCTCTTCAGGTGCCCCGCTTGGCCACACTGATAACAAGTGGGCAGCTATCCTCTACCTTGACTCTGGCCTTGAGAACAAGCTAAAGACCAAGCTGCTCGCTGCCCTCCTCCTCTCTGCGGGCAAGCTGGAGACTTGTGGCCTAACTGACCACATTTAAAACAAGTCATATCCCCCTACCCACCTCTCCCAGAACCCGAACTTGACACTGGAAAAGTGGACCTCGGTTGAGCTCCCTAGGACGATTGGGGGTTAAAATCCCTTTGCCTCTTACTGTCCCCCTGACTATCTTGACTCTTGTTGGAGCCCCTCATCCTCTTCTCTTCGCCCTGTATGATAGTCTCAAGATGGGCTACAGCCTCCACAAGGCGCCCATAGTTTCTAATCATGGACCTGTAACTCTAAACATGAGCTCGGTCCTTAGCCTCTTCTCGAATTCCAAACAACAGTGCTCCACAGTCGCCACCAACTCAGGTGCAAACTTAAAGAGGCTAGTGAATGTGGCTTCAAACTCAACTACTGGCATGTTTAACTGCTTAAGCTGGGAAAACTGATCTCCCAATCTCTCTCTAACTGTGGGAGGTAGAAACTTGTCCTAGAAGGCATTGACAAAAGCCTCCCAAGTCTCTCCAATGCGTCCCCGCACATACTTCCACCACTGACCCGGATCCCCCTTCAGCTGGAAAGACGCCAAGGTCATCTTCAACTGGTCGTCCTCGATGTCAAGCATCTCGAACGTCTTCACTATTTGTTCAAGCCACTTGTCTGCCTTTAGTGGCTCCTTTGGGTCACCCAAAAACTCATCTGGATTAGATCGGAAGAACTCTCTCTTCAAAAAGGATGGCCCTGCTTCAATTACCTGGGCTTGGACTTGATTCTCAGCCCTGAGAATGTCCATGGATTCCCGCAAAGCTCCGGTCATTTCACAGGGTAAGGCGTCCATAGCCTGTTGACTTACTGACTCGGCCTCGTTGGCCTGACCGACTCCCTCTTCTTGTGCCAGAATTTCATTCGGTGTAGGCATCTCGGGCCTCCTAGGCCTACCACGCCTACTACCACGACAACGTCCTGACATCCTAATGAAGGTAACGAAGGAGATTAGCACATTTACAAATATGCCGAAGTTAACTCACTTGCGTCCTAATATAATGGACAATAGTAACTCACTCCACATAAGCACACAATCACGTAAACACATACGAATTTCGTTTCTAGATAATGACCGTCCCGCGGCATTGCTAAAGTTCCAATTAGAAACAGCAGTGATCAAGTGATCTTCTAATAGGACTTCTAGAAACCCGTAGACCCAATCAACATCTTAGGAACCAAATCCCATACCTAAGTAATCACATAAGCATGTTATCATACAAGCACATATCATTTGCACTTAAGTCTCTAGTAAGCGAGAAAAACCTATTATGGTACTAACCACTTCCTCCGTACTCAAAGTATTCAAACCCGGTACGCTCTGATACCAAGTTGTGACACCTCCAAAATTAATACAATAAATACAACCCAAACATTTGATAATAACTATATAAATTAGAGTAAATAGCCCTTTCATTATATGAAGTTAATGATACAAAAGTGTTTAACGTAAATAAATGCCCTATTGACTTACACCTTTCTAATCCTTGACTTGGTTACAACAAAAATGAGCTTCGCTCAATACATTTTAAGCCCTTGGCTTTACAAAAAGAAATAAACAAAAATAGAGAAGCTCTTACTTCCAAAGTCCCTCTAAGCTATTGCCTTGGCGGAGGCATGTCATCAACACCTGAAAAGTTATTCCTAAATAGGGTGAGTCACAACCCAGTAGGAATCATCTAACATGGTATACGAAATTTAGCAAAGGTATAAGTACAAAGAGTGTATACAATGTCAATGATAAAACATCCGCGATTTATATTCTCACAAGACATTAAATCTCAAATCATAATCCGGTTTTCCTCTAATTCATTCCAATTCATTTATTTGTTTCAATTCATGAGTCAATTTCATTATTTTTCAGCAACCAAACTGAGACTACAACTCAATGGTTTTCCAATCATACAAATCATACATAAACACTTCAAACTGTCCTTTCACGGATATTTCGTCCCCAGGAAACCGTCAAACGGGACCCATGTAAACGTACAATTGCTATTTTACGAAAATTTCATCCGTGGAATTGGCACCAATGTATAATTTTGGGACTTTCACTCATGACACTTCGGCTAACTTAATTATAATGGAGTCCATCCCCTTTCTCCTCCCAAACAATCATTCATACATATGTAATGTACTTAAACATATAGTCATACGTGGAGCACATCCCCTTTCCACTCCCAAATAATCATACATATACAATGTATATAAACGTAGTCATATTCAATAACAACCAACCATGGACTAGTTTCAGTTTACCTAATCCACATGTAATTTCTACAACAAGCAAAACTATCCTCCACTGATAGCCCAATACAGATATTTCTAAATAGATATACTATCTCATGACAAATAATTTATTCAAAATTTCCAAATAATGAGATAATATATAACCAATCTCACTATTCATACCAATACCTTTCCAATCTCACATTTTCAATGTCAACTTCAATTATTTATACAAAATAATAGTTTGATCCAATTAGGGCAAACTTCCTCATTTTCCCAAACATTAACCAAGTGCCAAAATCATCAAATTAGAGACAACACAACATCATTTTCAACCCCACAATCATTTATTTCACCTTCACCCAAAACCCCTCTTTCCATTTTATACCCAAACCTTAGGTTTTGCCTAAAACATCCCCAAATCACACCATTGTTACACAAATGACAAATAACTAAGCTAAAGGTCATATGAAAGTGTAGAAGGATCCCTATCTCAAGTTAGAAGACCAAGCAAAGCAAAGGTGAAGCTCCAACAATGCCGAAACCAACTTCCAATCGGATAAAAATAAAGATCTTGAGGAGTTCAATCTTTTTATCAAACGAAGAAGGGTGGATAGATCACTAGATCTAGGTGGAAAAGTAGAGAGAATGTGAGTTTTAGAGAGAGAGGCTCTTAACTTTAGGGTTTAGGATGAAAAGATATAAAAAAGTGATATAAAAAGTGCTTTTTGCGATCTGATATACGCGTAGTCCGCTCGAGCGAAGAATTTTACGCTCGAGCATCAGACACAACAATTTGTTCAGCTCGAGCGCAAGAAGTGACCTGCTCAAGCGTTAAATACACACCTCCAGTATTTTTTTGCAGACAACAGACCAACCGCTCAAGCTCAAGAAAGGACGCTCGAGCGCCCACCCGCTCGAGCGTAGGAAACGCCGCTCGAGCGTGAAAGACACCCCTCTAGCACTTTTGCAGATGTGCAAAGTATTGAGAGTTTGCAAATCTCACTCAAATGTAAGAAAAGCCACTCGAGCGGAGGACCAAAATATACATATCTCGCTCGTGTGGAAGAAAGGCCACTCGAGCGGAGAAGCAAAAATTTGGGCAACAAGGTTTGGGAAAAACAAGCAACCAACTTGTTCCAAACACAACCACAACAACCCAAAAACCAAATTCAAGAGATACAAGGGAGGAAAGAAGTAAACAACAATATGAAAGCATCAAACCCGAGTTCGGAATACCACAAGAGTCAGGTTAAAACCAGGATCGCTATAGTTTTTTTTTTTTTTTTTAAGTAGTGTTTTACATTCTAGATAAATTAAAAAAAAAATTGTTGTATTTCACATCATTCTAGAATCTTCTTTTAATTTTCCAAACCATTGAATCAATATCAATATGAGCATCCAATGGTTGAACTTTCCATATTCCAAAACTTCCCCTCTCTCTCTCTCTCTCTCTCTCTCTCTCTCTCTCTCTCTCAATCTCTTTCATCTTGACAGTCTTACGATAAATCATAGCTCAACGATAAAACATAACTCCTTTTCATTTCAAAATCAATCTCAAATCAATCCTCTTTGAAACCCTCAAAACGATCCTCTTCCCCAACCCTCTATCATATCTCTCTATAAACCCTAACCCATTAATCGAAACCCTATGTTCTATCTTCGATCACTTTAAATCAATTGAAGATGAAGAATATGGAAACGAAGATGGAAACGAAGAAGATGGAAATTGGCTTTCTGAAGAAGATGGAAATGAAGAAGATGAAGTTGCAGTTGGGAGAATCCATCAACCATATTGAAATCCAAATATTTATTGTTTAAATTTCAATTGAAATTGCTTAAGATTGCTATATAAATTTGTTTAAAATTGCTTGATTGTTTGAAAATTCTCTATAAATTTATTTGAGATTTCTTTAAAAAAAATTTGAAATTCCTTGCTTGTTGTTTTTGTTGTTTGATTCATTTGTAAAATCTGTTTTTTTTTTTTTTTTTAAAAAAAATGGTGAATTTTGTTTTGTTTTTTAAAAATTGATATGTTTTTGGGAGTTTTTTTTGCGAAAGGATAAGAAAAGGACGAAATGAGGGAAAACAGTTGGCTTTGGGTAAAAGCATCTCCAATGGTTTCCTAAAAGAGCTGTCAAAGCCATAATATGGTAGATTTGGCAAAAATGGATCCTCCAATGGCATGCTATAGTAGCTGCCAAATTTGGCATTTACCAAACCTTATGCCAAATTTGACACAAGTTTTAGCAGTTGCCAAATCTGTCAGCTCACCCAAAACCACCAACTTTTCTTCCTTCCCTCCTTTCATTTCTCATTATTTCCCAGAAAAACCTCCCCAAAAATAGATCTATTGTTTTTTAAAACAAAATTCACCATTTTTTTAATATAAAAATTAGAAATCATCAAAAATTTTAAACGATTTGGTAATTGCCAAATATTTTTCTAAACAAAATCAGTCAACAACAACAACAATCAAGCAATTTCAATCAAATTTGATGCAATCTCAAACAAATTTCAAGCAATTTCAACAAATCTCAATAAATTTGAAGCAAATTTTAAACAATAATTACCTGGATTTCAAGATGCTTGATAGATTTCAGACGATTTTATCTTTGTGCAGGGTTTAACTTGGGGTTTCGGGTTCTTCTTTATCTTAAATTTAGGGTTTCAACCTCTCTCAATTTAGGGTTTCTATTTGGGAGGGTTTCAACTAGGGTTTTGAAGGGTTTCAGAGAGTGGATCGAGATGAAGATAGAGTTGGATCTTGGTTGTTGCTCTATTTTCTTGAGCTTTTTGTGGAGAGAGATGGTGAGAATCGAGAGGGAAGTCATGAAGAGGACTACCTCTTGCATAGAAAAACAAAGAGAAAGAAGGGGTGAGTGGGTAAGTGAGAGATATAGGGAAAGAAGGTGTTGAGGATAAGAGATCAAACTCAGAGAGAGAGAGAGAAAGAGAGAGGGGGGTCAAAAAAAAGAGGAATACCATCTTCCAAGATAATAGGAAATTTTTTATATTTTCTATAAGAAAAAAAAAAGAAGGTAAAATTATATATATTGAAATCTTGTAGTGATATATGAATGATGGAGTGAGTTATATATATGTATAATTATATATATATATGTGTGTGTGTGTGTGTGTGTGTGTGTGTGTAAAATTATATATAGGTAAATTTTTGTTTTTTAATTTTGTAGTGGTATGTGAATGATGGAGTGAATTATATATATGTAAAATTATATATACAGGTAAATTTTTGTTTTTGTAATTTTGTAGTGGTACGTGAATGGTGGGGTGAATTATGTTTATATATATACATTTTAATTTTTTTTTTTAAAATTCGGGTAGAATGTAAATATTTAATTTTTTTTAGACATTTTTTTAAAAAGTCATAATATCACCTACAAAATTGGAGGGAAAGTCAATTGAGATTTGCCAAAATAGTTTTACATCATTTGAGCACCATTGCTATAATTAGGCAAATTGCTACTGTAGCATGCCAAATTATAACTTTGGCAATGCTATTTTGGCAAATAACATTGGAGATGCTCTACAGCTCCCATATTGAACCATTGGTAAACTACTTTTCATCCAAAATTGTTAGATTATAGCTTTGGCAGCTCTAATGACAAACCATTGGAGATGCTCTAATATGGCTAGCTAAAGTCAAGTTTTGATAATCAATAGTGTCATATTTTAGCAATGTTAATGGTTTAGAGTAACTCCAATGGTAGTTGCCATTATAACATTTCCAAAACTATCATTTGGCATGCTACAGTACGAAAATGCCAAATTATAGAAATAATGCTCCAATGGTGACATGTCATTTTGGCACACCTTCAACCAACTTTCCCTATTTTTTTTTTCAAGTAGTGTTTTACATTCTAGATAAATAAAATAAAAATTAAAATTTTAAAAAAAATTATTGTAATTCACATCATTCCAGAACCCTCTTTTAATTTTCTAAAGCATTGGATCAATATCAATATGAGCATCCAATGGTTGAACTTTCTATATTTCCCTCACACTGGTGGGATTTGGAGGTAGTGTTTAATGTGCTCAAATGCCAATTGACATCTCCTATCCTATATGTTTCCTTTCTTCAAAAGCTTGAACAATGGTTCACAAGTTGATGTTAGTTTTGCAACAAATTGACTTATGAATTGCACTTTGCCCAAAAAGCTTTTCACCTCCTTTTCAGTCCTTGGTGGAATTATTTCTATGATAGCTTTGATTTTGGATGGGTCCACTTCTATTCCTGTTTGTGTAATTAGAAATCCCAACATCTTTCCGGTGGTCACCCCGAAAGTGCATTTTTGTGGATTCAACCTTAGCCTGTATTCTCAAATCCTCTCAAAAAACTTTTCAAGTGTACTATAATGGCCTTCCCTTTCTTTGGATTTGACGATCATATCGTCCACATATACCTTAACTTATTTGTGGATTATGTTGTGCAACAATGTAGCTGCGGCTCTCTGGTAATTTGTCCCAGTATTCTTTAACCCAAAAGGCATTATTTTATAACAGTACGTCCTCCACGGTGTAGTGAAAGCTATCTTTTCCCTGTCCTCAGGCGCCATCAGGTCTGATTGTACTCCGAAAACCCATCCATGAATGATAAGAGCGTGTGTCCTGCTATGAAATCAACTCATTCATCAATGCGTGGTAGTGGAAAGTTATCCTTCGGACTAGCCTTATTCGAGTTCTGAAAGTCAACGCAAACTCTGATTCTACCATCTTTCTTGGGGACCGGAACTGTGTTTGCAAGCCATGTTGGGCGTTCTGACACTAATAAAAAAAACTTGCATTAATTTACTTAGTGATTTCTTCTTTGATTTTAAATGCCCAATCGGAGCATACTCTATTCAATTTCTGATTTACGAGCTTAGCTTCAAGGTCTAAGGAGATTCTATGTTACACAATCTCAGGATCGATTCTAAGCATGTCTTCATAGGACCACACAAAAACATCTTTAAATTCTTTCAAACCAAGGGCTCGCATTTCTTTGACGATAGCGTAGATCTAATTTGGACCATGCAAGGATTTTCCTCATTGCCTAGGTTTATTGACATAATCTCATCCATTACAGGTTTATTCTTATTTTCTCTTCTTATTCAATTAAATCTTTTAAGTTTTGAGGAATTTTTTCCTCGAAATCATTTTCTTTTTCAAATTCATTTTCAAAATTAGTGGGGATCCATGTAATTAACTATTGGCACCACAAAGTACCCAGGATCACAAGCTATTTCACTGATTGAAGAAGTACTTACATTGAACTCTAATTCAAAATAGAATACTTAGACTCAACTTCTACTCTCGGATTTATAAGTTCTATTGTCACTAGATTAAACAAACGGCGAGTCAGAATCCGACAAGCCAGATCTAGACTCACTTAACTCATTACTACTAGACTCATTATCAGATGCATAGACAAGACATCTTTCCACAGTCCAGTTTTGAAATTGGCATGCCGTTGCATTTATTATTTTCTTGGTGATATCCTCTTCCAGTGCTCCTGTAGCTGGTTTTTTGTGCTCCTCGGAGGGGTTTAGCCTCCTCGGATACGATAGCCCTACAATTTGGACTCCTGTGGTTCTGAATTTGGTTTCACAAGTGCAATGTGAAACAGGAAAAATACAAATGAGAGTTCAAATTCGACAAATCTTAGAAAATCCATTAATCATTAGAGGTGCCAAAAATGGACTGCATTGCCAGATTTCAGAGTCGCCACCTAAATATTTTTGAAAAATTTAGAAAACTCGTGACTCGTGCCAAAAGCCACTTGTCCGTCATAACCAAAGTTGTATTGGCTCGGGAACTTAGGTATGAGAGGGGAAGGTCATGAATTGAGCACCCCACTCACCCAATCAAAGATCGGCCTCTACTAATCATGATGTGATTTTTATGTACATTATATGCTCTTGTTCCAATTATTAATATACTAAACATTACTATGTGAAGCAAACCAGTATAAACCAAGTCACTTACTTTGAAATGCTTTGATTTCATGTTTGTTTGAAAAGCGTTTTGAATATGTGCAACTCAAAGGAAAAGTAAGCTCATATGTACAATAATCAAAATCATTCCAACTTAAGCGAAATAGCCTTCATCCACAGGCATTCAAACAATTATTTTGAATAAGCATGTAGCCTCATGGTAGTATGCTTGATGTGGCAACACAAACACACATGCAATATGCTAAAGCAAGAATGCTCACCTAGTACTCAATCGAGGCAAGACAAAGAAAAGATAATAATTAGAAAAAATGTATGCTCCTAATATACAAAGTGACTAATGTAATATATACAAAATGCAACTGTTAGGTTTGGCTTATTTTTCATGTCATATGGATCAACTCAAAGCATGCGGCAACGCATGTATTCAACTAAGTAGGAAAATAACCATGATATTAGAATGATGAACCGAACCCAAATGCATGCAAAAATGGATACAACGCATGGTAATGATACGAAACAAAAATATGATACAGTAAGCATGTAAATAAAAGGGAGAAAGAAATGGGATTGGAAGACATACAAATATTACAAATTTGCCCTCACACAAGAGGGTCTGAATGAATGTCCTAATCAACTAATTATTACAACACAATTGAATGAATTAACTAACTATTACAAATTCGAATGAAACCAATGCAACTAATTAATTACAACATACGAATCTAAAAGCTACTAATCAATGGAATGCTAACAATGTAACTTAACATAATGAATGTGACGTGAAAAACAAACTCCAAACACTAACAATGAGAAGATTCGTACTAAAAAACAATTAGGACATTATTCGAATCAATAATGTGAATTTTGGAATCTCAACTATATGACTCAACATAATCAGTGTGATGTGAAAAACAGACTCCAAACATTCACAATGAGAAGGTTTATATTTTAAACAAGAATGTCAACAATGGAATCATGACAATGTGAATCAACGTAATTAATATAATATGGAAAACAAACTCCAAACATTCTCAATGAGAAGATTCATACTTCAAACATGAACGTCAACAATGGAATATTGATAATGTGACCATTCACTCAACATAATCGATGTGACGTAAAAAACATACTCCAAATACTAATAATAAGAAGTTTCCTACTAAAAAACAATTAGGATATTATTCAAATAAACAATGAGTATTTTGGAATATCAACTATATGAGTCAACATTTTCAATGTAACATGAAAATTAGACTCCAAATATTCACAATGAGAAGGTTTATACTTCAAACGCGAATGTCAATAATGGAATCTTGATAGTGTGACTCAACATAATCAATGTAACATGAAAACAAACTCCAAACATTCACGATGAGAACATTCATACTTGAAACACGAATGTCAACAATGAAATCTCGACAATATGACCATTCAATCAACATAATCAATATGACGTGAAAAATAGACTCCAAACACTAACAATAAGAAAATTCCTACTAAAAAATAATTAGGACATTATTTGAATTAAAAATGTGAATATTGGAATATCAACTATATTACTGAATATTTTCAACGTAATATGAAAATTAGATTCCAAACATTCACAATGAGAAGATTTCTACTTCAAACATGAATGTCAAGAACAAAATCTTGATAATGTGACTCAACATAATCAACGTAACATAGAAAACAAACTTCAAACATTCACAATGAGAAGATTCATACTTCAAACATGAATGTCAGCAATGCAATCTCGACAATGTGACAATTCGCTTAACATCATCAATGAAATGTCAAAACAAATTCCAAACACAAACAATGATGTTTTGAGTCTATTGAAATCTCAACAATATGGCTCAACATACCAATTATTTACAATATGAAGATTCATACTTGAAACATGGATGTTAACAATGGAATATTGATGATGTGACTTAATATAATCAATGTAACATGGAAAACAATTTCCAAACATTCACAATAAGAAAATTCATAATCGAAACACGAATGTCAACAATGGAATATCAACAATGTGACTTAACAGAATCAATGTAATATGGAAAACATAATTCAAACATTCACAATGCGAAAATTAATACTTGAAACACGAATCAGAACATTCATAAAACCAAAAATTTGTAATTCATAAATTACAAACCTTAAATGTTGAGTCCCCAAACACTAAAGCTAAAACAATTGGAATGTAAATATTTGCCTTTACTTATACCAATGTAACATGAAAAACAGAGCATTCATGAAGCAAAATTTTCTAATTTGTAAATTTCAAAGGCTAACTGTCGAATCAATAAACATTAAACCTCAAACTGTGATAACCCTGTTCCGTATTATGCTAATTAATCTTAATTATGATTGTGATTATGTATTAGATATGATTTTGTGTGCCATTTATATGAATATATGTGGTTTTGAATTTCTATCTGTTCACCGTAGGAATATCTGTTCAACTTACTGTTAAATCGAAATTGACTACGTCTTTGTAATTAGCGTAATTTTTAAAGCCTACGGTGAAATTTAATTGAAAATTGATTTGGATCAAAATAATTAGATTCAGAACGATTAATTAAGCTTTATTATTTAACTCTAATCAAATGTGATTAGTGAACGACTATAAAAGGAGCTCTATTATACTTATATTCATTTATTTGAGCTCAAAGCTGAAAATTGCTCTAAGGAAAGAGAGTGAGGGTCGGCTAGAGAGAGAGAGAGAGAGAGAGGGAAACAATTGGAGATTTAAGCAAGAGGCTTGGAAATCTTGAAGATTAACTCAAGAATTGGCTAGAATTTGGATATTTGAAGCTCCTAGGTGAGTAAATTCATAGATTTTTGTTTGTAACTTTGTGAATTCAAAGTTGAATGGTGATCAAGAACATGAATTGAGTTAGTTTTGATGAATTGGGAGTCAATATACACATGCATGTAGGAGATTGCCATGAATTGTATGTTTGAGCTTGAAATTTGCATGAGCTAGCATGAATAATGTTGAACATGGAGAATTGGGCACCAATTTTCACATGCATGCATGATTTTCATGGGCTCCATAATAATAAGTGTCATTTGCATGATTTGAAGTAGAAATGAAGTCAAAAATTTGCATGCATGTTTGATTATGGAAGATATGGAGCTTATATGAGGGTTAAATGCATGAGCCTTGATTATACTAAAGAAATGTTGATTAATTTTGAAGATTGGGCCATAATTTTGAGCAATTGGCCTCACATTGTTTGTATACTCATGATATATAATGTGTTTCTCTATTTTGGTACCTTAATTCGAGCTTTGAAGCCTTTGAATATCAAGTTTGAGCCTCAAGAACAATTCTGGATTTTCCAGAATTTGGCATGTCCGCTCGAGCGGGGAAAGAGCCGCTCGAGCGGGAAATACGAGCTCTCAGAAGTTTTGCAAACATGGATGTCCGCTCGAGCGGGGAGATTCACGCTCGAGCGGGGAGCCATGTAGTGAGACTTTCAGCTCGAGCGTCTGAAGTCACGCTCGAGCGTAAAAATGAGGCAACCAGTACTTTTGCAAACCTAATGGGTCCGCTCGAGCGGGGACCCATGTTTCAGAAATTTTGTAAAGATGTTCTGTGTTTCGTTTTCCGTTCTCTTTCACCTCTAAGCACTCTTAGGCATGTATTGAGCATTATGAGTGAATTAAAAGGATAAGAAAGAAGCCTAAGAGGAATGTATGAATTAAGAACTGATTGAATTGTTTGTGACCCATATGTGTTTTGTAATGTGTAGGGTCGAGCTTAAGGGTAAATCCACCGGCAGAACACTGTGAGTAATATCTTAATAAAGATATCTGAAGTATATTATTTGTCCAATTGCTTACTTTCATATAAGTCTTGCAAGTTTGATGCATTGAATTGGGGACAAATGTTTGTTGTGCCATGTGGTTGGGCCAAAGGCCGTCTGACATGAATAATAGTCTGACGTGAATGATAGTTTGACATGAATGATAGTCTGACATATAAATGAATGGGCCAGAAGCCGTATGACATGAACAAATGGGCCGGAGGCTGTATAACACAAATGAATGGGCCGGAGGCCGTATGATATAAATGAATGGGCCAAAGGCCGTATGACATGACACGAATAGGCCAGAGGCCGTATGACACGAATGGATGGGCCAAAGGCCGTTGGGCACGAATGATTGGGCCAAAAGTCGTCGGACAGGAACAATTGGGTCATAGGCCGTCAGATACGAATGAATCGGGCCCGAGGCTATTTGATGTGTTTAGAACCGCAGTCACTTGACCTATATATATCTATATATATATATATTAGATAGAAATATGAATTGAGCCCAAGGCCGTCTGATGTGTGTTATTCTAAATACCGTTCGCGTATCTTCTTTATTTGATTTTATTCACTGGGCTTTCGCTCACACTCATTCATGTGTCTGTAGATGAGCCAAGGGAGGTCCAAACCCAGCCTCAGTGAAGTTTGTGTGAAACGGTCAAGATTTTGAAGAGTCAGCCCGAACGTCTCACGCACAAGACTTGTCTTCGCCTCTTTTATTCTTTTGATATGGTTTTGATTATATTGGCGAAAACGTTGGATCACTTTTGTATATAAACTTTAGGTTTAACCGACTTAGACTTAATGATCCTGTATGTACAGAACTTTGTGTTATTACCTATTTTGACGTGAGTTATTAACATGTACGTGTATGATTTGTTATAATGTGCCATGTAAGCACAGCTCTATGGACAATTTGTAAGTTTGCTTCCGTTTGGCCCCTTTACTCTGATGAGTTACGTCTGGTTTGGTTTGAGACCGTAGGTGATCCCTTGATTACTGGCCGGTTATGTCCTTAACCCAGAGGGGCGGGTTCGGGTCATGACACAAACATTGAAATGTAAATATTCAAATTTACTGATTTTAATGAAAGAATATGAACTAGTGGATTTAATTTTAGAAAATAGTATGAAATTGAAGAAAACAATTTACTTTTGTTCACCATTGTAGATATTAATTGGAATGACGATCTTTGCTGCCTGAATGGATAGTTCTTGGCGATCTCTGTTGCCAGAATGAACAGTTCTTGGCGATTTTTGTTGCCAGAATGAACAGTACTTGCTGATCGTAGAGTTTTGATCGAAAAAGAAGGAATTCAATGTTAGGGTTTTGATTTTGGGGAAAAATGAAATGGTACGGTTTTGATTATGGCGAAAAACAAAATTGTAGAGTTTTTGATTAGTGTTTCAAAGAAAAAAGGCACCTATGATATGAACATAAGGTCAATATTGTCTTTTCATAAAGGACAGGACTAAGTGGAATATTAGAATAAATTTTGGACTAATTGGAACATAAGTAATTAAAGTAAGATTTATGAAAAAAGTTTCCTAAAAAGTATGAATTTTTTGAATTTGTTTTATAAAAATTTACTAACTACAAAGAAAATACAACAATTCAATTTTTTTTTTTTTTGTGTTTATTTAAATTATTTTTTGATTTTTTATAAATGTTTTACTTTTTAAGTATATTTAAATTAAGTAAATTAAAAAAATTAATTAAAATATTGAAAAAAACTTAACCAAATATATATATTGAAAAAAACTTAACCAAATATATATATATATATATTCAAAATTCAAAAACAAACCGAGTAAATGGCATTTGCACCTATGTTATGAGGCTCGAGGAATCTCACATTACTTTACCATCTACTTCTTCTTTAAAAAAAAAAAATAATAAATAAAAAGAGTGGAATCTCACTCTATATTTAACCAACTATGCTAGAGACCTCTAAAATACCATCACTAAACCACCTCTAATGAGGTGGAAAAGCATAAAAAAAAAAAAAAAAAAAAATTCAAGGCACCTGATTGGCTGTGGCAGTGGGGGACCCACTGCCACATCACTAGTGATACCTCTAAATTAGAGGTCCCAATCATTTTTCATATTTAACTTGTAGCATTTGTCTCTTCTCAATTTCAACAACTCCTGCCTATTGATTCGCAAAACTGGAGAAGTTGTTTGATGGTTCTAGAGCATGCTCCTTGATATTTTAAAAAGCTTTATAATTGGTAGAGGGAATTAAACTCACTACTTTGTGTTTACAAATGAGACAACGACCCTGTTTGGTAAAACTGTGGGAAAGTGCTT
Source organism: Camellia japonica (assembly GCA_030407325.1). Classification (NCBI taxonomy): domain Eukaryota; kingdom Viridiplantae; phylum Streptophyta; class Magnoliopsida; order Ericales; family Theaceae; genus Camellia; species Camellia japonica. The sequence continues at coordinate 112,158,501 of JAPPVO010000014.1, read as the reverse complement.
ATAGTTTATGCCTAAATAGCTTATAACTTATAACTATGAACATAAGCTGATTTCTGACTTATAAATTAAGCATCTCCTGCCCCACTCAAAGAATAAGCTGATTTCTGACTTTCAAAAAGATATAAGTTATAAGCTAAACCAAACACATCAAAATAGCTTAAATTAAGCTAAAAGCTGAATAAGCAGCTTTTAAGCTGTACCAAACAGGCACAACATAAACAAAGAAAGAAAGAAAGAAAAAAATGATAATTAGTTAAGCGTAGGAACAAGTGGTCTGCTTTGGACACTCAACACCAAAGAATTGGAGCAATTACACAATAATGTATGTCTAAAAAAATAATTACAGATTAATTGTAATTTTATCAATATTAATAATTATAATTATAATTTTTTTTAACAAATTTATATATTTTTTTAAAAAGACACTGAATTGTAATTTTTTCATAATTTTCTGCATTACTGTGCCTGTGATATAACATCCATCCTAGACAAGTTGACATGCATGAATCAAAAAAAAAAAAAAGAAAAAAAAAGACAAGTTGACATGCAATTTTACTTGCATTTAACTGTTTGATTTTTGGCTTGTTTTCATGTTCTTTATTTTTGGTATATCAGTGATGCTCAGTAGTCTGAGTTTTTAGTGGCCCAACTTTGCTCAAATGATATGGTTTGGTGGTGTCGCGGTGACGTGGAAATTTTTAGGATATTAAGGGCTAGTTTAATAACTCTAAAATAATTTAAAAAGTCAAAAAGTTATACAAAAAGTAAAAAAATTATTATTATTTACAAATAAAAAACATTAAAAAAATATTTTATATATTGTTATAATACAAAAGTTTGATCAGGCTCTGTCAGCCGTACTTGTAAAGCAAGAAGGCATTATACACTTTTGGGTCAAAAAAAAATTACATATATGAAGCCACAAAAGTTGATGGTAATGTTGGGTCTAAGGGTTTCGTTTTGATAATTCGAACCGTCAATATGTAAAACTTGTCGAGTAATATATGCTTGTAAAAAATCACGTTGATCGGATATCATTAACTATATAATCAAATCAATTTTGTATAAACAAAATGGATGGTGTGATAGTTAACTGTTGAAAAAAAACTAATCCGATCACATAACTATCGATATTCGATCAACGTGATAATTTACAGGCACATAATACTCGACAAGCTGTATATATTGAACGGTTCAGATTATTAAAATGGGACCCATGATGGCCCCCACGGACAGTGGCGGAGCTAGGAAATTAAAGCAGAGGGGGCACTTATTAATTATAATATTAAATTTTTTTATAAAAATATTTAACATAAATTTTTACCATTAACTTCAAGAAAGTTAAAAAAAAAAATTAATCAGTGTGTTTGGTTTTAATTTTCTGAATTTAGTTTTCTGAAAACTAAGTTTTTTTATTTTTCATATTTTTTTTGGTTTTAGTGAATATTTTTAAAATTTTAAACAATTTTTTTACTTTTTTAGATGCACATTACTTAGATATGTATCCAAATAGTAAAATATTTGTGAAAAAATATTTTAAAAAAATTAATAAATACACAAAAATATGAAAAATGTACTGAATTTTCATATTATTTTTAAATTTTTTGGTATTTAGTGTATTTTTTAAAGATTTTTTTCACAAATATTATACTTTTTAGGTATATTTATGTTAGGTGTGTCTAAAAATTTAAAAAAATTGCTTAAAATATTAAAAAAATTATTGAAAACATTAAAATACGGAAAATAAAAATATATAATTTTTTGAACACTGTTTTCTGAAAACTAGAACTAAATAAGCTAAATATTATTTGTAATTAGTGTATCGTGGACAATATTAAAAAAAGTCATGGATATAAAGTTTTAAAATAAATAATATAATGATAAAGTAATTTTTTTTATACAAAATATGCATAAAAATTCAATATAATAGTTATACTACGTCATCATTAACATGTGATATCACCAATCAATAGTAAAAAAACACATAGAGAATGAATGCTACATGTCAAATGTAACTAATAATTCAATAAATTCTATATTTTCATTAAGATTAATTATGTTTGCATGTCAATAGTGATAGACATCACCATTACATTGAAATTTCTATAAATAATAATATCGTAATCACTTTATTTTCAATCAAAATAACTATTATTATTATTATTTTAAAAATGTCATTGACATTTAAAATAATATTTTTATAATTTTTTTTATTTAAAATATTTTCTTTATGTTTGCTTAAAAAAAAAAAAAATTGCAAAACCCAGGGAGGCACGTGACCCCCCTGGCCCCATAATAGCTCCGCCCCTGCCCACGGACCGACCATCACTGTCCACACACTTTGCCCCGAAGGAGGCAATTATTTTCTGTATAAGACATGCTGGGGCAGCCGTACAACCAATTAACTTTCTTCCACTATACACTCTATTTATACAATTTTTTATTACATATTTTTTTGTAAAAAGACAAAAAATTAACCTAAACATCCATTTTTTTCCCTCAACTTTTTAGTTTAAAAAGACAAAAAGTACACTTTAAAACACCCCAAACAACCCTACCTAATTATTGTTGATAATATATGATTTCTTAAAATATTTTATCAATATTTTTTCTAGTAAATTTTATCTCTTTAGCAATACTAATATCTTGTAAATTTTTTTAAAAATTATAAGGTTGTTAACAATTTGCAATTAATACTAATAATTGATTACGATCTAATATCAAATTTTTTTTTTTAAATTTTTTTATTATATGTTTTTCTTTTTGATGACTCACATCTCCCAGAATGGGATGTTTGCCCATAATACAATGAAAAATGATGCAGACCACTAATTAGTGGTTACTCTAATTATGTGGCAGTGGGTCCCACCCACTGTCACATGTATTTTGTGTCTTAGTTTTGTTTTTTGTTTTTTATTTTTTTTTTGTTTTTCACATCATTAGTGATAGTGTCAGTGATAAGAATTTAATGGTCTGTAGCATTGTTGTAATACAATTGATAAGGTGTATGTCTCCCTGGGTCTTGAGCCAATTAGGGTGTTGCTTTTTCGGACGATCAGGAATTACTTTTTTGTTATTACAAAAATATTAATTTTGACTAATTAGTTTTTGGAAGAACTTTTTTATTTATCATGCCTCCGTTTGGGAAGTGGGTTGACTTTTTGACTTTTTAACTTTTTTAGCTGTTTTAGTTTGGGCTAAAAAGTTTGGTTTGAAAAGGGTTTTTTGACTTTTTTAACTTTTTTTGTGAGAGAATAGTGTAATGATTATGGGTTAGATGTGATGTTTTATTTGTTATGGTTAAAATAGCCTATTTTATCTTTTGTGACTAAAATAATCCCAAATTTCCTTGCCAAGCGGAGCCATATAGACTTTTACTCTTTTGAACTTTTCGATTCTTTTATAAATTTGTTTGATATTTTTTCTGGGCTTTCAGCCATTTGGGTGCCCCCCTAGGAGTTTATTTGCGTAGCATTTGGTGACTCAACTATGTTTGATAAAATTTAAAATTAAGTATTATATGTTTGATAAAATTAAAAATTAAGTATTAAAAGTTAAATGTAAATTTTTTAAGTTGAAATTTTATTTAATAAAAATTTAAGTATTGAGTTAAATTATATTTTTCATTTTTATGTGATAGTGAGTTGGTGGTAACTCCAATAACAAGTGGTTGAAATAGAGAGATAGTAGTTCTGGTGATGGTAGAAGGGTAATGTAGTGAAGATAAAATGAGGGTGGCAGCAGTGGTGTAATAATAGTGGTTATTTGACAACGGTGACAATGGTTATAAAGATGAATGTTTGTAAAAGTTGTTGTAGTGGTGATAATGATAATGATGACCAGTGGCAGAGCCACATGGTGACCAGGGGGTTACGTGCCCCTCCTAATTTTGTTTTTTGACATATGTATATAAATAAAATTTTAAACAAAAATAAAATTTAGAATAAAATGTTAAGGGCATTTTTAAATTTATTATTTTATTGAAAATGAAGTGATTACAACAAATTATATTTTTATGCATGAAAATTTTGTAAAAAAATCTCAATATAAAGGTAATATCCATCATTATTGATATGTAAATATAATAAATCTCACTATATATGTAAAAATTAGTAGAGTGTTAGTTAGATTTGCATATGGAGTTTACCTTTCATATATCGTTTTACTATTGATTAGTGATATTATATGTCAATAATTACGTAATATCACTACTATGTAAAATTTTTACTCAAATTTTGTAAAAATTTGATTTATTTTCCCATTATATAATTTATTGTAAGACTTAAATATATGACTTTTTTTATATTATCTATGATACACTAGTTACACGCAATACTTTCTTTTCGATTTTACTCAAAGTTAATTATAAAATTTTATGTGGGATACTTTTGTAATAATTTATTTAAGTTTTTGTACTTAATTAAAAAATTATTATTTTCTTATTGTTGGTTATAAAAAAAAAAATTAAAATTGTAATCAATAAATGCCTATTTTGATTTAGTTTCTTAACTCTGCCACTGGTGATGATTGTGATTGTGGTAGTGAAATGATGATGGTGCTTATAGTAACAATGACAATAGTAACAAAGATGGTGGTTATGGGTCATTTTGCACACCAAAAATAAATTGTTATTAAGACATTAATTCAATAGAATAGTGGTTTGATTTGGTTATCGATCCATATGGACTAAAATATTAAGTTATTTAAATATTAAAAAACCAATTCTTAATTAATTCGAATCAGATGAATATTTTGATTTTAATATAAAATTAACTAAAAAAATTATTAAACAAAAAGAAAGATTGGGGTGGAATTCAAGTAGAAAATAGTTTAGAGTTTCGGATCCACCTTTCATCTCATAATAAGTAATTAATAAATTGCATTCTAATAAATCAATGATTCAAATAATATTGATATATCATGGTTACAAGTTCCGATATCATTGATGAGTATTATTGAATCACATGCATGAATCATCTTTGTTCTGTACGAATTGTCTACACTAAACTAGGGTTGTAGAACGACTTGTTTCTCCTAAGCATGACTCGTCATACGGTTTGTCTATACAAACAAATAAAATTAACAATATATTTTCAATTACAGAAATTGAATACATTCATTAGAAGAAAACTTTACGTGAATAAATAACTTTTGAAAGTTATACAATGATTATCCAAACCAAATCAAAACTAAAATCACAATATATTAATATAAGTTACTTGATTAGAGTTTCATTTCAATCCCAAATAAGAAGATTAGCCCGCTCATGGTTGAGGCGGAAAGCCTCTTCTTCTTGCCTTTCTCTACTTTTCTATAGAATCCTCAATAACCCTAATGATCAATAGGTTTCTATATCATCAAATAGACATAATTATATTTAAATCTTCTCACAAATAATCGCCAAATTAATAATCTCATTCATCTTGCCTCTAAAAATAAATAGGCCCTTAATGATAAACAAGTAGTCTGGGGTTGGTTAATCAGTTCTTAATGGGTAATTACAAATACGCTCCTTCAGTTTTAATTAAAATATGAATTATTTCCTGTTATTTGAAAAATTATAAATATCCTTTTGTCAGAATTATTTATTTAACAGAATTAACTGGAAATTTTTTTTTCTAATTGTTCTCCAATACAATTAACTGAAAAAATAAAATTTTTAATTGTTCTCCTATAAATTTTTGACATCATTAAAATTATTAACTGACTTGATAATTTAACAATAAAAAAACTATTTGTTATTAAATTAAAAATTTCAAGGGATGAAATGTAATTTTTAAAATTATATGCGTAAATCAAATTTTAAGCAAATTTCAAGAATATATTTATAATTCACCCGTTTTGGAAAAAAATTGTATTATAATGAAGATATTATATTGGGGGATTTACGTGTAGGTCCTAGTAAGTTGACTTATTATCTAATAGATCATGTGATAATTAATAATATTTTTTCATTATACACAATTAAAAAACGTTAGTAATTGTTAATTTTCAGTGACAGTGTGAAAATTGTCACAAAAAAGTCACTAATTATAAGTTTTAGTAACAGTTTAAAAAAAAATCGTCACAAAATCGTCACTAATTTTCAACTTTCAAAGATAGTTTAAAAAAATTGTCACAAAAAAATGTCACTAATTATAAGTTTTTGCGATAATTTACAAAAACCGTAATAAAAAAAATCACTAATTGATAATTTTTAGCGACATGTATAAAAAATGTTCACAAAAAATTATTTTGAGTAACGATTGTACTAAAATTTATTTTGAATAAAATTTGATGAGAATTAAATCTAATTATTAAAACTTTTTAATAATTTATCTTATTATTATATTTTGAAATTATGTATCCTCTTTTAGGGGTTGTTTGGGGTGTCCTAAATAAGTGTATTTTTTTCACTTTTTAGACTAAAAAGTTGAGGAAAAAAGTATGATTGTTTCGGTTAACTTTTTAACTTTTTATGGGAAAATGTGTATTAAAAAATTATATAAATTAGTGTGTAGGAGAAAATTTGTTTTTTGGGTTGTACGGCTATCCTTCATATCCACAGGTTGAATAGATGGTAAGAGGTAATTGTCTACTTTTTAGGCATTTCACTGGACGGTGCTTTTCCGCTGGTGAGGGCTATCTTGGGTCCCGTTTTGATAATCCAAACCGTCAATGTGTAGCACTCGTCGAGTACTATATGGCTGTAAAAAATTACATTGATCGGATATCGATAGCTATTTGATCAAATCCGTTTTTTTCAACCGTTAACTATAACAATATTCTTTTTTTTATATATATATAACTGATTTGATCATATAGTTATCGATATCCGATCAAAGTAATTTTTATAAGCATATAGTACTCGATGAGTTCTACACATTGAACGGTTTAGATTATCAAAATGGGACCCGTAATGGGCTCTCACCGGCCAAACAGCAGTGTGCTAAAATTGCACCCCAACTGTGCAATTTTCCTTTTGAATCCCAGCACAGATTTGACTTATTGTGATTGATGAGTTGTATTTTTGTGTGTATAATTAATTTTTTAATATTTTTTTTATAAATAATGATAACTTTTTAACTTTTTAAGTAATTTTTTAATTTTTTATTTTTTTTGAGAGATGCCAAACTTGACCTTACTCTTCACATACATGTGGCAGGATAATCATACCTAAAAACAAGATTAATCTTGCACATCGTATAACTTCGTTATAGATCGGTGATACACGTTATTGCTATCATTGTGGGTGTTTGGAAAGTGAGTTTTTATGTAAATTTTTTTAGTTGTAGGATATTATTAGATAAAATTTTTTTAGTGTTTGGAACGATAAATTTTTTTGTGATTAGATATGATATTTGTGAGAGAAAAAGTGAAATAATTATTGAATTAGATGTGATATTTTATTTAAATTTATTTTTTTTAATTTTACAAAATTTTGTCTTTTAATAAAAAAAATCAAAAAAAAATCTGGAAACCTAGTTCCCAAATTAAACTCAGTTATTGGGTTAGGATTTTGCAATAAAAAAAATAAAAAATACAACAACATTTAGAACTTAGCCAGTGGGCAGACTGGGGGGTTAGGGTATTAGGGTTTAGCTTTTTTTTTTTTTTTTTTTTTTTTTTTTTTTTTTTGCTATCATTGTGGGTGTTTGGAAAGTGAGTTTTTATGTAAATTTTTTTAGTTGTAGGATATTATTAGATAAAATTTTTTTAGTGTTTGGAACGATAAATTTTTTTTTGTGATTAGATATGATATTTGTGAGAGAAAAAGTGAAATAATTATTGAATTAGATGTGATATTTTATTTAAATTTATTTTTTTTTAATTTTACAAAATTTTGTCTTTTAATAAAAAAAATCAAAAAAAAATCTGGAAACCTAGTTCCCAAATTAAACTCAGTTATTGGGTTAGGATTTTGCAATAAAAAAAATAAAAAATACAACAACATTTAGAACTTAGCCAGTGGGCAGACTGGGGGGTTAGGGTATTAGGGTTTAGCTTTTTTTTTTTTTTTTTTTTTTTTTTTTTTTTCACTAAATCCACATCCAAAGAACAAAATATCCTCACAAAGGAGAAAAAAAAAAAAAAAACAGACAATTCAAGAAATGGGTATTGATAAGAATACAAACACAAAAATGGCATATGAGGCAATGGAAAGGAGATGGAACAATGGAAAGAACAGAGCAAGAGATGGCGGTTGGATCCCGATAGTGAGGCAATGGAAAGGAGGTGGATCACAATTAAAGGAAGCACAACAAGGTCTCTTCACTGTCTTTGTAGACAATATCCCGTCAAATATGGACGCCAAAGCTCTTTACAAGCTCTTCACCAAGTTCGGGGTTGTGAAGGATGCCTACATCCCTTTCAAAAGAAGGAAAGTAACCAACTCAAGATTCGGATTTGTGCGTTATAACTGTAGCATCGCAGCATCTGTCGCCATCCAAAAAGGGGATGGCCTCTTCGTCGACGATTCAATGCTTGGGGTCAAAATGGCCACTTATGACAGAAATAGCAGAAAGGAGCAGATTCAGACAAAGCTTCAACCTCCCAACAGGTCCTCGGATAAAATCAATTTCAAGGGTAAAGCTGCATTTGTGGGGCACAGATCTTTTGCTGAAGTAATAAAGGGCGACACCTCTACAGCGGAACGGATCACAATCACAAATCTAACTTTAAAAGCCAAAGCAGAGGGCATCGGTTGGCTGTATGAAAGTGTTATTGTTAGATTAAACACTGAATGTTCCACTCACAGCATTCTGAAGGTCCTACAGGAGAAAGGGATGGAGCAGATAGAAGTCAGAAAAGGAGGAGGTAGAGATGTAATTATCTCCTTCAAATCTTCAAGTGAGCTACAATCAAACATTGGCAAGATCAAAGAGTGGTGCAAGGACTGTAGCCAATTTGTGACGGAATGGAGGCCAAATTCACATATCCCACAAGAACGGTGCGTGTGGCTGAGATGCTATGGTATTCCCCTGCATCTTTGGAGCAGGGCTACACTCAACAGTATAGGTAATATGTGCGGAACTATTCTCAGCATAGATGGCGATGTTTGTCACCCAAAATCATTCTCTTATGCTACGATTAGAGTGGCTACCGAGAGCATGGAGTTCATCAATAAAACTATTACTCTTGAGTGTATGGGCTATTCTCATCCCGTCCTTATCTGTGAAGACCATCTAGCTGATTATAGCAGCTTGAAGTTGTCCGACATGAATTGCTCCAGCGGCACTGCAACCGGCTACAGCGATGAAGGTAGGATGCACCCAGCAGCCACGGCTTGGGTGAAGATTGATGGTGATGAGGTGGCAGAAAAGCGTGCTCTGATTGGTGCTGACCTGGCGTGCACATATGAGGTTGAGCATCGGAAGGAGCCTCTTGACAGCCACATACCTGAAGAAGTTGGCACTGTTGTTGAGGAGACCCCGTGTAAAGGTGGTCCAAGCAGACAAAAAGAAGCATGCGTTGAAAGATTTGAGATGTATGGGTCAGAGCAAAATTCAAAAAGTAATGAAGACAACCTCAGTTGTGCTCAGCACGCTTCCTCTTCTGGTCTTTCTAACAGGTTTGAACTTGCTTACGGCATCGGACCCAATATCAATTTGGCTGATACTTTGGCTAATGAACCTGTAGCTAATCTAGGGCCGAATATTGGGCCTGGTATTAATTTAGAAGTTTTCTTGACCCACCCTCCTAATGGGCCTGAACCTCTATCCAAGCCAATTCAGTCTAATAATCTCAATTCTGTGAGTAATATCATTTTAGCCCAGGAGAAATCTGTTAGTCCTCCCCACAAGTCAGGAACTGGTGGGGTAATACTCACGAATCTCCTTCATTCGGCCCATGCTAAGCCCCCTATCCCCAATACAAAATCTCTGCAGCCTGAGAAGAAGAAGGGAAAAAAGAAGTCTCATTTGGAGGGCTTTAACAGCCTTGCTAGATTCCATGGCTACAGAACTGCAGCAGCTCACAAACACTCCTCTAAGTCTGTAATTTTCAGACCAGCAGCTTCTGCTCTTGTCCAGTCTGACCTGTCTGATGATAGCTCATCTTCGAATAATTATCTTCTTGAGGAGGCCAAAGCCACTGTACAATTGGGGAAGTCCTTAGAAATTAATTATAAGGGGAAAGAAGACATGGTGGTGAACAAGATAATTGATCTAGAGATTCAAGATAAGGGCAGAATTTCTAATGAGGGGAAAGCTCAGAAATAAGCCTCTGCTCAAGGGAGTCCTGGGTGTGTCATTTGTTTATCTATGAAGCTTTTATCTTGGAACATCAGGGGTTTGGGTAAATCTGAGAAGAAGGGCAGAATTAAAAGACTACTTAAGGATAAGCATGTTGATATTGTTTTTCTTCAAGAAACTAAGCAAATTGTGGATTCTGAAAATGCTGTCAGAAAGCTTTGGGGGTGCAGAAATATGGAATTCATGTCTGTGGATCCTGTAGACTCTGCTGGTGGACTTCTATGCATATGGGACCCTTCAGTGTTCCAATTATCTGGCTGCTGCTGCAATAGGAGGTATATTCTTCTTTCTGGCTCTCTGTATAATTCTTTTGATTGTGTTCTGTTAAACATATATGCACCTAATACCACCACAGCTAGATCATCTTTTTGGGCGGGTATAATCAAGCTTAAGGATCACTTTCCTGCTCCTTGGTGCATGGGTGGCGACTTCAATGAAATTAGGCATCTAGGAGAGAGGGTTGGCTGCTCCAGGCGAGACTTGGGGATGAAACATTTTAATGAGTTTATTGAGAAATGTGAGCTCCATGACTTACCTCTTCATGAAAGGAAGTACACATGGTGCAATGCCCAGGAATCTGAAAAATGGAGTCGCATAGACAGAATTCTTCTAAGTCCTGAATGGTTGATTAACTTCAGAATGAAATTATGGGGGCTGCCTAGATCAGTGTCTGACCACTGCCCTCTGTTGATGATGGAAGACGAAAGAGACTGGGGTCACAAGCCTTTCAGGTTTCTCAATGCTTGGACCCTCCATCCAAGCTTCTCCAAGTTCTTTGCTAACATCTGGAGCAGCACTTCTGCTACAGGGTGGGCTGGTTTTAGATTTGTTCAAAAACTGAAACAGATGAAGCTAGAGTTAAAAAAATGGAACATTGAGGTGTTCGGAAATGTCTCATTCAATCTCAAGGCTTTAGAGGAGGAATTGCATGCTCTCGACATATTAGCAGAGGAAAGACTTCTGGATGATTCTCAGAGGTCAAGAAGAAGGGTGGTCAGAGGTGAAATGTGGCATTTGCTCAGAATGGTGGAGTGGATTTGGCACCAAAAATCCAGATTGAATTGGACTCTAAATGGGGATAAGAATACTAGATTTTTCCATGTCTTTGCTAATACTAGACAGAGTAGAAACATGATCAGCTCTATTGAAGTTAACGGGGTGTCTTATGAGGATCCTAGCAGGGTCAAACTAGAGGTTTACCAACACTTCAAGAAGTTGTTTACAGAGGATTGGCTAAACAGACCCGTCTTGGGAGGGACATTCAACACCATTGAGGCAGACTATGTATCTCATCATCTTGTTGCGGAATTCAGTGAAGCGGAGGTGTTGGCTGCAATTAAGGACTGTAATAATAACAAAGCTCCAGGCCCTGATGGTTTCAATTTATTGTGCTATCAGAAATTTTGGAAGATTATGAAGCCTGACATCATGCAGTTCTTTGCAGAATTTCACTCTAATAGCAAACTGACTTATGGAATCAATAGTACTTTCATTTGCTTAATTCCTAAGTAGGTTAATCCCTCAGGCATATCTGATTACAGACCCATTAGTCTTGTAAGCTCTCTATACAAAATTTTGGCAAAAGTGTTATCACAGCGTCTAAAGCCAGTTCTATCCTCAATTATTGGTGAAACTCAATCTGCTTTTATAGGTGGTAGGAACATCCTTGATGGGGTGTTCATTGCCAATGAAGTGGTGGATGGTTGGAAGAAGACCAATAAGAAAGGTTTGATTTTAAAACTAGACTTTGAAAAAGCTTTTGATTCGGTCAATTGGGAATTCTTGTTCTCTTTGCTGTCTAGCTTTGGATTTGGCAACAAGTGGATTACTTGGATGAAAACGTGTGTATCTACAGTTAGGGCTTCCATTCTAGTTAATGGTGCTCCAACTTCGGAATTCTCCACTCAAAGAGGGCTAAGGCAGGGCGACCCACTATCACCTTTCTTATTCAATATTGTTGCTGAAGGGTTAAACATTCTTTTGGCCAGAGCAATCAATCTTGGCATTCTTAGAGGTATTCATGTTGGATCAAAAGATGTCCTTTTGTCTCACCTACAATTTGCAGATGACTCAATTCTCTTTTCTGAGGCAGACTGGGATCAATTGGTACATATCAAAAGAATTCTTAGATGCTTTGAAATTCTATCTGGGCTCAAAATTAATTATCACAAAAGCGTGGTGTGTGGTGTCGGTGTGTCTGATGATATATTGCAATCCTTTGCACATCTTCTTAACTGCAAAACTCACAGCCTTCCTTTAAAATTTCTGGGGCTGCCTCTAGGTGCCAATCCTGGTCATAAATCTACATGGAAGCCTGTGATTGACAAGATGAGATCTAAACTTTCAGGGTGGAAAGGGAAACTGCTATCGTTTGCAGGTAGGCTTACTCTAATCAAGTCTACCCTATCCAGTTTGCCAGTATACTTTCTGTCTTTATTTAAGATGCCAGAAGGTGTGGCAAGAGAAATGGAAAAGATTGAGGCAGCTTTTCTTTGGGGCAGCAATGATCTTAAAAGGAAAGTGCATCTAGTGAAATGGGGGGAGGTCACTAAAAGCTTGGCCCAAGGGGGCCTGGGCATCAGAAGACTAAGAGATGTAAATGCTTGTCTATTACTCAAATGGTGGTGGAAATTTGGAACTCAAGTCAACTCTCTTTAGAGGAGAGCTATATGCAGCAAATACAATATTGATGAGGCTAGCTGGCATCCACCTTTGAAGTCCACTTACAAACATTCTAGAGTTTGGAAGGACATCTTAAACATTGGGATTCATAGCTCAAAGATTTACAATATCTTTATAGACAACTGCCAAATCCAAGTGGGAGATGGAAGTAGAATTAAGTTTTGGCATGACAAATGGTGTGGCAGCTCTAGTCTCAAGTCCACTTTTCCCCTTCTCTTTAATATTTCAACAGATAAAGAAGGCTCTCTTCAACAGTTCATAGCAAGAAAATCCAGCCCAAACAACTGGAATTTTCCTACTAGGAGAGTGCTTTTCTCTTGGGAAGTGGAAGAAGAAGCTAACTTACTTTGTCTACTATCTTCAGCTCCCCCTTTGTCAAGTGGCAGAGCTGATCATCTTTTCTTGGCTTCTACATCTGCAACTCCTGGATTTTTCTCTGTGGCCTCTCTTTACTCTGCTTCTAACACTTTTCTAGGGCCTCACTTTAAAATTTGTAAACATATATGGAACGGGGTTGTCCCTCCTAAGGTTTCATTCTTTTGCTGGCTGGCCTGGAAAAACAAAATCAAGACAGCAGTGTTTATGCACCAAATTGGCATTTTAGATGCTTCTGCTTCCCTCAACTGCCCATTTTGTGGTTTGGCTCCTGAATCTGCTGCTCACATTTTGCTTCATTGCCCTTTTTCATGGTTGATTTGGTCATCTATAATTAATGAGTGGGGGTTCTCTTGGTGCATGCATGGCTCAGTAGATGACCTTCTCCAATGGTGGATGGATGCCAAGTTCAAGAATTTTGACAGGTTAATCTGGAGAGCCATCCCTCTTATTGTTCTTTGGTCGCTTTGGAAACTCAGAAATGAATGTGTTTTTGCTGAGGCTCATCCTATTTTCCCTGTCATGCGTGAGAATATCAAAATCAGAACAGCACTTTGGCTAAAAGCATCTATTAAAAACCTCCCCTATTCTATTGATGATTTAACTTTTAATTGGAGTCAAATCAGAGGATGTTCTTAAATGTGACACATGGTTGAATGGTGTTTGGGGCGGGGATGGCAAAATTTGGTATCTTTGTAGCTCTATGGCCTCTTTCCTTCTTGGAACCTTGAGTGTGTGCTAGCAGATGATTTGGTGTGCATCTAGGTGCCAACCTAGTTGGGATCCAAATGTTTCACTGTGATGCTCTTTGCACCCTCATCTTTATTGATGTAATTTATAATTCTCGTTATGTTTTCATCAATAAAGCTTCTCTTTTGCCGATCAAAAAAAAAAGGGTTTAGCTTTTTTTAATTTTTATCAGAGTTGTGTGAGGACAAAAGGGTGGTATAGTACGCGAATCCGTCACAACAGCGTAAGAATAAAAACAGAGATAAAAAAAGTTGAGAGACGTCACTCAACTGCCATGAAGATAAATAAACAGATAGATAGATAGATAGAGGTGGAGATAAGACTTAGGTCTAGTAGGGGGTATATATGAGCAAGCTTTTTTGTTAGCTTTACGTCATGTCCATCACTAGTGGCTTTCATGATGCAATGGGAAGTTTTCAAAAACTATCAAATATGGTAATAAATACTTTTCACCCTTAAAATTTAACACAAATTTTACTTTACTTTTTATAATTTTAATTTGATTTTATGCCTCCGTTTGGGAAGTGGGTTAATTTTTTAATTTTTTGACTTTTTTAGTTATATGAGTCTGGGCTCAAAAGCTTGGTTTGGGAAGGATTTTTGACTTTTTGACTTTTTTATAAGAGAAGAGTGTAATGATTATGGGGTTAGATGGGATATTTTGTCTGTTGTGGCTCATGAGCCTATTCTGTCTTTTGTGGCTCATTGAGCCAAAAAAGCCCAATGAGCCCTTGCCAAACCAACCCAATGGTTTAATTTTATTTTTTATTTTTTATATGTATATTTTAAAAAATTGACAAATTTTTTAAAATCCTTAATTTTAACATTTAATTTCAATAAAGGACTAAACTAAAATCAAATTTAAAATATAGAGACGAAATTATTTAATTTGAAACAATAATAACCAAAATAAAACTTGAATCAAACTATTGGCGTTAAAAGTAAAATTAATCCTAAAATATAAAAAAAAGGAAAGCTACAAATAGAGGGTTAAAAGTTTTAGGATAACTTGCATCATTGGTTTCTATAATTTAAGAAAATTTTCACTTTTGTCTTTGTATTTTTAATTTGAACAATTTAAATATTATATTTTCAATTTTATTACAGTGTGTTCCTTCTATCACTTCCTGTTAAAGTTTGGAATGAAAAAAGAAAAAATGCAAAAGTAGAGGACCAAAGTGAAAAAATAATTACCAGTGGTTCTTGTAGTTTATTTTTCATTTTAATTCCTTTAGTTTTGCACATTATTTATTTATTTATTTTTTCATTCCAAACTTTAACAGTAAGTGATAAAAGGAACACACTATAATGAAATTGAAAATATAAGATTCAAATTGTTCAAATTATTCAAATTAAAACTACAAAAATTAAAATAATACTTCATTTAAACTCTAAGGACTAACAGTATAATTTATCCAAAACTTTTAAAACAATGCAAGAATCCTTATAATGTATGTCACGATTCAAACCCGTCTCTACAGGTTTAACGTCATAACTGACTAGTAATTCGAGATTACCAAAAGTCTTCATGTACAAATCAAAACAATCGGGACTAACGGAAGTTTAATATAATCATATACATGTCTGGGTTGTTACCATTTGAAGTTCAATCTTTAGTTTAATTTATAACGTATTCGTTTATAAAGTTTTTTTTTTTCCTTATTTTTTTTTTCCTTATCAAAAAATTTTTACTGATGAGGAACAATGGGAAATAACAGCACAGTAATGTCAAAAAAAAAAAAAAAGGAAAATATTATTTCAGTTGATATTTTAAAAAATAATTAGAAATTAGTGAAAAATATTATAAATATTAATATTTAAAATTTTAAACTTTTTAATAAATTAATTTTTTTTCTGCCTCTCACTGGGTGTAATTCTCCCCTCTCCTCCAAATTTTTTTTATAAATTAGTATTAAAATTTATAATTTAATAATTAAAATATTATATTTTTTCACTAATTTATATAGAAAAATTTCTCATTCCACTGACAAATAACTTCCCCAACAACAATAGTACAAAGTGCATAGTGAAAATACAATAAAAGTAGCAAAGGTGAAGAATCGCATCATTACTAGAAAGGTAATCTTAATTATGTTGGCACCCCAAAACTAGTTAATCATGTGCACACCATAGCCCAACCAAGATGAGACAAAAACAAAATTGGCTAAAAAAATGCAAAAGTTTATGAAAAGTTTTGTTTTGTATGTATTTTCTATGTGGGTAGATGTATCGTTTTTTTTAGGGCAAATTATATATACCTCTTTTGAGGTTTGGCTAAATTATAGATATTCTCTTGAGGTTTTAGAAATTACATCCCGCTCCTAAAGGTTTGTATTTTCATAATAATTTGCTCCCTGAGGTTTAAATTTTATAACAAATTACCCCATAATTTGTTAAGCAAATCTAGCATTCATAAGGGAATTTGTAATTTCTCAAATATTAGGGGGTATTTGTAATTTAGCCAAACCTCGAAGGGTATATGTAATTTGCCCTTTTTTTTAAAGTTAAATGATAGTAATATCTTTTCATATTTGAAAAAAAATACAATAAATTTATAATTGTAACTTAATTGTATTAGATTATCTTAAAATTTTAATATATATAACTCTTAACTTCTTTTTTATTAATAATTCATTAATTATATGAATGAAAAAAATTATTATTATCTTTTTTGCACTAAAATATATTTCTTTTATGTATCTTTGTGTCTTTATATTTTTTTCATTAGTTTCAATCAGTTCATGTTTGTTTGTGTCTTTATATTTCTTTTATGTATCTTTGTGTCTTTTATTTCCTTTCGATTGTAATATTGGTGGTGCATATTTATGAGCAACTTTCCAAAGTTTCCAGCCAAAAAAAATTGGGAAAATTATTTATAAGTCCTATTAGGGAGACTTATACTACATATGGTCCTATTAAAAAATTTATGTTTCTATAAGTCCTATGTGAAGTTTGTTGACACATTTACCCTCAATATTAGTTATTAATATCATAAATAATGGTAAAATCATATATAAAAAATTGAATGTTAACATAGATAATATCTATATGAATGTGAATTTGAATTTCAAAATACACATTTGTGAAACGTAACGTAACACGTACATAAACGTAACGTAACGTGACACCTACATAAACGTAACGTGACGTGACACCTACATAAACGTAACGTGACGTGACACCTACATAAATGTAATGTAACGTGACATCTACATAAACGTAACGTGACACCTACATAAACGTAACGTAACGTGTCACGTTACGTTTCGTAAACTTACTAGGTTTTTGATTTTTTAAATTGAATGTGATCTATGATAACATTCAATTTCATATATATGGTTTTATCATTATAGTATATAATAGTATATTAATGCTATTTATTTATAACTCATAGGATCTTGTGGAATACATTCCTATGTAAATAGGATTTGAAACTCTATAAGAAATTACACAGAACTTAACATAGTATAAGTGTCCGAAATAAGACTTATAAATAAGTCTCCCATTTTAAAACTCTTTATATTTATCTTTTTAAATTTCAAAGAGATTAGTGTAATTGATTTTTTTAATAAGTGAAAACTTGAACCGACCTTTCTGTTTTACAATTTTACAATGAGAGATTATTTGGTGGCATTAGCTTCATCTAGTGACGCGTGTGTCATTGTTTCTCAAAATACAACATAAAAAGGGTTTATTCTATTATCTAAACCAATAATAGTTAAATAATTAAGGATGCTACTTGTCCATATTGTATCTTTAAATTACTTAAGTTTGGTTAATATACTTGAGAGTCTGTTTCACTCATTATCAATTGATCTTGAATTGGATGATGTAACATGATATCAAAATTGGGTCTTCGGTTGTCTCTGTTGGGTTAAGTCTCTGCCTGATGTCAAATCTCTCGTGTTTCATCTCTCTGTTACCTTCACATGCTATCTAAGTTACGTAGACTTGTATATATCGCCTCTATAAGCCATCTAAACTTGATTAATATAATTAAGAGACCTCTATTAGTTTTGAGTTTGATATTTTAACCAGGGATATTAGATATCCTTTTTTCAAGAGCACTATATAATTTTTCCAATCACATTGATACAATATTTTTTTGATAATATTAAACAATTTTTCAATATAGTGTGTGATTGTCATATCATATGCATATCTTATTTATTGGCTTATTAAAACTACCCACTTAGTCATTTTAATCCTACTAAACTTACAAACCTTAACGTTATATTTTTAACTTTCTTATTATCTACAGAATAAAGTAAAATAATACCTAGTGATAAGATTGTTGTTAGGTTTTTATTATTGGCAACTCCGTTTGACAAAACTCCTTTCAGTTGTATTTGTTTTTGCACTTTTATTTCAGTGAGGCTATGAGTTAATTAGATGCGAATCCAACCCGAATTGAGCCTTGCAGAGAAGTTTGTGATGTTAATGCTTTCAAGATTGCCACTTCGCTGATTATGACAGGGGTCGAGCTGCCCGGTCAGCTCGCGCCTGAAGCAAAATGCAAAATTGCATTCAAAGTTGGCTGTCCGCCCTTGCTCGCTCGAGCGAAGAAGTCCTCGCTCGAGCGAAGGATTGCGTCTATACAAGAACCTGAAAGAGTTCGTTGTTCACTCGAGCGAAGGGTTTGTGGCTCGAGCGAAGGCACTAGTGGAAATCACGCGAGTTAAGGTTCTCGCTTGAGCGAGAGAAGCTTCGCTCGAGCGAGCTTCAAAATCCGGATTTCTATAAGGAATTGGTTTTCTTCCAAAACTAGGATTACTTTGGATTTCTATAAACAGTTGGTTTTCTCCCAAAACTTTACTTACTCCTTCAAATCTTCTTTTTGGATATTAAGGTTTATATCTGGGGATATTTTGCTAGTTTTCTTTGATGTTTTGATTGAGTGTTCAACTCATGGTTTAAAGAGTATACATCAAAGGATTAGTTGTTTGTTCTACACAAAAAAGAGAGTTGTTCTTCGGTGGATTCTGAAGAATTCGAGCCTGAAGCTTTGGTAGATTCTGGAGTGGCTCATCGTTAAGACAATTCTGAGGTGAAGACGGGGTTGGAAGAGGCACATAAGGATTGGTTCAATTCGGGCGTGGATTCGCTAGGTAATTGAGAGTATACCTATGTAATTCCTTTATGTCTTTTTAGTGGATTGTTTTGTGGCTTTTGCCCGTGGTTTTTTTTTATCACAATTGGAGGTGTCCAATTGTGGTTTTTTCACGTAAAATCATTGTGTCGATTTCTCTTGATTGTTTGATTGGAATTGTTATATACTGCTTAAAATTAATACATAATCACAAATCAACATCTAGGGGATTTCTAGATTTTTCAATTGGTATTAGAGCGAGATCTTGTTTGATTTGTGATAATGGATACAATTCATGAGGGAAATTCTATGGTTCGACTACCCCTACTTGATGGATCCAATTATTCTTTTTGGAAAGCTCGGATGAGATCGTTTTTGAAATCTATTGATGAAAAATTTTAGCAATCTGTCATGTATGGGTGGACCGAACCAACGATTACCGTTGATGGAGTAAGTTTCCCCAAACCAATTGATAAGTGGGACACAATTGATTACCAAAATAGTAGCTGGAATAGTAAAGCTATCAATTCTCTCTTTTGCGCTGTCACACCTGAAGAGTTTAGTCGTATTTGCAATTGTGAAGTCGCAAAAGAGGCTTGGGATATCTTACAAACTATTTATGAGGGCACTCCTTCTGTTAAACGCTCAAAAATTCAAAGGTTCACGTCTAGTTTCGAAAACCTTTCAATGAAAGATAGTGAGACCTTTGATGAATTTTATGCGAAGTTGAATGACATTGTAAATTCCAGCTTCAATTTAGGTGAAAAAATACCAGAATCCAAAGTTGTGGGAAAAATTTTGAGATCCTTGCCCGATCGGTTCCAACCAAAAGTTACGGCTATTGAGGAGGCTCAAGATGTTGACAACCTCAAGCTGGATCACTTGATTGGAAATCTCCAAACTTATGAGGCACATAAGAATTTCAAAAAGAAACAAAAAGATATTGCTTTTAGTAGTGCTCATAGAGTTGGAGAGGATTTTGATGAGGATTGTGAGATAGATTCCAAGATTACGACTGCTTTTATTAAACAATTTAAAAAATCTTTTTTGAAAAAGAATCCTAATCTTTTGGAATCTACTCATACCCATAAATCTAAAGGCAAAGATAAACTCAAAATTAATTCTATAGTCAAGAAGGAGAAATGAAATATACAAGGGAACTCTGAAAGAGTCCAATGCTATGAATACCAAGGATTTGGCCACTTTGCTTCAGAATGCCCCACTCGTTTGAAGAAGAAGAAAGCCCTCGCCATCACTTGGGATGATGAATCAGAATCTGATGAAGATGAAAGTGACAACGAAGATCAAGGCGAAGAGGGTCATAAACAATTCTTTGCTTTCATGGCGGCTTCTGAAACTGAAAGACGAACAGAGTATCCGAAGAGCCTGGTTGAGAATGCTACTGATAATGAATCCTCGGGAAGTGATGATGAAGAGTTTGAGCAAGCTTATGAAAAATTGTATAAGGAATCTCTTAAGTTATCCAAATTGAATGACAAACTCACTATGAAACTCACAGTATGTGAAAGTGAGAATGTCAAACTAAAGGAGGAGATTTCCGAGGCTAGGATTGATGCCATTAAGATAGCTAATGATCGACAAGCTCTTTGTGCAAAACTCTTGACTTGTGAGACAGAGAAGAACGAGCTATAACAAATCTATGCAACATATGAAGAAAAAATTGAAACTCTCGAGATGTCTCAAGTTGCTTTGGAAGAACTAATGATCAAGAAAGAGGAAGAACTCAAGTGTGCTATGGCTACCATTGGTCTTTGGAACAGAGGATCAAAGACTTTGGACAATATCATTGGGTCTCAACAAATTTGTTCTGACAAGAGTGGCATTGGTTTTGGTGGTAGGAAAGAGCAAAAATAGAGTACATCTACATTTCAGGATACAAGAACTCAAGGAAAGGGAGAACAAAAAATTCAACATAAGGATGGACTTCTCAAACTTCTTAGAGGTGGTAAGGTAAAAGAAAAGAAGGTACATCCTGTACACCCTGTTTTTATTTGTCATCATTGTGGTATGCATGGTCATATTCGCCCTTATTGTTATAAGTTGCATGGGAGAGTGTCTCATAGAGATGGAAGAAATTCCAACATCTCGTGGGGTAGGAGATACTTCATTGGTAGTAATGAGGTTAAAGGTCATATTAGACCTCGTTATTTTGATCAGCTTGAGACCAAACATGGAGCGAGCTTGTGTTTTCCTAGACCTAGGAATAGGGAGTTGGAAACCAAGTCGAGACGGGTTCCCATTGAAGGGAAAGGGAACCACAACGTCAACACACCACCCAAGAACTGCAATTCTCTCAATTTTTTTCATACTAAAGCGGTTTGAGTGAGAAAACTTGACTTATATTAATTTGTTTATTCTTTTTAGTTTTTAGGTTTCTGTGTGTTTTTTTCTTTTTGAGTCATTTAATGTGTGCATGTTTGTTTTATGTCTTGCTTTGTTTAAAAAAAATGCGTGCTTGTTCATTTTTTTGTTTTGCTTTATTTTTGAAAAAAAAAAAATCCCAAAAAGATTTTCTTAGTATGGTTTTACAAGCTTGAAATTTTTGAGTGGTCCTTAGTGCATATTGGAATTGATAAGAATATTCATTACATGTTAATATGTGTGTGCTTTCTGTGGTCATTACTCATTTCGGAGTGTGTGTTCATTGATTAGTATGTCTCATTCTGTACACACTCTTGGATTAGCAAATATTGGAGTTTTCCACCTTAGTGATCTTTTTTCTCTATGGACTTCGGGCATGGTATCTTTTGTTTTTTTAGAGAAATTGACCGATACTAGCATATCTTGGGTGATGTTGAGTCTCTTAACCAAATTCTATCTTTTTTGCACCTCCACGGCTTTCCCCTTGGTTCTTTGCAGTCCAGCCATGAGGAAAAGGCTACCTCAGAGTCCCCAACTAGGCCTTCCTTATTATATCCATGCTTCTCTGGTTCGGTTTTCATACTCTTGAGCGTGTCAGCCGCCAAATGAGTGTGCAAAAGAAAAGAAAAAAAAAATGTGCACAAGAAAGAAAGAAAAAAAAAAAGAAAAAAAAATGTGCAAAAGAAAGAAAAGAAAAAAAAAAAGAAAAAGAAAAAAAAAGATTCATTGATTGAGGGGGAGCCTTCACTTTTACTCACCAAATACCCCTTGATTCCTAGTGATTTGACTTTCCTTTGTTGTGCTTAGATTCTCTTGTCGGAGGTCTAACTTTCAGATCACTACTAGGATTGAATCTAGTGTTTGTCGAACTCCTAGAGTCACACACACACTTTTCTTATGGGATCTATGCTTTTCACATAATGCATCACTTTCTTTTATGAGGAATCTTCTAGAGGCTGTGCACATTGTGTTTTCAAGTAATTGTGTTTCTTGGATAATCTTGTGTGTTTCAAGGTCCAAATTTGAAATTCCTTGCTTGCTCCACCATATTATTTTTGTCGTTTTCTTCTTGTTCACTGTTTTCAGTGTTTATGGTTGCTTTTAGTGAGGGGGAGTTTGGTTAATCGTTATCATGTCATTGCTTGTGTGTTTTATGCTTTTACTTTAGTTGTTTGAGCTTCCTTCGTCAATTCGTGAAAAAAAAAGGAAGTAATGTTGTCCGGTGCATGTGTCTTAGGATTTCATGTATTCATGCCATGTGTCGGGTGCATGTGTCTTAGTTTTCATATTTTCATACTACATGTTCTTAAAATCTCCAAGTCACATCTATTCATGTTTTCCATCTTATGCTTCAAGATAATCTTGTCATATGTTTATTGCTTTTTTCATATACTCTTGTGGGACTAATAGTTGTTTTGGAGATTGTGGCACTGATAGTTGTTTTGCAGATCATGATCTTGAGAAAGAAGTTTGCGTTTGTTGGCTGTAATGAGTTGGGGTGATTAGGATTTTATTTGTTAGGTATGTTTTGTCATGACATTGCCAAAGGGAGAGATTGTTAGGTTTTTATTCTTGGCAACCCTGTTTGACAAAACTCCTTTCAGTTGTATTTGTTTTCGCACTTTTATTTTAGTGAGGCTATGAGTTTATTAGATGCGAATTCAACCCGAATTAAGCCTTGCAGAGAAGTTTGTGATGTTAATGCTTTCAAGATTGCCACTTCGCTGATTATGACGGGGTCGAGCTGCCCGGTCAGCTCGCGCCCGAAGCAAAATGCAAAATTGCATTCAAAGTTGGCTGTCCGCCCTTGCTCGCTCGAGCGAAGAAGTCCTCGCTCGAGCGAAGGATTGCGTCTATACAAAAACCTGAAAGAGTTCGTTGTTCGCTCGAGCGAAGGGTTCGTGGCTCGAGCAAAGGCACTAGTGGAAATCACGCGAGTTAAGGTTCTCGCTCGAGCGAGAGAAGTTTCGCTCGAGCGAGTTTCAAAATCCGGATTTCTATAAGGAATTGGTTTTCTTCCAAAACTAGGATTACTTTGGATTTCTATAAATAGTTGGTTTTCTCCCAAAACTTTACTTACTCCTTCAGATCTTCTTTTTGGATATTAAGGTTTATATCTGGGGATATTTTGCTAATTTTCTTTGATGTTTTGATTGAGTGTTCAACTCATGGTTTAAAGAGTATACATCAAAGGATTAGTTGTTTGTTCTACACAAAAGAGAGAGTTGTTCTTCGGTGGATTCTGAAGAATTCGAGCCTGAAGCTTTGGTAGATTCTAGAGTGGCTCATCGTCAAGACAATTCTGAGGTGAAGACGGGATTGGAAGAGGCACATAGGGGTTGGTTTAATTCGGGCGTGGATTCGCTAGGTAATTGAGAGTATACCTGTGTAAGTTCTTTATGTCTTTTTAGTGGATTGTTTTGTGGCTTTTGCCCGTGGTTTTTTTTTATCACAATTGGAGGTATCCAATTGTGATTTTTCCACGTAAAATCGTTGTGTCGATTTGTCTTGAATGTTTGATTGAGATTGTTATATACTGTTTAAAATTGATACACAATCACAAATCAACATCTAGGGGATTTCTAGATTTTTCAATTATTTTTAGAATGATATAATAAATGGGTCACTGAACTTGAATTTATTTATATTGGAACAGAAAAATATGCTATTGTAGCAGAGTATTTAAGTTCATGTTCAATTCAAATATAATTTCATATGTAAAGGATCCTATGATACAAATGTGAAAATTAGGAATTGTTTTCTCATTCGATTATCCACCCCATCCGCAGAGTATCATATTTTCTCATTTTATCAAATTCCAACAATTTATGTTCAGAAGAATTTGTAATACCTATGTAAAATGAAAGTATGGTACCTATAAGATTTGAGATTGGGCAATTAAAAATAAATGATGGATACCTCAACGCATTCATTATTTGATAATAATATAAGACAAAAATATTGAGATCCTTTGTCGGTGTGACTGGATTAAGAATTGGTCTAGACCATATAAAACGAAGTATGAGTAAGGGGATTCTTCTTCATTTTATAGGTGGCCACTAAAATTAGCAGAACTTGAATATAAATTAGCTCATTATGAAAGAATTACTTTTGCAATAACACCTTAATGGGCAAGAAAGATAATTGTTTCAAGGTTACCCTATCAAACAGTATAAGATGGCAAATTTATCAAAAAGAGGATGTTACTCTTAGAAAATTATGTGATTGAGCAAGATTTAGATGAAGTAGACACAATGCTGGAAAAAAACGATGGTAACTATAATTTTATTGATGTCATGAGTGACAAAGTGATATAGAATCTAGACCGTATCATGGATTGACAAAATTATGGGTTGATTCTCTAGATTGGTAAAACCATGAGTTGAAGCGACTACTTCACCATCACTTCTACTTTCATATTAAAATATAGTTCAAGTCCACATTTTAAATTTGGATCCACTATGTAAATTACTGTATTATTATAAATGAAGTTGAAGATCGCAATTGAAGTCCAAACACTACAAGAAATCGCACTTTTGCCAACTAAAAATTTAGTCAACAAAAGTTATCCGCGATTGGTCGCCACTTTCGTCGCTAATTAAGGGTCAGGAAAAGTAATTAGCAACTGAATTTTTTTTTAGTCGGGAAAAAGTCCTAATTTGGCGACGATCCTTCTCGGACTGGTAAAGGCACTAGCGGAGGAGAACGAGGAGGATCATCGACGGCGGTGGGTCTTTAGGGGGGAGAGAGAGAGAGAGAGGCACCAGCTGAGGACAGAGGAGGATCATCGACGGCAGTGGCAATTTGCGGCGACGGCCGTGGCCATGGCGATCTGCATTTGTGGCGATGGTCTACGATGAGGTGAGGTTTGGTGGTGAAGGAGAATTTGTGTGAGAGGTTTGAACAAATTGTCATGTGTAAACAGAGAACAAGGGCAGATGCCAATATTAAGTAATTTCCCTCTTAAAAAATTTCACCTTTAGCAACTAAGTTTGTTTTTTGTCACAAAATCTTAATATATAATGACTAGTTTTTTTGGTAGTCAAATCTCAATCAACAGCGACTAAAATATTAATCGCTAAAAGTATTAATTTGGCGACAAATTTGTTTTGGTTGGAAAAAATGAATATAGGACGACTAATATATTTTTTTGGTCGCTAAAACTTAAAATCTTCCGACAAAATTGTTTGATCGCCAACGAGTAATCGTAAAAATATCTCCATTATTTGGTGACTAAATTTGATCGGCCGTTGTCTATCAGTATTTTGATATCTATGACTAAATTATATTAGTCGCTAAAAGATTATACTCTCCCGCCTAGTTTTTCACCCTTCCACCTATATTTTTGGCGACTAATATTTCAAATTGGTCACAAAAATCACTTTTATGCAACAAAATGACTTTAGTCGGTAATAATATAAACTTTTAGCTACGATTTTTTTTTTTAGACAATATATAGAAGTAATGTTTTGAAAATTGAATCAGACTGACCGGTTGACCTGTCGACCAATTTAGGTTTCAATTTGGAGACTCTCAAACCCGAACTACCTTGAAAACTAATCTTTTTTATTAAATCGGTCAAATCCACGATTAAATCAGGATAGTTGAACAATCTAGTATGGGTTGAAGAAACCCGGTGGCCTCTCGATTCGGCTGAAGTGCTCTTTAATAAAAAAAAAAAAGTATGAAATCTATAGTGCCTATCCCTTTTCTGATTTATTTATCGACCTATGTTTCAAAATTTTCGTTTGCGAAATGAGTGATTTTTTTGACTATTTTAATGTGAGGATAAAAAAGTTTATTTGAGTTGAACTTTTTGATTTTTTTTAATTTTTATAAAAAATAAAAAATTATAATTTAAATATAATATTTTATTTTACTAATTTTTTAAACTTTATTTATTTTTTTAAATTAAATTAGCCCATAAATTAAAAAAAAAGAAAAAAAACCTCATACCAATCGGGGACAAAATATTCTGGGTTGTTTTAGGAAGTTAGTAAAAAGTTGGCTTTTGGCTTTTTACCAAGCTTTTTGGCTTTTTTGGAAGTGATTTGGGAAGTTGGTAAAAAGCTAGCTTTTTACTTTTTAGTTTAATATTTATTTATGGTGTCAAATTAAATTAAAATGACCAAAATATCCTTAACCAACATAAGAGATTTATTTTTTTATTTTTTTTCATAGGTCCTAATTTGTAATTTTATAGCTACATTTTTTACACTTACCAAATAACTTTTCTGGCATTTTTGATAATTTTATCAAAAAACGTGACTTTTTACCATATTTCCAAAATGACACACAAGTAGAAGGCAAAAAGTAATTTATCCATGATGTATCATGTATTAATCATTAAATGCATTACAATATCTTGTCTCTCTGCACGCGTGCCTGGACCCACTGGTAGTGACAATCTCATCAAACTTCAGTCTCCTGATTGAGGCCTCATTTATTAATTATATATTTTAATTAAAAAAATTAAAAAATTATTATAAATTATTATATTATTTTTAAAAAAATTTATATATATATTTTTATAAAAATTATTAAAATAGTATATCCTCAAAAACGAGACTAAGACTATAAAAAAAGCATGAAATCAAGGATTGTTTGAAAAAAAATAAATTAATTAAATTGAACCAAACTAGTTATATTTGTTTTTGTTTTTATTTTGTTTTGTTTTGTTTTGTTTTTTAATAAGAATCGATTTGTGATATTTTTAAATTTGATTTTTTTTTTTTTTTTGTGTTTTCAATTCAATATCAGTTTACATATCTTGTGCACCGAACTAAATCAAAATTGATCGCTTTAACATATAAAATTATATTAATAAGTATAATAAATTATTAATATTAATTAATCAATTTTATCATCTCTATAACCTAAGTCTGTAAACTCTTATTATATATAATTTTAACTTTAATTTTTTTGTTTGTATTTTTGTTAATTTATGAATTGAAAAGTATTTATCAAATAGACGAATTGGATATGTTGAAGTGACGAACAAACAACTAATTTAATATTTTTATATAAATTAGTAATTATATTAAAAATCAGTTCAAGTTTAAAATGTTCTACATCGATTAAATCACACTAAACCGGACCGTTTCAATTGATTCGTTCAGTACAATTTAATAAGAGAAGCGATCTGCATCGATATTCAAAATAATAAAATTGACATTATCGATTCAGTGAAATTTTTTATTTAAATACCGACTCTACCGAACCGATTACATCTCTACACGAAGCAATTAAAAGTTGGGGAATAACTCATCAGTGGAGATTTTTTTATTTTTTTTTTTACAAAAAAAATAAGATATTTGTGATTTTAATTATTAATATTTATAATATTTTCTATTTATTTGTAAATATTTTCTACCGACACAATGTCAATATAATTTTCCCTTAAAAGTTTGGGTAAAAATATCCTTTATCCCCTCCGATTGTTATTATCTTTATTACTTTACTCCCATCAACTACAAATTATAATAATTAATCTTCCTCATTTATTATTATTAATCTTATTATTTAATTTAAACTATTTACCTTTTCATCAATAGAATAAATTATACTTTACCCCTTAAACAATCAATCAATATTATTTTACCGCCTTGAACTATCACCAATTATCATTTTTAATTTGGACCTTTTTATTTTTCATTGGATTACTAAATTAATTTTTAATTTGTTAAAAAAATTTAAAAAATTGAAAACCAAAACAGAGAGAAAATATTTATGAAAAAATCTAAAAAAAAGTTTACTAAAGACAAAAAACATGGAAATATACCAGTTTTGTGTTTTATTTTTGTGTTTAATGTTTTTTTCAAAAATTTATTCATAAATATTTAACTTATAAGTGTGTTTACAAATTCAAAATTTTTGACTAAAATATGAAAAAATTTACTAATAACAAATAAAAATTTTAAATAAAATAAACTTGCAAATTTTATTTTAAATTAAAAATCAAATATATTTTTGTTTTTAGTTGAGGGGGTAGAGTCTATTGATGAGTGATAGTTTAAGAAGGTAAAGTGCAATTTACTCCTATAATAGGGCATTTTCGTAAAAGTCTGAATTTTTTAAAAATTAATAGATGAAAGAGATTGTTATAATTGTTTAATTTAAGGATGTAAAGTGATATTAGAAAATAATTTAGGGGGATAAATTGTAATTTTCCCTTAAAAGTTAAATCCATGTCTCCACCAAATTCATAGAATAAAGGCCTGTTTGTTTTGGAGTGTAATGGATGGAATGAGATTAGGATGAAGGTGGAGCTATTTAATGTTGTGTTTGTTTGTAGAGTTGGGGAATTGATTAGGATGGATGGGGAGATTAAGGCTTCGTTTGGGAAGTGGGTTGACTTTTTGACTTTTTGACTTTTTTGGCTATTTTAGCCTGGGCTAAAAAACTTGGTTTGGGAAGAGCTTTTTGGCTTTTTGGCTTTTTTAACTTTTTTTGTGAGAGAAGAGTGTAATAATTATAGGTTGGATGTGATGTTTTGTTTGTTGTGGCTAAAATAGCCTATTTTGTCTTTTGTGGCTACAATAGCCAAAAAAAACCCGTAACCCAACTTGCCAAACGGAGGCTAAGATGGAAGTTGGAAGGGGGATTGTGATAGAAGATGTGGAGTATTACAAAAATAATGAGGGGATTAGAAATTTTTTTATTTTTTATATTTTTTACATATTGAGAATTTTATTTTTGAACATTAATATTTAATTTTTTGTATTTTTTTATTTGTTTTATTATTTTATATAAAAATAATTTAACAATTCCTACACTAACAACTATCATCAAAACAAACACAATTTTACCTAATTCCCTCACTATTAATTTCCGTACTAACAATTCTTTTACTATTAATCCCTTTCATTCTATCTTTGAAAATAAACGGACCAAAGTGTATTTAATTCTCTCGAGTAATAAATTGTTTATAGAACTTGTCGAAAGCATATATCCTCCCTTCTCTTTTCTTCATTCATCATGCACTGCCCACCACAGACTCTGGGCCCAGATAATAATATGATTTTGGGTTGAAAACACAAATATACTTGCTTTCCAGAAGAAGAAAAAAACGCATACAATAATAGAAAAAGTTATTGATAAATCTAAGTTGAGGGGTGTATTAGGCATTAGCTGAAGAATTAATTTTTTTTTGTGAGAAAGACAGCGTTGAATAGTCATCGGAATTGTCAACCGAAAAATTGGCTGAAAAAAGTAGCTGGAAATTTGTCGGCGACCTGCGGCTTGCTGCAGTAGCTGGTGGTAATGAGTTAAATAAATAGGTAAATAGATATGTGTTAGGTGTATAAATAATTAAATATTTAAATATATAGTTGTATAGGTAGGTGACGCATGTATAAATAATGAAATATTTTAACAAATAGACATATAAATAAGAACAAATAAGTATCTTTTTGAACAAATAATATCATTTTAATCCAAAAAAATTTAAATTTGGACCTCTTGACTCAAGAGTTTCAAAAATAAATTTATGGCCTAAATGCTGATAAAAATATTACACTTACTACTATTAGTTTTTAATAATGTTACAATACGGCTTATTGATACAGTTAATATGATTTAGTTATAATTTTTCTTATTTGCAGATTTTGTACCAGATTATTTGCAAAATAGTAAAAAAATAGTTTAAATAAATTTAAAAAAATAATTATTTGAAAATTGGAGAATGAGGCCTTGTTTGGTTTAACTCTCAAAACACAATTTTTTTTAAAAAAAATTCAAAATTTTGTTTGGTTGGAAATTTTTAAAATTTTTTTTTCCAAAATCAAATTTTCTCTCCAAAACATCAATCAAGTGGTTGTTTTTAGCTTTTCTTTTATAACTTTTAGATTATACACGAAAGTGTGAGATGAGATGAGATAAGAAAAGAAATTATTGTGGTTTCTCACTTAAATAAGAAAATAAATGAAATGGTTATAATTTCTTACCATTATGTTTGAATGAATAAAAGAGATAAGAATGTGGTTTCTCACATATCTTGTTTGGATAAAGTAAATAAGAGAAAAGAAAGGAAAGTATTGTATTTTGTTTTATCAAAATAGCCTTCTATATTAATAAGTTATATATTTTCATAAAGGTAATTTTGGTATTTTAAAAAACTTTCATTAAACCCAACTCCTTTCTCACTAAATCTTATCACTTTTGGTGAGAAACAAAATATAAGTTTGGTGATAATCATTTTCTCACCATTTCTCATCTAGTTAACTATCGAAATAAGTGAAGGAGTTTTCTATTCTCACAATTTCTTTTCTTTTTTCACCAAATCCCTCCATCAAATTGGCGTGTAAGCTTAAGTTCAAATTTGAACCTGAGAGAATTTGAAGGGCTCATGGAACCCATCACAAGTTCCGTTCAATGATTCCAAACGTTCATTTTTTAAGATTCATCGTATATATTATACATGAAAAAAGTTAAATCGATCTGATAATTGTAAAATTTTCATTTTATTGTACTTGTCTCCAAAAAATTAGATGGTTTATTTCTAAAAACATATTTATCGTTCAAATTTTTAGAGACAAATACCATAAAATAAAAATGTTACGATTATTAAATCGATCTAATTTTTTTCTATGGATGATATACACTGAGGCCCTAAAAAAATGAACAGTTTGAATCATCGAAATAAAACTCATGGTACTTAAGTTATCTTAAATTCAAATTTGAATATGAGAGAAGGCCAACCCTTATTTCTACTATCTTATCTTTTACTTTGATATGTTAACTTAGGAAGTGTTTGTTTGGATGAATTGAATATTGTTACTGTTGAGATAAATAGTTTTTGAATTATTTGGTTAAAAATGTTGTGTATTTGACTATTACTCTGATCTTCACTTTTCTAACCAAATGATTGACTAATAAATTTATTAGACATGAAATCCGATTACATGCCTCAATCTGATAAAACAAAAGCTTTTTCAGTAATTAGCATTTTTATGAGTGGTAAGACTCATTACACTAATATTATATTGATGGTTTTGGCTTTTCTCAAATTTAAATATGAACTTGAAGAATTTGTTAGCCCGTGAGGTCCATCATGAGTCTCATTTTGATGATTCAAACCATTCATTTCGTAAGGCTCTCCGTGTATATCATCTATGAAAAAATTAGGTCAATCCAATAGTCATAACCTTTTATTTTTATCGTGTTTGTCTAGGAGCAAATCCTTTTCATCATTTCCATATCCTTCAAGACTCTACTTCATGAGCCTCGCGGGATTCATGATGGTGGTTCAAACAATTCATCTTGTAGGCAACAAAAAGAAGAACATATATATATATATATATATATATAATTAGCTTGATCAGATATTAATAGACATACTAACTTATTGTATTTTGTTTTATAAATTAGACGCTTTAGTTTAAAATCATATTTACTATTCATTTCATAAAACAAAACACGATTAATTAGTGTGTTTATCTATATTCGATCAAATTAATTTTTTGCATATGTATTCTTCTCTTTGAAGCTTACAAGATGAACAGTTCAGATCAATGTTACAGGTCCTGTGGGATTTACAAAGTGAAATCTTGAGAGGTACAGAGAAGATGGAGTCTTGGGGGGAGTTGCTCCTGTTTGTCTAACCTTTTTATTTTATTGTGTTTATCTCCGAAAAAATAAATGACAAGTATTTTTTTTAAAATAGACCATCTATTTTTTTCGAAACCAATATGATAAAATAAAAATGTTATAATTGTTATATTGACCTAATTTTTTTCCATGAATGATATATACGGAAAATTCTATAAAATGAATGTTAGGGTTGTGTTATATTAGTTATGACATATTGTTGTATTAGTTATGACTTATTGTGTTGTTGGTCATGACATTGTTTTTGTTATGAAGCAAAGGCTATTTGGTTATACCTTACATGGTGTTAACTCATTTATATTTTATTTTATTATGACTCCCATGAAATTAAGTTAGTATACCATAACATTATCCAATACCTCGATAAATATTTAGTCAGGTGCGGCCTTGAGATTTTCAGGGCCCAAAGTCGATAATCAATTGATAAATTTTTGGGGCCCTTCACATTTTTTTTTCATTGAATGAAAAAATAAAAAAATTGAAGGTAAAAGACAAAATATTTGTGTCAAAATCACAAAAAATACTTAACATTACATTACAACAACTAATAAGTATTGCTTGATTCTCGCTCTTCTTAAATTTTTAGAGGCAAATAAATCAATCATATTTACATTATCTAATTTTTTTACAAAATCATTTTTAATGGATAACAATACTAATTATTTTAAATGGGCCTTTCAGTTTTTTGAATGAATCAATTTATTTTAAATTAGTTTGGGCCTTCCTTAATTTTTTTTAGACTTAAAATATACCTAATATATTACACTAAATTATAATAGGAGAGGGCCCTTTTTTGGGTCTATTGTCAATGGATAACAATGTTAAATTTTTTGAATGGGCCTTTTCAATTTTGGAATGGTTCAATTTATTTTAAGTTAATATGGGCCTTCTTTAATTTTTTTTTTGGATTTAAAACATATCTAATATATTACACTAAATTATAATAAGAGGGGTCCTTTTTTTTTTTTTTTTATCAATTTTGAGGGGCCCTAGGCCATGGCCTGGTAGGCCTATGCTTAGGGCCGGCCCTGTATTTAGTGAGATTTACATAAAACAATTGAGTTAAATGAATATAAGTATGCCACATCAGCAAATAATTAAAATATTAATAAATTAATAAATAAAATATAATAATAAAAAAGAAAGATAAATTATAAATACTCTTTGAAATTTTCTTAAAATACGAATTATCTCATGTGATTTAGAAAATTATAAATATCTCATTGTCAGAATTTTTGTTTAACAGAATTAACTGAAAAAATGAGATTCATATCTACTCTTATACACAATAACAAAATTATTTGAATTATAAATTGAAATATATTTCTGACATCGTTAAAAATTGTTAATTGACTTGATAATTTATTAATAAAAGAAATAACTTGTTATGAATTCAAAAATTTTAAAAGACCAGATATAATTTTTCAAATTATAAGAAAAAATTCAAATATTTTAAATAAATCTCAGGGTTTTGTTTTTGTTGACCACAAATATTTATAATCTAACCAAAAATTATACTAGAAAGTATAAGGGATGATCAAAACTAATCATGGGCTCAACCATGCTCTTTGGACAAGTAAATGGACACCAAAGTTATTCAAAAATAAATTATCAATAGATCTTACTTTTAAAATTTATTACCTATTAAATTTTATTAATAAATTTATTAAGTGATAAATTTATCAATCTCTCTTATTTTTATAAATAAATTTATAGTGATAAATTTATTAGTCAAAATCTATAAATAAATAAATCTAATTAAGAGAACTAATTAATAAGTGTCTCGTTATTCAATTGAGGCCCCAAAAAAATAAAAAAGAAGTTAAGTTTCAATTGGTAGCTCATGGCCGCACTTTTGTATGCGTGGTTGCCTATCGGGAAAATATTTAATGCTTTTGGAGCATTGTTTCTTTTCATTTACGGGTTAAATGTATTATCAGTTGTCACTTATAACTCTAATATAAAAATAACGAGTTCTATAAATTAGACAAATAATTACTACTCTTCAAAGCACAAGTAAACCTTTGTTTTCTTATATTTTAAAGAAAATTAGTAATTACTTGTTAACTTAAAAAAATTATTATAAATTTATTTATAAAATTCATCATTATTTTTGTAAACTTTTACTAAACTGAAATTTTCTCTATATTGTTTGGGTAAAATTTACAATAAATCCCTAAATTAATTTCCTTTTGTGATTTGCTCCATAATGTTTAAACATCGACACCTAAGCTCCTCATTTTGTAACACTAAGGTAAAGTTTGGGTACTCCCAAATAATTCAAAAAGTCAAAAAGTTACTCAAAAAGTTAAAAAGTTAACACTATTTACCAAAAGTCAACAATTACGGCTGCACAACTCCCAATTCAAATTTTCCTCTAAAAACCAATTTTCACAATTTTTTATTACACATTTTTTCATAAAAAGTCAAAAAGTTAACCCAAACACCCATATTTTCAACCTCACTTTTTTTGTCCAAAAAGACAAAAAGTACACTTATTAACCAATAAAAAGCTCCCTTCATCATTTTCCAACACAACCAGTAAAAGTGTAATATTGCATAACCAAACAAGGTCTTATATTCGTTCAAAAAAATAAAATAAAAAACAAGGTCTTATATGTAAGGATGGATCTAGGGAGCGGTTGCGCAGTGGCACCCTCAAAAAATTTAAAAATTATGTATATATATAAAGATTTGCAATTGTTTACATTACAAAATTTAAAAAATAGTAGTGTACACTCTCAAAATTATAAAGATTTGCAATTGTTTCCATTACAAAATTTAAAAAATAGTTTTCAAATTGAGTTTTATCAAATATTGATTTATTTCAATTGTTATTTGTGTTTTTTTGTTATATTTCTGTATTGTTTAGAATTACTTATATTCTTATATTTATTATTATTTAATGTTATTCTTGTTTTTCATTCACATGCCATTTAGGCTCAGTTTGGTTAGAATAAAAATGGTAGAAAGTAAAAGAAATTGAATATATATATATATATATATTTCTAAGTTTATTTAGCATCAAAATGGTAAAAGTTACAAGAAAATTAATTTTCTTGTACAACTCATAATAGCATGGTAACTAAGCTTCCAGTTTTGAAAAAAATACAAGAAAATATAAGAAAGTTTAAATTTACTATAAAAGTAGTTACTTATAATTAGAATTCCTATTTTCTTGCAAAATTTTTGAAAAATCTAAAAAACACAATATATTGATTTGTGATTATGTTTCAATTTTAAATAACGAATGACAATCCCAATCAAACAATCAAAGACAAATCGACAAAATAATTTAACGTGAAAAAATCACAATTGGAGTGCCTTCAATTGTGATAAAAAAAAAAATCATGGGCCAAAATTACAAAACAATCCACTAAGAAGACAAAAAAAAATTACATAAGTGTATTTTCAATTATCTAGTGAATCCACGCCCGAATTGAACCGACGCCAGTGTGTCACTTTCAACATCGTCTTCACCTTGGATTTGTTTTGTCTAACGTTGAATCCATAACACTGATGTCAAATCCACGACGATGAGTCACTTTAGAATCCACCGAAGCTTCAGGCTCAAGTTTCCCGGAATCTACCGAAGAACAACTCTCTCTTTTGTGAATAAAGGAAAACAAACAAACCCTTAATGATGTTAATATGAAATTCACGGATCCATTGATCACTCTTAAATCATCAAGGAAATACTCATAAAGCACCCTCCAATATACAAACACTTTGTATTTTCTTCCTATCTGAAAATCTAGACGGCCTAAACCCTAGAAACAGCGAACAATGCACTTTATAGAAAATAGGATTGCGCAGTTATAGCGATCCCGGTTTTTTTTTCCTTTTCTGTGTTTGTTGTACTCCGGACTTTGGTTCCGTGGAATTGGTAGTTGTATATCCTGTTGTCATCCTTTAATTTCCTTTGTTTGAATTTTAGGATGTGTTGGGCGTGTTTCAAACAGGTAGGTTGAGTTTTGGTCTCAAGTGTTGTTGCCCAGAGTTTTGGTGTTACGCTCGAGCGGGTCATTCTGCGCTCGAGCGGAGTTTGCTTTTGGTTATCCGCTCGAGCGGAGTTTACACACTCCCAGTATTTTGTGCCTCTGCAAAACTTCTGCAGGTGTGTTTTTCACGCTCGAACGGGTTTTCTTACGCTCGAGTGGGTCTCGCTCGAGCGGACCTTTTGGCGCTCGAGCGGGTAGTGTTTTGTCTGTGAAAGTTCTGGAATGGGAGAATCTACGCTCGAGCGGACTGGTTTTCGCGCTCGAGCGGATGTGCTTTATTTCTGTGTCTTGGCGCTTGAGCGAACCATATTTTTTGTTCTTGACGCTCGAGCGTTGTGTTTTCCGCTCGAGCGGACCTGTCGTATATCAGATAGCAGTTGGGTATTTTTGAATCACTTTTCACTTTTCTTCACTCTCTCTAACTTTTCCAAAATCGATTTTGAGAGCTTTTCTCTCTAGAAACTCCCTTCTCTCTAGGGTTTGATCTAGTTAGAGTGTTCTCCTTTCCTTCGGCCTTTGTAAAAGTTGTGTTGATCGTCGAGAGCTTCGTTTTGATCCGAAAAGTTTGGAGTTTGGAGCACTTTGGTTTTGGTCTTCTTCTCCATTTGAGCTCTAACTTCGAGGTAGGGATATCCTACTCCATCCTATGAGCTTTGTCTTTAAATTTTGGTATTTCAATATGTTGGGGATTATTGGGTAATTTCGAGAAAGTTTGGGGTTATTGTGTGATTTTCAAAAGAGGGGTTTTCAAAGTTTAAAACCTTTATGTATGTAATACATTGGAAAATGGACTTGGGATGGGATTATTGAGGAAAATGGAACCTTAGGGTTGGTATTGTAATTATGGGAAAAAGCCCTAATTATTGATAAATTAATTTGTATAATTAATTTTGGAAAATGAGAAATTAAATAAGAAATATTCAAATTGGAAAGGTTTGGGATTAAAGGGTGTAGTTGGATTAATTTATCGCTCACCTAGATGAATGTTGATATTTTATCCATTTGGTGCATTTATTGTCTGTTTAGAAATAACTGCTTTGGGCTATCGGTGAAGGATAGTCTTGATTGTTGTAGACAATGCATGATGATTAGGCAAACTAAAACTAATCAATGGAATGTGTCATCGAATATGACGGTTGAAAAATACATTAACTTTATGTATTGATTGATTATGTATATGATCTGTGTTTATATATATTGTGTTGTGTGGGAGGAGATAGGGGATGTACTCCACGGTTTAGGGAAAGATAGGGGATGGACCTCTAAACCGGAATTTGTGTGATATTGATACAGCACTACAATGTGTATCATGGTGAAGTATGGAAGTGTGTGTTTTATTTGATATAGCACTAAAATGTATATCATTATCAATTGTGAAGTATAGAAGTGTTTCTATGTTATATCGATACAGCACCAAAATGTGTATCATTTGTAAAGTAAGGAAGTGGTTTATGTGTTATTGATACAACACCAAAATGTGTATCCGTCATCAATTTCGAAAGTGTTTTAGTAATGAGTTATAATCTTATTAAAGTATTTGGCCAGGTTCTGAGCCTTGTTTTCAAACTCAAAGTTGAATAAGAAACGGAAAGTGAAATGTAACATGGTTATAATTGTCATGAAACGGTAATATGGCATGGGTTGGAATATAAGTATGGACCATTTGTTGAATGCTATTATTTTAGTCATTGTTTATAGTTGGTTTAGTATATTCCTACTGGGTTGTGGCTCACCCTATATGGGACATCATTTTCAGGTACAGGTAGCATGCCACCTCCAAGGACGTAGTTTGGGAGGCTTGGGATTGTTGGACCGTTTTGTGTTTTTGGTTGTATTACATGTACATTAAGCCAAGAGCTTTCTTTGTATAGAGTTAGTACTCTTTTTTTTGTAACCAAGTGTTGACTTGGAAAGTTGTAAGCCCTTAGGGCATTTACTTTTGATGTCAACATGTAATACATTTTGTAAAGATCACTCTGATGGAATACAATTATACTTTATTTTCTTATGTCTGAGCATGCTATTGTTGGTTGATTTATGGGTTTATTTTGAGGGCGTGACAGCGCAGACCGCTTGAGCGTACATTTCACTGCTTGAGCGGTGTGACTAAAGGCGGTGCAACTAAAGGCGGTGCGAAACATATATGCTAACCGCTTGAGTGCAACTTTCATCACTCGAGCAATAAAACTTTCTTCTTAGAAGTTCAGGCGCTCTGCAAAAATACTAGATGATCTGTTTCTTTGCTCAAGCGCACAAATGATCGCTTGAGCGGTCAAATAATTTCAACTACATTTTTGTTTTTTGCTTTAGGGGCGCGGCCCCTCAACCCCATCATGGCGCTGCCCCGGACTCGCTGTGGCACTATCCCTTGGATCCCCGTGAGCTGACCGGGGTCAGTGAAGTGGCAAACATGAAAGGATTTAGATCACAAACTCCTCTGTATAGGCACAATTTAGGTTAGATTCGCATCTAAAATACTCATAACTTTACTGAAATAAAAGATCGAATAAAATTACAACCGAAAGGAGTTTTGTCAAACAGAATTGCTAATTACAAAAACTTAACAATTTTCATCCTAATCAAATTCATACGAGAAAATATATTTTATTTTTCTTTTCTTTCACTTTACTTTCTACCATTTTCACTTTCTATAATTTATTTATTTCTAATCAAATGGAGCTTTATTTATTTTTTCCTTCTATAAATCACGCTTTAATTTGCTTATGCATTTTATTTTGTATTCATTCCTATTTATTCATTCTCTAAAAATAAGAACATTGTCCGAAAATGAAAATAAGTCATTCTTAAAATTGAGTTCATAGAATTTAATATCATTTATTGAAACGAATTATTGTTTTACTTCTAAAAACATACATTTTCAACTATAAAATTTTTTAAAACTAAATTGTGTAGGTAAAATAATTTTATAACAAGTTATTTGAACATATTTATTGAGAAAAATATTAGTTAAGGTTTTGATATTGTGTCCATCGCAAATGTTTTTATATATTATAAGAAATTTAAATAAAAAATTACATATATTTTTGCCTCCCAAATTTTGAAGGGGAGAATTTCAAAAAAGTAGAGAGTAAGAATTTTTTTTTTTTATTTTTTTTCACAACTATTGAAGATACAAGGTTCATTTATATAATTAAATGCATAAGTTATTTGTACTTTTACTATTTTGTAATTATTTTTTCACTTTTTACTTTTTTTGATATTTTTCTATTTTGAATCATGGGGTTCTTTTAAATTGGGTTAACTCAGGCCGATAACCAATTATCTTAAGATCTCAACTCCCAGTTGCCATGATGACATTTAAAGTATTTTTTTTTGTACGTTAAAATATATATATATATATATATATAGGGTCTGGCTTTGGTCCAGTCTACCATCGGACTGGACTGTGCTGTTGGGCACGTAGGGGCCCACCACGGGTCCCGTTTTGAAAATCTGAACCGTTCAATGTGTAGAACTCTTCGAGTATTATATGCCTGTAAAAAATCACGTTGATCGGATATCGATAGCTATGTGATCAAAGGAGTTTTTTGTCAACCGTTAATTTATTCACCGTCTATTTTTTTTATATAAAACTGATTTGATCACATAACTATCGATATCCGATCAACATGATTTTTTACAGACATATAGTATTCGAAGAGTTCTACACATTTAACGGTTCAAATTTTCAAAACGGAATCCGTGATGGACTCCCACAGACCTAACAGTACGGTCCAATCCGATAGTAGACTGGACCAAAGCCAGACCCATATATATATATATATATATATAAGTCGTCCTGCTTATATATGCTCTGTAATGTTTTTTTAGTTTCTAACAATGCCCCTTACAATCAATAGCTATCACATCTAATAATTGCTTCATTAATTCTTAAGGATTCGATTTAATCAAAATTTTTCATCATTTATATCGCCCATTAATTATCAAACTAATCAAAACAGAACTATGAAATTACGGCCTTTTTTGGTAAAGGCTAAAATTTGATTTTTTTTAGATTAAAATTTATAAAAAAGTAAATAGATTAAAATAATTAATAAGATAAAATGTTACATCAAATTCATAATTATTTTATTTTTTCTCTCACAACATCATATCGAACCACAAAAAAATCTAACCATTTTCTCAAATATAAAAATTTTAACCTATTAAAATAGTCAAAAACTAAAATAACCTACTAAATAGCTAATTTCCCAAACAAGGCTATTATGTTTCTCCCCCCCCCCAAAAAAAAAAAAATGAAATTGTAAATACTTGGAATTAAATATGAATTTATTTACATAAAATTTAATTAGTCCAAATATGTTAACATCATACTAAAAAAGTATAAGGCCTTCACCCAAAATGATAGGCTCCACTTTTCTCCACCAATCAAAATGGGTCAGACTTATCGAATTTGCACCTTACTACTAATATGTTATAGGACAATTTATTTTACTATGTTGTGGTTTGAGGTTATAGTACTTTATTCCCTTATGGTTCAAATTTAAACAGAAAGTCTCTATGTGATTTTGGATTAAAGTGCTACCGTTAACACTATTAACTATAAATGTGAAATCATTGTAATACCTTCAAACTATATACTTTTTTTGTTAATTTTTTCTCTCTCTTCTCTGGTACACATAATTTATAATTTCTATTGTTAATTACATTAAATCATAATTAATTATAAATTCTTAATTATTTATTGTAATTATTAACTTGTTCTAATTTTAATTTAATTATATTTTAGGTCACAATTAATCCTAAATATTTAATTATTTATTATAATTGTTAACTTTTTAATCTATTTTCAATTTAATTATATTTTAGATTACAATTAATCCTAAATATTTAATTATTTATTGTAATTCCTAACTTTCAAATCTAATTTCAATTTAATTATATTTTAGATCACAATTAATCCTAAATTCTTAATTATTTATTGTACTTCCTAGCATGTTAATCTAATTTTAATTTAATTATATTTTAGATTAATTCTTAATAATTATTTATTTTATATTTTTATTTAATTATATTTTAAATCAATTCTTAATTATATTATATTTTATTTTATTTTAATCAACATATTAATCTAATTTTAGATTTGGAGAAAATTGAGTAAAATTATCCTTTTGTTGTATTAATTTCACTTAATTTTTTTAGAAAATCAAACCCTTGTGTGATACACTTTCTGAGTTTAGATGAAAAAAACTAACGGTGTCAATTTAGTCCAAAATCACATCAGAACTTTCTAACTATATAAACCTTGTTAGGTTTTTATTCTTGACAATCCCGTTTGACAAAACTCCTTTCAGTTGTACTTATTTTTGCACTTTTTATTTCAGTGAGGCTATGAGTTTTTAGATGCGAATCCAACCCGAATTGTGCCTTGTAGAGAAGTTTGTGGTGTTAATACTCTCAAGATTGCCACTTTGCTGATTATGACGGGGATCGAACTGCCTGGTCAGCTCGCGGGGGTCGAGGGAGCAGCGCCCCTTGGCGGGTCCGGGGTAGCGCCCAGCCGGGGTCGAGGGGCAGCGCCCCCGAAGCAAAATGCAAAATTGCATTCGAAGTTGCATGTCCGCCCTTACTTGCTCGAGCGAAGGAGTTCTCGCTCAAGCGAAGGCTGCGTCTGGCAAAAAACCTGAGAAGGATAAATGTACACTCGAGCAAAGGTTGAGTGGCTCGAGCAAAGCCACTTATGGAAAAACACGCGAGATTAGTTCCTCGTTCGAGCGAGAGAGTCTTCGATCGAGCGAGCTTCGTAGTCCCAGATTTCTATAAGTACGTGTTTTTGTTAGATTTTAGGATTACTGCTCCAGATCTTCTTTTTGGATATTAATATTTATATCTGGGGATATTTTGCTAGTTTTCTTTGATGTTTAATTGAGTATTCAACTCATGGGTTAAGAAGAATACATCAAAGGTTCGTTTGTTCATTCTATACAAAAGAGAGAGAGTTGTTCTTCGGTGGATTCTGAAGAATTTGAGTCTGAAACTTTGGTGGATTCTGGAGTGGCTCATTGTCAAGACAATTCCGAAGTGAAGACGGGGTTGGAAGAGACACATAGGGGTTGGTTTAATTTGGGCGTGGATTCGCTAGGTAATTGAGAGTATACCTGTGTAATTCCTTTATGTCTTTTTAGTGGATTGTTTTGTGGCTTTTGCCAGTGGTTTTTTTTATCACAATTGGAGGTGTCTGATTGTGATTTTTCCACGTAAAATCGTTGTGTCGATTTGTCTTGATTGTTTGATTGAGATTGTTGTTTACTGCTTAAAATTGATACATAATTACAAATCAACATCTAGGGGATTTCTAGATTTTTCAATTGAAGAGTAAAGTATTCCAACTCCAAATCATAATGGGATAAAACAACCCTATGTTATAAGCATTGACGTCTTACCTTTTCCTCTATTCCTCGCCAACATCTCTTTGCAAATCAAAACACATGCATTCAAACAGGATAATAGTTTTAGAAATCAAATTATGAGCCCATATTAAAATTCATATGTAAAACGTGAGATATATGTATTTAGGGATAAAGATATATTAGGATTTTAGAGATGTGACACAAAAGTGAGGAATGATGTGAATAGAGTGATTTTGAAGTATTTGGAATATTTGAATTGAAGGTTGAAAAAAATAGTAAAAAAAGTATATAGTGTTTGATTCGATGTTCGCAAATTAGTTTTGAAACACCCATATTCAATTGAAAACGGATTTATAATAAAAATTTCAATTTTCTATTTTAGGAAATTTTGTTTTTAGTATTAATAATTTTGTTTAAGAATTTTCATTACTAATGTTGCTTGTCTTTTTTTTTTTTTTTTTTTTGTTTTTTGTTTTTTTTTTTTTGTCAAAATATTAATGTTGCCTAATGTTTCTTTATGTTTCTAGTGTCTACATTTGGGCTTAACTCAATTTTTTCATTTTTAATAATTTTTTAATTTTCTTTATTAATGTTGATGGGTATAGCCTAGAAGGGCCCAACCCATGGCATGGCCCAGGAAGGCCCAATCCACCTTTGTCCTAAGCCCCCAGACAGTTGTGCGGGTTAAAGCCCAGCAGCCAGGAGAAGTCGATGCTGGCCCAGGTCCAATAGCGCTTGGACACCTGTTAGAGAATGAGTCAGCCACGTAGTAGACAAAGATCCTACAGAGTTATTGAGTCCACACATTAGCCATTAAATGAGGCTGTCATAGCCTTTAATGCAACAGAACCTCTCACATCGGAGTATGCAGAATTACCATAATCGATGGCAACTAGACTATAGATTTTCGGCTAATGAGACAGTTTGGAGTGGACAAGGAAATGATTAGTATGGGATATGAGGAAGTTTTCGATATACTTTTGGTGACAAGTAATACTCTCTTCCCTCTTTTTCTCTCTCTCAACTCTCCATATACTCACTTATTTCCGATTACCTCTTGTCTAACTTAATCATTGGAGAGTCCACGGGGAGAAACCACTCTAGTTTTGGTACCTCCCCACCGGACCTTTTGCAAGCGTGCG
Source organism: Camellia japonica (assembly GCA_030407325.1). Classification (NCBI taxonomy): domain Eukaryota; kingdom Viridiplantae; phylum Streptophyta; class Magnoliopsida; order Ericales; family Theaceae; genus Camellia; species Camellia japonica. Next base: position 112,114,869 of record JAPPVO010000014.1, on the reverse strand, counting down.
CCAAGAAGACGAAGATGAAGACGACTTGTGGAGTACGTGGATCGGTCTGACCCATCTCCCATTGACGACATCATACCATAAGTTGGCACCGTCTGTGGAAAAATCCCTCGTTGACAGTTGTGTTTATTGTCACTGGAGGAAAATCCACCATCACTTATCCTCTACGTCAGAGTGGATGGTTACGACGAGATCCATGGCTTCACAATACAATGCTGGTAACCCTCAAGCTGAGTCCTGCAACCCAAACAACCCACTTCCGTATTTCGCAAAACTCACCAACAGCATCAACCGACTAACCGAACAAAACCAAGCGTGACTTACCTATCCCTCCTCCTCCACCACCACCACAAAAAGTCCCCTCAAACCCGGAACAAGCCCACAATCATCACCCTTTTCAACCATGAGTTTTCCAAGGGTTGTTCCCATCCTTCGCCCTACAAGCTCAGCCGTCGAATCTTGAAGGTTTGCATGCCTCTCATCCGGGCTCGTAGTTTCACTAGAAGCGACCTCCACTCTTCTACAATCAACCCTCGCAACACCGCATTGCTATTCATGAGGTAGAAGCTAGTAGTGTTCAACCTCTGTTTCAGACTAGAGGGGACAATGCTTCCGTTTGGGACGAAGAATTACGAGCCATGAAGCTTCAACTCCAAGGGGTCATGAAGGATATGCAGAACAAACCCTTTTCCACCGTTAACTCCTTCTTCACCGCTTCTATCAAGGACAAACCTCTATCCCCCAAATTCAAAATGTTGTTGATTGACACCTTTGACGGTACGTCCGATTCGGTCGACCATATGAAAGCATATAGGACACTCATGATGCTCCATACCTTTCCAGACGAAATCATGTGTCGTACTTTTCCTGTTACACTAAAGGGGTTGGCGTGACTCTGGTTTAGCCAGCTCTCATCAAACTCTGTCACTTCCTTTCACCAGCTTAGCGAATGTTTCTTAAGCCATTTCATTGTCGCTTAACGGCAGCGGCATCTGGTGACTCAGTTGCTAAACATTCAACAAACGGAAGGGGAATCGCTGCGCAACTTTGTCACTCGCTTTAATACAGAGGCCCTACAAGTTAAAAAAAGGTTATTTTGACAACCTTCATGGTCGGTTTGTGCCCGTTAGATTTCCTCTTCTCCCTTTCAAAAATCCTCTGACCACCATGGTTGTCCTCCTTACTAAAGTCCAAAAATACATGAACGCTGAGGACTCTTTAGCGGCTCTCCAAGATTCCGCATGTAAACCTCTACAGTTCAAAGAAAAGTGAAAAGAACCCGAGCCTCGACATTCACAATACACTCACCGACCTTCTAAATATACGGACCAACCCTCACGATCTGATCGCCCGGCTCCTACTCATCCACTAGGTCGTTTCGAACAATACACCTCTCTCAACTCACTCATGGAACATGTCATTAACCAAATTCAGCGTGACTATAACCTAAAATAGCCCCAACCATCAACAACCCCTTTTGGCTGATGAGATAAATCTAAGTATTGTTGTTTCCATCATGACCATGGCCATAATACTAAAGAATGTGTCAATCTTAAGGACCAGGTTGAGGAACTGATCCGACAGGGGTGTTTAAACCAATTCACTATAACCCGTCCCCACCAAAGATCCAGGATTGACCCTCCGAGGCGGAGTGATAGACATATTCCGCTAAGGCAAGCCAATCAGCTGCGTCGGAATGACAACAGAGCCCAATAACAACCCCGATCCCCAAACGGACTCGCTCCTCCAGTAGGAGAAATTAGGGTCATCACGGGCGGCCTAGTGTACAGCAGACTATCACGGTCAGTACAACGAGCCGAGCTCCGCAGGATCAGGCAGGGTTCAGACAAAGAAGTAACAATGGTCGACCGACCATTGAAGCAACCCAAACCGTTGTCGAAGCCAATCATTTTCACAAATGTAGATTGTGTGGGAATTCAGTATCCCCACGACGACTTTTTGGTTATCTCCTCTCTCATTTCCAACTACAAAGTTAGACGTGTGCTCGTCGACAATGGCAGCTCATCGGACATCATCTTCCTCAATAAGTTCAAGCAGCTCAAAATCGGCGAGAAAAAGTTATCACCTCTCCAAACCCCCTTAGTCGGTCTCACAGAAGATCGTAACCTTCATAGGATTTGTCGATCTCCCAATCATTATCGGAGAATTGCCAAGGCAAACCACGAAGATCTTCACTTTTTTGGTCGTCGACTACCTCTCCGTTTACAATGTTATACTTGGACGTACAACCCTTAATGCTTTCCAAGCTATGACGTCCACCTACTATCTGGCCATAAAATTTCCAATTGATCTTGGGGTCGGCACCATAAGAAGCGAGCATACTGTAGTTAGAGAATGTTATGTCGCTTCGCTAAAAGAGGTGAAGATGAAGGAGGCTATGATCATTGAAGGACTCGATGTTAGAGACAAAGAGGAACTAATCTAGGGGGAGCCAACGAAAGAGTTAGTGGAAGTACCCATTAGTTTTACTGACCCAACGAAGATGGCTAAGATTGGTAGCTAACTGTCCCATCAGGCCAAGGCCGACCTTACAGCTCTCCTAACTGAGCATAATGATGTCTTTGCTTGGACTTATTTAGATATGCCAAGTGTCGACCCTTCTTTTATTACTCATCGTCTCAGCATTAAGCCTAAATTCTGACCATTCTGCCAAAAGCAACGCATTTTCCTCCCAGAGCGCAATAATCTCATCGTTGTAGAAGTAGACAAGCTGTTGCAGGCCCAATTCATAAAAAATGTAGACTATCCCAAGTGGTTATCCAACGTGGTCTTGGTTCGTAAAAGTAACGGCAAATGGAGACTTTGCGTTGACTACTCCGACCTCAATCGAGCTTACCCCAAAGATAACTATCCACTATCCAGGATAGATCTATTGGTCGATGCAACAGCAGGCCATCAGATACTTAGTTTCATGGATGCATTTTTCAGGCTATAACTAGATCTTAATGCATGCAGCTGATTAGGAGCACACATCTTTCATTACCGATATGGGGACTTACCATTACCGTGGGATGCCATTCAGCTTGAAGAATACGGAGGCCACTTATCAACGACTGGTTAATGTCGTTTCCAAAAACCAAATAGGTAAGAATATGGAAGTCTACGTTGATGACATGATTGTCAAAAGCAAATTCTCCTCAGATCACTTGACGAACCTGCGGGAGACCTTCCAGGCCTTGCACAAGTACAAAATGAAGCTAAATTTAGAGAAGTGTGCCTTTGGTGTCGGGTCTGGTAAGTTCTTGGGGTTCATGGTCAGCCACAGGGGTATTGAGGCCAATCTAGAAAAGATCAAGGCCTTAGTAGAAATGCAGTCTTCTAGAACCGTAAAGAAGGTTCAACGACTCACTAGTAGAGTGGCCGCCTTCAATCGCTTCATTTCACGGGCAACCGATAAGTGTCTTCCATTCTTCAAGGTGTTTATGAAAGCTTTCGACTGAAACACCGAGTCCGAGGAGGCATTCTAACAACTGAAACAGTGTATGGCCTACTATCCTCTTCTCTCTCAAGCAATTCCAGGGGAGACCCTCTTTTTCTACCTAGCTGTTTCCAATACTGCGGTCAGTGTTATCTTAATAAGAGAGGAAGACTTTGTCCAATGCTTGGTTTACTACATTAGCCGCGAATTTTGGGGGGCAGAACAACACTATCCCTTGTTGGAAAAGATGGCTCTAGCTCTGGTCATCGCCTTTAGACACCTTTGACCCTATTTTCAAGCCCACTCTATCATGGTCTTCACTGATAAACCTTTGAAAAAGTTATGCAACAATCAGAGTCGTCAGGCAGGCTTATGTAGTGGTCTGTTGAACACTTCAAATTATAAACACTTCAAATTAAATATGAATTTATTTGCATAAAATTTAATTAGTCCAAATATGTGAACATCATACTAAAAAAAAGTAAATGGTTTTCACCCAAAATGATAGACTCCACTTTTTTTCACCAATCGAAATGTGTCAGACTTATCGAAGTTGCACCTTACTACTAATATGTTATAGGACAATTTATTTTGGGAAGAGAGGTTTGGAGCTTTTTTGGCTAAAATAGTCACAAAAAAACAAAATAGGCTTTTTAGCTCAATAAGACAAAACATTACATTCAACCCATAATCATTACATTCATTCTCTCACAAAAAAGTCAAAAAAGCCAAAAGCCAAAAGCTCTTCCCAAACTAAGCTTTTTAGCCCCATGTTAAAATAGTCAAAAAAGCCAAAAAGCCAACCCACTTCCCAAACAAAGCCTTAGTATCTTGTGGTTTGAGATTAGAGTTCGCTTTATGGTTCAAATTTAAACAAAAAGTCTTCATGTGATTTTGGACCAAAGTGCTACCGTTAACACCGTTAACTATAGATGTGAAATGATTATAATACCTTCAAACTATATACTTTTTTTGTTAATTTTTTTCTATCTTCTCTCTCATACACATAATTTATAATTTCTAATGTTAATTAAATTAAATCACAATTAATTATAAATTCTTAATTATTTATTGTAATTATTAACTTATTCTAATTTTAATTTAATTATATTTTAGATCACAATTAATCCTAAATATTTAATTATTTATTGTAATTCCTAACTTTTAAATCTAATTTCAATTTAATTATATTTTAGATCACAATTAATCCTAAATTCTTAATTATTTATTGTACTTCCTAGCATGTTAATCTAATTTTAGTTTAATTATATTTTAGATTAATTCTTAATTATTATTTATTTTATATTTTTATTTAATTATATTTTAAATTAATTCTTAATTATATTATGTTTTATTTTATTTTAATCAACATATTAATTTAATTTTAGATTTGGAAAAAATTGGGTAAAATTATCTTTTTATTATATTAATTTCACTTTATTTTTTTTAGAAAATCAAACCCTTGTGTGATACACGTTTCATAAGTTTAGATGAAAAAGCTAACAGTATCAATTTAGTCCAAAATCACATCGGAACTTTTTAACTATATGAACCTAGAGAGCAAAGTATTCCTACTCCAAATCATAATGGGGTAAAATGACCCCATGTTATAAGCATTTACGTCTTACCTTTTCCTCTATTCCTCGCCAACATCTCTTTGCAAATCAAAACACATGCATTCAAACAGGATAATAGTTTTAGAAATCAAATTATGAGCCTATATTAAAAGTCATATGTAAAACGTGAGATGGATGTATTTAGGGATAAAGATACATTGGGATTTTAGAGATGTGAGACAAAAGTGAGGAATGATGTGAATAGAGTGATTTTGAAGTATTTGGAATATTTGAATTGAAGAATGAAAAAAATAGTAAAAATAGTATATTAGTGTTTGATTCGATGTTCGCAAAACACCCATATTCAATTGAAAATGGATTTATAATAAAAATTTCAATTTTCTGTTTTAGGAAATTTTGTTTTTAGTAGTAATAATTTTGTTTAAGAATTTTCATTACTAATGTTGCCCGTCTTTTTTTTTTTTTTTTGTTCAAAATATTAATGTTGCCTAATGTTAACTCAATTTTTTCATTTTTGATAATTTTTGATTTTCTTTATTAATGTGTCTTGCATTCACTAACAAATTAAAATTTTAGAGACAAAAATGGTATTATTGTATCTTTAGCGATGAAATTAAACATTTAATAATAAATTACTATCCTTTTGGACCCAAATTTTCGTCTACAAAGTAAACATTTTGGGACAAAATTGTTGTCCCTAAAAGTGTATTATGTGCAATATTTTCCAAATTTTACTGCTAAAAGTTTTTTTTTTTAATTTCAAAAAAACTAAAATTGGTCTATTAATATTTTTTTTTGGTAACAAAATTATCACTTTTAAAGTCTAAAAGGTTTAATCCATAAAATTCTTATATATTGTAATGATTGAAAGTTGTTCGGGTTGTATTAGGAGTCCTGTTTAATTATAAATAGATGTGTAAAGCATTTTGGCAAACTCTATTGTTTTTTGTGATTAATAATGCTTCTTAGAGATGGGGTGAGTTCTCTTCAATGTGTTTGATTTTGTGTTTTAACTCTTGGTTTAACATCCTGCCTTCCATAGAAGAAGAAGAGATATTGATGATGGGCACTGTTGTGCACTTGGTGATGCACACTTTGAGACTTATTTCGATAATTTGAATCATTCAAAGTTTAGAGTACACCGTGTAGATATACTTTTAAAAATTTAAATTGATCGGATATCGGTAGCCTAACAAGTGCACAATAGTGCCCCTTGTGCTTCATGCACAGCAGGCACCCCAATTTTGGGTTTACATGCCTAGCTAGGGGTGAATGGAAAATTCATTGCATATTAAGGGCGTTTTTGCTATTTTAAAAAGAAAAACTTATCTCTATCTTTTTTTTTATTACCATCCAATAGGATGTAAGAGATTAATAAGTTAAATTATAACGAAAGAATCGCAATTACTCTATCGACTTGAATCCTGAATATCTAACATTTTTAGAGTCCTAATGGACAATTACATAGACCACTAGGTTAACTAACTTATCTCTCTTCTTTGAAAGTCTCTAAATGCATCCTAAAAATTTTAATATCTTGTTTTTTGTGGTAATTAAATTTAGAAATATATGATATTTATTTTTTTAACAAATATTGAGTGCTCAATAAAGAAAATTTAAAGTGCATTTTGAGGCTTCCTTTACTTCTGTCCATAAACATTAAGCAAGTTAAGTGTGAATTTCAAACATTAATAATAAGTGACAAATGAAGACAGTAATTGAGGGGAGTTTATTATAACTTACCTGAGTTTTAGTGATTAATCTTCATTTACAATGACGAAGGCAGGAATCCAGTATAAGGGGTATAAATTAATGATAACGAATGATTTTTTCCCCCCCTTTATAATAAGCAATAATAAAATATTACAGGCCTTGTTTGGGATACTGTAAAAAAGTCAAAAAATCATTATTCTATTTAAGCCACATCATCTTATTTAAGTCACATCACCTCTCTATCATATTACTTCAAACTCAACCCATACTTCACAAAAAGTCAAAAAGTGCACTTATTTATCCCAAACCACTCCTAAATTTCAATATTATAAGTCCATTTAGATAAATATGAATTTCAAATTAAGAGATTTAAGTTTGAATTTTATAAAAATATTAGAGAGTAACTATCATAAGTAGATTGAAAAATTATATAAGAAAATAAGTTGAGATAGATATGATGTATTTTAGTAGGAAAATTTTATAAAATACATTGCAAAAAGGTGTGTATTATATGTCGTATTTATAATCTCTGTAGTTTTTGGTTATAACACATTATAATATTAGTTATGATTATTCATTATGGTTCTTTTAGTTATAACTGAAAATGATTTTGTTATAATACTTTGTAATATCAATACTATGAAATATCATAACTTATATATGGTACATCATTTTAGAAAATATATAGTAAAAGGACCCCTTTGTAATTAAAAAGAAAATTCTTAATAGAGGGGCACTATTACAATTTTAAAGAAGAAAACTTTTATAATTTTATAAAGGATATATAACATATTGTTGGTGAAAATACCAAAAAAAATTATATTTTATTGATAAATAATGCAAAGAAAATGAGATATAAATAGATCAGGCCGAGGTACGGATATCTCATTTTCTTTAAGGAGATCAAGCCCACTGCAGTAGGAAGAATTCAAATACCGATACAGTAGTCACAAAATTATGACTTGTTCCCTTCAGGATACAACAGCCCGACCACTTGTCTTATGGTTCAGACCAACTCTGCATAAGATGGTGAACCCAAAGCTCCACCAAGAAAAACACCATTGTTTACTAGTAATTTCTCAAGTATAGAAAATAGTTGGTGTGTTGGTGTAGAAAAGAGTAGATGAGAGGAACTATTTATAGGTCACTAAAACTTTACAAAATACACCAAAAAATAATAATGACTATGAACCTAGAGAAAATGAAGAGTGTATCAAAATATTAACTCACCACCAAGTTCATGAATTCTAATTAATCTCCATTTATGAACAAGACAAAATGTCACCAAAATAATGAATCTCTATTCATGAACAAGACGAGATTCATAAACAAGACAAAAGAAGATTCATGAATAAAATATATATATAAATAAATAAAAGCTAACCCCCAAGGGTTGGCCTAGTGGTGTAGGTTTGAGACTTAGGAGTTTGCTCCTCTCTAGGTTTCAAGTTCAAAACCTCTTAGGTGCTATCAATCCTTGTGTTGGGCGAGTCTATACAGAACTTTGCTCTGGCTTTAAATGGGTCCTCCGCTAGTGGACGGTGGGATTGGTCTCCCAAATGGGCCCTCCGCTAGTGGATGGTAGGATTGGTCTCCCAAGGATTAGTCGAGGTGAGCGCAAGCTGACTTGGACACCCTAAGTTATCAAAAAAAATAAAATAAATAAAAAATATTAAAATGATCAAACACATATAATTTATATATTAGGGTACTAGTAGAATTATTAAAATTCCAGGGGCACGTGATGCGGTCCTTCACTAAATCCGTCCCTATTCATCTATGAATTAGTTGGATCACACCACCTTTAAGGTCTCCAAACTTCGGTTGTGAAATAATTGGCGTGTCTCAAATAATTTTTTTGAAGTTTGAAATAAAAAGAAGAGAAAAATCAAACAAACATCATTTTCTAGTGCATCTTTATCCCTTACACACAATTGGAGTGAAATCCGTACATCATCATTGTGTAAGTCCCACTCCTATGGTAAATAAGCTTTAAAAAATGTAAAAAAAATATTTCGATCTGCAATGCACTTCGTATATAACTCTATTACAAAATTACGTAAATTTATTTAAATTTGTGTTTAACTTACGCATTTTTATGAGATTATTTATATAAGTTTATGAAAACTTGCATAATTTTATGATATAATTGCATATGATATATATTACACACTGAAATATTTCCCAAAACTGTAATATAATATGATGTATCCATAATCAAACTTAAAAACAAAATAAAAATAAAAAAGTTGCTTTTTCATAAGCTTGGCATAGCTTCTAAGTAATGACAAGAGTAGCTCTTGTATTTTGTTTCCACAATGACATGATTCATTGATACTCTAATTGAGATCTAATAGATTTCCCTAAGATATAAAGTGGGAAAATATTTGGGACACTACGCCAAAACAGGGCATTAACGGCGGTAACGAAAACCGCCGTTAAAGGTACTATTAACGGTGGTAACGAAAACCGCCGTTAATACCGCTGTTAATGTATCATTAACGGCGGTTTCGTTACCGCCGTTAAAAAAACCGCTACTAAAAATGTCTTTAACGACGGTAATGAAACCCACTTGTAACGGCGGTAACGAAATCGCCGTTCATGCCCACTTTTAACGGCGGTAACAAAACCGTCGCTAATGCCCAACCATTACCGCCGTTAATGACGGCGGTCTTTGCCGGCGGAGCTCCGACGAAACTCTGGCGTGCTCCGGCGAAACTCCGGCGAGTTCTGGCGAAACCATCTACAATAAAGTAAAAGTAATGTTTAAATATTTATTTAGGGAATATATTTCATGAAGAGTGGCTGTGGCAGAGTGGTTGGTGTGGGTGGATGGGAGGTCTTGGGTTCAAAACTTGGGGAGTGCAAGAAGAAAGAATTATTTTTTGAAAAATTTGAACCTATTTACGGCGGTAAAAAACCACCGTTTTTGGTTCTATATTACCGCCGTTTTTGGTCGACTTTTGACGACGGTAATTTGCCTTTTTACGATGATTTCACTTTTTCCGACACGCGCATAAACGGCGGTAACGAAACCGCCGTTAATACCGCCGTTAAAGGCTTTAACGGCGGTTTTACAGCCTTTAACGGCGGTAAAAAATCGCCGTTAAAGCCCAATTTTGGCGTAGTGGGAGCTCCAATAGATTTCTGTAAGGTATAAAGTGGGAAAATATTTGGGAGCTCAAGAGGAAGAACTTTAGATAGAGTTCTAATGGTAGGCTCTATTTTTAATTTGTGTTTTTTTTATTTTTTATTTTTTTATTTTGTCATATCACTGGATGTTATATTGAAACTTTATTTTTAAAACCTTGTATCATTGCTCGTATAAAGTGGGCTAAGATTTATGGGTAGTACATGAGGGGACCCTTCATGGACCCAACTCCAACCCTACATAGAGTTTAAAAATCTTTCGGATGGTTACACTAATTTTGTGATCTTTGGGCCCACAATATTATGCTTTTTTCTTGTCTATTCCATGCCACTCTTAATGGATATCAACTGTTTAGTTAGATTAGTAGGCAAGTGGTAGAAAATATAAGATCTAGTAAAATACAAGGAAAATACATTTTAAGAGAAAAAATTGAAATTTTTTTTGGGACTTTGTTTAGCATGAGTGGTAAAAAGTACATATAAATATTTAGTGTGTTTGATTTTCATTTTTAAATTCAGTTTTTTGAAAATTGAGTTTTTTATTTTTCGTGTTTTTTTTTTTTAGTGAATATTTTTAAAATTTTAATTTTTTTTATTTTTTTAAATGTACCTTACTTGGATGTATCTAAATAGTAAAATGTTTGTAAAAAATATTTTTAAAAATTAATAAATACACAAAAACACGAAAAATATATATAGAATTTTAGTATTTTTTTTTTATATTTTTGGAATTTAGTGAATTTTTTAAAGATTTTTTCACAAATATTATACTTTTTAAGTGTATTTATGTTAGGTGTGTTTAAAAATTAAAGAGAAATTACTTAAAATATTAAAAAAAATATTGAAAAAAAAACCTCAAATAAAAAAAATAAAATTTTCTAAAAAGTGTTTTTTAAAAATCAAAACCAAACAAACTGATTAATTTTTTTTTTTTTTTTTTTTCCGTATAACACATCATTATTCATCTTGATAACTTATATATATATATATATATATAATTAATTTAGAGGGATGATTGATAGACCTCGCCCAGTGTCCCCCTCCTCCCCCGCTGCCTTTCGACCCGCGGGAGTATAGAATGACAACTTTTGGGCATGAGTGCCCGATCATGTAATAATAGGCTCTTCCACAACTTCCAATTGGTGATTGACTCCCGTGTTAGCTTAGGGCATCTGCACACTAGTGCTCCCTGTGGGTGTGGTTGATGGGGCACTAGCATCTTTCCATGAAGAATTAGTGTTATCCAATGTACGTTTTATTACCATGATTAGACCATCAGCATCAACTTCTTTACAATAATTTTGAAGCTATCATAGATGATAAAATCAAGAATTTGTGCTTTATCTGACTCAACAAACTAATTCTATGGCTAACTATTATTTATATTTGCTACAGTAACTCAAAAAACTTTGTTGAGCCACTGTTCATTGGCTATTTTATTTTTTATTATATTTTTAGGAGCAAAATTGGGCCAAAATCTTTAAACTAGTCGTCCACCCAGATGTCCTTCCAGATATTCTACCAGATGTCCCGTGAATGTCTATAGTAGAAGAAGAAAAATGCTCAAAATTAACCTAACCGGTCGACCGGCCGATCAACTGGTCAACGGCAAATTTTTTTTTTTTTACCAATTTAATAAAAAAAGAAAGAATAACAAATATAATAACAAAATAATATTTTAATAGAATTGAGTTAGAATAGAGAGTTTGATGCAGTGAGTACTAAAAAGGTAACTAGCTAAAATAGCAAAAGTGAATTTTGGATTATAATTTCGCTCAAAATTTGTTGAGACTGATGCGGATGCTCTTAATAGTGAAAAAATTAATAATTTATAAAAAGGGAAAGTTTCTCTTTAGTATTGTTTGCTCGTATTGAGTCTTGCTCTGGGTCCATCTCATTGATCCAAACCATTTAATGTGTAGATCGGATCGATTATATCATTCCTACAAATAATCGCAATAATCAAATATCGATAATTAATTGATCAAATTACATTTAATTTAACAATTTATTTTTAAAATTATACTTATAATTAAGTAGCAAAAATTGTAACTAAACAATAAAATAGGAGTACCTATTATTAATAATCTCAATCCTATGGTATAATCTAACCAATCAAACAGATCCTGAGAGTGCTCCGTGGGAAAAGTTTAAAGGCTTTTCTTCCTTGAAGAATTTGTCTAGGAGTTCAGAGTTTTAATGAGTATGTGGCATTCTCCAATTTTCCAATGAAGCCATGCAACCGAGTTCCCCTCCTAGTCCCGAAAAAACCCTCCATATCCAACTTAACCCAGATTGCTTTTAGAACTTCCATTGGCCCCGTTTGTTTTGGGGTTAAATAGATGGGAGGAGATTAGGATGGAGGTGAGGTTATTTAGTATTGTGTTTGTTTATAGAGTTGAGGAGGAGATTAGGATAGTGGAGGTGATATAGATGGATGTTGGAAGGGGGATTGAGATGGAGGAGGTGGAGATGGTATTAGAAAAATAGTGAGGAGATTAGAATTTTTTTTATTTTTTATATATTGGGAATTTTTTTTAAATATTAATATTTAATTTTTTATATTTTTTTATTTGTTTTATTATTTTATATAAAAATAATTTAACAATTCCTACACTAACAACTATCATAAAAACAAACACAATTTTACTTAATCCCCCCACTATCAATCTCCTCACTAACAATCCCCTCATTATTAATCCCCTCACTATGAATCCCTTCCATTTTACCTCTGAAAACAAACGGGACCTTAGTGTTGAGTTTAATTTTTACATGCCAAAAAAAAAAAAAAGAAGTTTACTTCTTTCAAGTTGTCATCTTAATTTGATAGAGTGTTTGGGCTTGGTATGTTCATTTTGAGACCGATTTCAATGATCTGATCCGTTTATTTTTTAAAACTCATTGAGTAGAATATTTATGTAAAATAAAGATAATTGGACATCAGTAACTATATTTTAAATCATATTTATTTAAAAATGGATGACAAATATAATTTCAAAATAACCATTCATTTTTTGTAATACAAATTTGATTCAAATATATAACAATCAATATCCGATATATTGATTTTTTTCATGAATATTCTACTCAACGAGTCCTAAAGATTCAACAGTTTGGATCACTGAAATCTATTCCAAAATAAGCTTACCAAGTCCAAATGCTTTTCCAAGTTGAGATGCCCTACTTGAGAGAAGCCAAACTGGGAAGAAAACACGATTTTGTTATTTTAACTTGTTTAGGAGCATGGGCCATACAATCCAAGTTTTGAGTAATTTTATTGTTTCTATCCTTCCTAATTCTACACAAGGTAACAATGAAAATGGTATTCCAAGAAAGGTTATTGTTGTGATTGTGTTATCTGTCATATTTGACAAAAACCACTCATCCAGAGGCAGGGATGGCAATTTGCCCCACCGCGCCTCGGTTTGTGCTGGTATCCCCTTCCTTGATAAGAAAACATAGAGGGGACTGTATTTGTTGTTTCTCTCATTCCGTGTTATGGTCCTCACTTCGATTGTATTAAATAAATAACTTTTATATATATATATGCTTTAATTTGTTAAATATTGTAATTGTAAAATATCAGAACATACCATCAAGGGCCATTCTAGTTGGTAAGGAAGTATACTCCTCTTCTTACTGACCAGGATTCGAATCTCCTACTACTCAAGTGGAAGTCCGACTGTTTAAGTGGATCGACTAGCTTCCCCTAGTAAGTAGATTGACTAACTTTTGTCTTGGGAGTGTTCTGGGTATCAAAAAAAAAAAAAAAAAATATCAAAACATTCATATATATATATATATTATGTTTATCTCAGTATCTCTCATTTTTAATCTTATTATTTATCAATATTTGTTCTCTCATATGGTATATCATTTTTTTCTCATTAGTACCATTTCCCATTCAAAGTAACAAACTACCCAAAACATTTACATTCTTGCCCTTGCCACCTCTGAGATTTTTCCCACTCCGATAAAAGTAGAAGACGAGGGAGAAGACGGGAGGCTACGAACCGGGCCATTAGTACCCTGCCCTATATTCCTATCAAGAGGCTTATCCAACTTCCAACCCAGCCATTAGTCATCTCTAATGAGTTTCTAAACAAACTTCCCTCACTTTTTGACAGTTTCTAAAAAGATGATTCTGGTCCTCTTTCCATTAATATTTATATCTAGGGCACATGTCGATACTGGTTATGCCCCTTATACATCTCTAATGATTGGTGAGAATCCTATCCTGTTTAGTTAGCCAAAATGTAACCCTTTAAATTCTGAGGGATTTTGAGTTTCCAGATAAGTAAATCATAAGCAGAAGCAATAGAAAACACAATTTGAGAAATATGAATTTAAAGGATCTTATGTACGTCAGGCAAGGTAGTGCAGTTAGAAGTTGATTATGGCACGCCACGTTATACCATAAATAAACAGATCAAATTAGTATTGACATTAAAAAAAAATTTAAGTTTTAGAAATCAAATATTTTTGTTACGAAAAGTGTTGTTATTATATTTTTGGGAAAATCGGTCTAGGGTCCCTCTCACACTTTTCATAATGGAAGAGATCCACAAAATTATTTTTTGATGTCTAAGGTCCCTAAACATATTGCCCACGATTCCTCTCTCTCTCTCTCAGATTCCTCTTCTGCTGCTACGCGTATGGAAATAGTGATCGATGGATCCGACTCCGACTCAGACTCCGACTCAGCCTTTTCTAGGTCCCCCGCTCCTCACTCACCCTGAGGTCTTCAAGCGCCGCACACGCCGCCTCAAGCAACTCTCCAAGATCTACAGAGACCATTACTGGTCTCTCATGGAGGACCTCAAGCTCAAGTATAGAGACTACTACTGGGACTACGGCAAGAGCCCCTTCCTTAAGGACGAGGACATTCTTCACAGTCTCAATCGGAATCACAGTAACAACTACGGAACCACCATCATCCCAGATGACATTCAACATCCACTTAACAATGGTAAATTAGGATTAGGGCTAGGGTTAGGGTTGGGCTCCAATGGGAATGCAATCTCTCTCTCTCTCTCATCTTTTGTCAAGATTATTGTTAATTGTCACTGTAAATTTCGTGATTTGATTTAAATTGCTAGATGAATTTCCTAGCCCTAAGAAGAAGGGCTATTACTTGTTGACATTTTCTGAGCAAATTGTCCTAATTTTGAAACTGAAATTGTCAGAAAAGTGAGGAATCCAAACACCCATTTGTGTGTAGTGATAATTTGTCTCACATTACGAATAATCTAATCTATTTATCTTTCGACATTTTTTGAGCAAATTGTCCTGATTTCGAAACTGAAATTACCAGAAAAAGTGAGAAATCGAAATACCCATTTGTTTGGTGATGAATTTGAACAGGTTTTGGAGCAGCAGGAGAGTCTTCTTATCTGGTTCTATACATGTGGGTGATTTTGCAGCCCACGGTTTTGTTCAAAACCAGCTTTTGGTCTCTTCAGAGTTGCGTGCTACATACACCATCTCTTTGCGAATTTCTCTGGGTTTGAGAAATTTATATGGTCTGAGTGAATTGCTTTGGGTTTGGAGAAGGGAAATTTCTCTCAAGAGAAGAGAAGGTTAGTAAGGCTAGAGAAATCTTCTCTGGAGAGGGAAATTTCTCTGAAGGCCAGAGAAGGAAAATTTCCATGGAAAGAAAGGAAGACTAGAGAAATTTTCAAATTTTCTGTGGAGAGTTGAGTCTAGGAGAGGCAGAGGGCAGAGAAATTTGTTTAATTTTCTCTGCCTTTAACTGAGTAAAATTGGTGAAGTCAATTTTCTCTGGGCTTGGGAAATCCAGAATTTATCAATTTTCTCTGATTTGAAAATTGATCAAGCTGAACCTAGAGAAATTTGAATTTTCTCTGGGTTGAACCCATAGAAATTCTTTGGAAGTCCAGAATTTCTCTATTCTTTGGGTTGAGAGAATTTCTCTGGAAATATTTGTCTGGGAATTTTCTCTGGGTTCTCTGGGTGAGAGAATCTCTAGAAATGTTTGTCTGAGAATTTCTCTGGGTTTGGAGAGTCCAGAGAAATTTTGAAATTTCTATGTGATGTGTCCAGAGAATTTTACAGTGGGAATTTTCTGTGGACCAATTTTCTTAAACTTTGTTGGCCTACTGGTAACAAAGTTTAAACTTTAGTGGTTGAATCAGGGGAATGAATGGATTTAGTGGTTGAATTCTTGCCAGATTTTTGTCTTAAGCTTTGTTTTGCGTTGAATTTGTTAATTGTAAAACCTGGTGATTAGTTAATTGACACCACATTTTAGGTTTGTAGATTCTGGGGTTTTAACTCTCTTGAATTCCAAAGAATGGTTGTTGGCCTACTGGTAACTATGAGAATAAAAGTTTCTGGGTTCATTGCATAGATCTGTAGAATAGATTCTTGAAGCATTACGTTACATTACATTTTTGTTTTGATAAATGAAACGTTACATTACATGTTAGAGGATAACTGTTATGTAGTGAATTGGAAACATAGATATCAAAACACTTTGAAGTCAGCAAAAAATTTCTCTGGATTTTAGACAATTGAATTTCTCTGGTTTGGACCAGAGAATTTCTCTGGATTAATTTTTTTTCCAGAGAAATTTGGTCTGAAATTTCTCTGGACCAATTTTCTCTGGACTGAAATTTCTTTGGATCAAGGTTGAGGGACCTTAGACATTATGAAAATATTGTTGATGGACCTTAGACATCATAAAAATATTTGATGTCCTTTATGCTATAAAATCATAATATTAAGGACCTTAAAAAAAAAACCCCTATATTTTTAGCAATGGAAATTGGACATTAGTGATGAATTATTATCTTTTTGGGATCAAATTTTTTGTGTCAAAAAAATAATAATAATTTTGAGATCAAATTATTTTGTCCCTAAAAATCTATTTATTAGTGACATTTTCAAAATTTTGTCGCTAAAACCTTTATTTTTGAATTTTCGGAACGATCTTTTAGTGACTATCCTTATGACGATAGAAATTGGTCTTTAAGTATCTTTTGCAACAAAATTTTCACTTTTAAAAACTAAAAAAATTGATCTCTAAAACTCTTATATGTTTTAGTACAAATTTACATAAAAACGAATAACCTGTTTAATAGATAATTAGTTACAGATTTTTATGTTATTTTCACTCAAAGTTCATCTAATTAAATGGAAAATGATAAACTGCACTAACCTTCCTAGGTTTGTAAGAAAACACTGAACACCACTAATTTGGCATAGTATTGTGTTCACTGAAAGTGTTAATTCACATAACGCAACTCTTTTTATTTATTTATTTATTTATTTTTTTAAGTTATTCGTTAGTTATTTGGATGAAAAAATATATATATTATTACTTTTACCCTAAAATATATATTATAACTTTGATTATTCATATGTTTTTTTTTTTGATCGGCTTGATTATTCATATGTTTATACATCACCTAAATTAGTTTGGTTTGTTTCAGTCTTACTTGAAAAGGATGTTGCTATAATCGTTGGTGGTGTTTGATAAAATTAAAAATTGAAAACTAAAAATTAAGTATTGAAAAATGAATATTGAATTTTTTAATTTGAAAAACTATTGATAAAAATTTAAATGTTAAACTAAAAAAATAATGTTTGACATGTATAAAATCAAATTTAAAATTTATTATTTTTAAATTGTATATTTCAATTTTTAGTGGTGGTTGTGGTGGTGGTAGCGGTAATGTTGATGGTGGCGGTGGCATGATGGCGGCGGCGGCAAAAATTTTCGTCTACAAAGTAAACATTTAATAATAAATTACTATCCTTTTGGACCCAAATTTTCGTCTACAAAGTAAACATTTTGGGACAAAATTGTTGTCCCTAAAAGTGTATTATGTGCAATATTTTCCAAATTTTACTGCTAAAAGTTTTTTTTTTTTAATTTCAAAAAAACTAAAATTGGTCTATTAATATTTTTTTTTTTTTGGTAACAAAATTATCACTTTTAAAGTCTAAAAGGTTTAATCCATAAAATTCTTATATATTGTAATGATTGAAAGTTGTTCTGGTTGTATTAGGAGTCCTGTTTAATTATAAATAGATGTGTAAAGCATTTTGGCAAACTCTATTGTTTTTTGTGATTAATAATGCTTCTTAGAGATGGGGTGAGTTCTCTTCAATGTGTTTGATTTTGTGTTTTAACTCTTGGTTTAACATCCTGCCTTCCATAGAAGAAGAAGAGATATTGATGATGGGCACTGTTGTGCACTTGGTGATGCACACTCTGAGACTTATTTCGAAAATTTGAATCATTCAAAGTTTAGAGTACACCGTGTAGATATACTTTTAAAAATTTAAATTGATCGGATATCGGTAGCCTAACAAGTGCACAATAGTGCCCGTTGTGCTTCATGCACAGCAGGCACCCCAATTTTGGGTTTACATGCCTAGCTAGGGGTGAATGGAAAATTCATTGCATATTAAGGGCGTTTTTGCTATTTTAAAAAGAAAAACTTATCTCTATCTTTTTTTTTATTACCATCCAATAGGATGTAAGAGATTAATAAGTTAAATTATAACGAAAGAATCGCAATTACTCTGTGGGTGTTTGGGAAGTGAGTTTTTATATAGATTTTAGTAGATGTAGGTTTTTATGAGATAAAAAATTTTTAGTGTTTGGGAAGATAGTTGAGTTTTTATGTGGTTGGATGTGATGTTTGTGAGAGAAAAAGTGAAATGATTATGGGGTTGGATGTGATATTTTGTTTGGATGTGTTTTTTTTGGTTTTGCAAAACTTTTGTTTTTTAGTGATTTTTATGAGATAAAAAATTTGGGATGTTGCTTCCCAAACACCACTCTGAATATCTAACATTTTCAGAGTCCTAATGGACAATTACATAGACCACTAGGTTAACTAACTTATCTCTCTTCTTTGAAAGTCTCTAAATGCATCCTAAAAATTTTAATAT
Source organism: Camellia japonica (assembly GCA_030407325.1). Classification (NCBI taxonomy): domain Eukaryota; kingdom Viridiplantae; phylum Streptophyta; class Magnoliopsida; order Ericales; family Theaceae; genus Camellia; species Camellia japonica. The sequence continues at coordinate 112,096,068 of JAPPVO010000014.1, read as the reverse complement.
CTTGTTTTTTGTGGTAATTAAATTTAGAAATATATGATATTTATTTTTTTAACAAATATTGAGTGCTCAATAAAGAAAATTTAAAGTGCATTTTGAGGCTTCCTTTACTTCTGTCCATAAACATTAAGCAAGTTAAGTGTGAATTTCAAACATTAATAATAGGTGACAAATGAAGACAGTAATTGAGGGGAGTTTATTATAACTTACCTGAGTTTTAGTGATTAATCTTCGTTTACAATGACGAAGGCAGGAATTCAGTATAAGGGGTATAAATTAATGATAACGAATGATTTTTTTCCCCCCTTTATAATAAAATATAATAAAATATTACAGGCCTTGTTTGAGATATTCTAAAAAATTCAAAAAGTCATTATTCTATTTAAGCCACATCATCTTATTTAAGTCACATCACCTCGGATGAGGGGTCACTGCTGTGCGTGAAGCACAGCAGTGACTGTGGTGCCGCCATTTGAGGTGTAATTTGGCCTTATTTTTATGATCCAAACCGTCCATTTTGTAGGGTTTGTTGAATACTTCATGCCTACCAAAAATCATATTAATCGGATATCAAAAACTATATGATCTATTTGCATATTATTTATGTTATTTCTCAAAATAAAACTTATTATTTATTTTTTTGGTTATCGATCATATAGTTGTTGATATCCGATTAATATGATTTTTGGTAGGCATGAATTACTCAACAAACCCTACAAAATAGACGGTTTGGATCATAAAAATAAGGCCAAATTACACCTCAAATGGCGGCACCACAGTCACTGCTGTGCTTCACGCACAGCAGTGCTTCAAACTCAACCCATACCCAACCCATATTTCACAAAAAGTCAAAAAGTACACTTATTTATCCCAAACCACTCCTAAATTTCAATATTATAAGTCCATTTAGATAAATATGAATTTCAAATTAAGAGATTTAAGTTTGAATTTTATAAAAATATTGGAGAGTAACTGTCATAAGTAGATTGAAAAATTATAAAAGAAAATAAGTTGAGATAGATATGATGTATTTTAGTAGGAAAATTTTATAAAACACATTGCAAAAAGGTGTGTATTATATGTCGTATTTATAATCTCTGTAGTTTTTGGTTATAACACATTATAATATTAGTTATAATTATTCATTATGGTTCTTTTAGTTATAACTGAAAATGATTTTGTTATAATACTTTGTAAATTCAATACTATGAAATATCATAACTTATATATGGTACATCATTTTAGAAAATATATAGTAAAAGGACCCCTTTGTAATTAAAAAGAAAATTCTTAATAGAGGGGCACTATTACAATTTTAAAGAAGAAAACTTTTATAATTTTATAAAGGATATATAACATATTGTTGGTGAAAATACCAAAAAAAATTATATTTTATTGATAAATAATGTAAAGAAAATGAGATACAAATAGATCAGGCCGAGGTACGGATATCTCATTTTCTTTAAGGAAATCAAGCCCACTGCGGTAGAAAGAATTCAAATACCGATACAGTAGTCACAAAATTATGACTTATTCCCTTCAGGATACAACAGCCCGACCACTTGTCTTATGGTTCAGACCAACTCTGCATAAGATGGTGAACCCAAAGCTCCACCAAGAAAAACACCATTCTTTGCTAGTAATTTATCAAGTATAAAAAATAGTTGGTGTGTTGGTGTAGAAAAGAGTAGATGAGAGGAACTATTTATAGGCCACTAGGACTTTACAAAATACACCAAAAAATAATAATGACTATGAATCTAGAGAAAATAAAGAGTGTATCAAAATATTAACTCACCACCAAGTTCATGAATTCTAATTAATCTCCATTTATGAACAAGACAAAATGTCACCAAAATAATGAATCTCTATTCATGAACAAGATAAGATTCATGAACAAGACAAAAGAAGATTCATGAATAAAATATATATATAAATAAATAAAAGATAACCCCCAAGGGTTGGCCTAGTGGTATAGGTTTGGGACTTAGGAGTTTGCTCCTCTCTAGGTTTCAAGTTCAAAACCTCTTAGGTGCTATCAATCCTTGTGTTGGGCCAGTCTATACAGAACTTTGCTCTGGCTTACAAACTGACCTGGATACCCTAAGTTATCAAAAAAAAAAAATAAAATAAATAAAAAATATTAAAATGATCCAACACATATAATTTATATATTAGGATACTAGTAGAATTATTAAAATTCCAGGGGCACGTGATGCGGTCCTTCACTAAATCCGTCCCTATTCATCTATGAATTAGTTGGATCACACCACCTTTAAGGTCTCCAAACTTCGGTTGTGAAATAATTGGCGTGTCTCAAATAATTTTTTTGAGGTTTGAAATAAAAAGAAGAGAAAAATCAAACAAACATCATTTTGTAGTGCAGCTTTATCCCTTACACACAATTGGAGTGAAATCCGTACATCATCATTGTGTAAATCCCACTCCTATGGTAAATAAGCTTTAAAAAATGTAAAAAAAAAATTTCAGTGTGCAATGGATTTCGTATATAACTCTATTACAAAATTAAGTAAATTTATTTAAATTTGTGTTTAATTTACGCATTTTTATGATATCACTTATATAAATTCATGAAAACTTACGTAATTTTATGATATAATTGCATATGATATGTATTACACACTGAAATATTTTCCAAAAATGTAATAGAATATGATGTAACCATAATCAAACTTAAAAACAAAATAAAAATAAAAAAAGTTGCTTTTTCATAAGCTTGGCATAGCTTCTAAGTAATGACAAGAGTAGCTCTTGTATTTTGTTTCCACAATGACATGATTCATTGATACTCTAATTGAGATCTAATAGATTTCCCTAAGATATAAAGTGGGAAAATATTTGGGAGCTCCAATAGATTTCCGTAAGGTATAAAGTGGGAAAATATTTGGGAGCTCAATAAAGTTTCAATATAACATCCAGTGATATGACAAAATAAAAAAATAAAAAATAAAAAAAAACACAAATTAAAAACCTTGTATCATTGCTCGTATAAAGTGGGCTAAGATTTATGGGTAGGACATGAGGGGACCCTTCATGGACCCAACTCCAACCCTACATAGAGTTTAAAAATCTTTCGGATGGTTACACTAATTTTGTGATCTTTGGGCCCACAATATTCTGCTTTTTTCTTGTCTATTCCATGCCACTCTTAATGGATATAAACTGTTTAGTTAGATTAGTATGCAAGTGGTAGAAAATATAAGATCTAGTAAAATACAAGGAAAATAAATTTTAAGAGAAAAAATTGAAATTTTTTTGGGGACCTTGTTTAGCATGAGTGGTAAAAAGTACATATAAATATTCAGTGGGTTTGATTTCTGTTTTTTAAATTCAAGTTTTTAAAAATTGAGTTTTTTTATTTTTCGTATTTTTTTTATTTTTAGTGAATATTTTTAAAATTTTAAATAATTTTTTTACTTTTTTAGATCTACCTTACTTAGATGTATCTAAATAGTTAAATGTTTGTAAAAAATATTTTTAAAAATTAATAAATACACAAAAATACGAAAAATATAATGAATTTTTGCATTTTTTTTTATATTTTTGGAATTTAGTAAATTTTTTAAATATTTTTTTCACAAATATTATACTTTTTAAGTATATTTATGTTAGGCGTGTTTAAAAATTAAAGAAAAATTACTTAAAATATTAAAAAAATTCATTGAAAAAAAAAACTTCAAATAAAAAAGTAAAATTTCCTGAAAAGTGTTTTTTGAAAACCAAAACTAAATAAACTGATTAATTTTTTTTTTTTTTTGGTACAACACATCATCATTCATCTTTGTAACTTATATATATCTATACTATATATTAAGCAAAAGGGGGTTTCTAACCCCCAAGGCCTGTGGGAGCTCCGATATGCCAATCCTAATTTTCTAATTTTTTATTTAAAAAAAAAAAAATTAATCTCAGCATTTATTAACTTCTCTCAACCTACAAGACTTTTTGACTTCTCTCATAATTACTGCAGTACCTTTTCCAAAACAAATAATTTGTATATTAAAAAAAATCAAAAATGCTAGAGGCCCCAAAAATTCTACCAAAAGTTTTACCAAATGTCTCACATGGGTGTGGGACCCACATGGGACCCACATTGTGTGGGTCCCACACCCATGTGAGACATTTGGTAAAACTTTTGGTAGAATATTTGGGGTCTCTAGTATTACTCAAAAAAAATTTAAAACAAATATAAATATCTATATCTATATCTATCTATTTATTTATATCTATCTCTAACCCACAAGTTTTGTAGGTGTTTCAATATTCCAATCTAAATTTCTTGATTTTTTGATTTAAAAAAAAAAAACCTTAGCATTTATTAATTTCTCACAACCTCCAAGCCTTACCCTTATAATAACACTTTAATGCATTAAGAATAAGTATAAAAAAAATTCTTTGAAAAGTCCAACACATATGAATTCCTTGAAAAGTCCCAACACATATGATTATTAGCCCTCATAATAACACTTTAATGCATTAAGAACAAGCATAAAAAAAATTCTTTGAAAAGTACAGCACATATGATTATTATCAAAATATTAAACTTTAATATAATATAAAAAAACAAGACATTTAATTCATTGAAAAGTCCAACACATATGATTATTATCAAAATATTAAACTTTAATATAATATAAAAAAGAAGAAAAAAAAAGAAGACATTTAAAAAAAAAGACATTTAAAAATCACAATTCACATATATATTCCCTGATCAGAATTTATTATCTTTTTTCAATTCACGTGTCTTTCCACATGTATGCATTTATTGATTTGGTCAAAATTCTCTAACCAGCATTTAAAATCTCCTCATACAGATAATTATAGATACAACCCGTGCATAGTTACTGCAGTACCTTTTTCAACTTCTCCTATACAGTATGGTTAATGATAAGATTGTTAAATTATTTTTATAAAAAATCTTAAAAAACATAATTTATATATTAAAAAAAATCTAAAACAAATATAAATATTTATAATTATTCCGTACATAACACAGGTGATAGGCTAGTATATATATATATAAAATTAATTTAGAGGGATGATTGATAGATCTCGCCCAGTGTCCCCCTCCTCTCCCGCTGCCTTTCGACCCGCGGGAGTATAGAATGACAACTTCTGGGAATGAGTGCCCGATCGTGTAATAATATTGGTGATTGACTCCGAATCCGGATCCTCGGCCGCCCTTCTCGGCGGCCGTTCCCAGCAGCCCCCCAAAACAACGTCGTTTTGGGGGTTTTTTCGTTTTTTTTTCTTTTCTTTTCTTCTTCTTCGCAGAACCAGAGGGGAGGGGAGGGGAAGAAGAGAGAGAGGAAGGGGAGGAGAGGGGGTCCGGATTCGCCGAAGACTCGCCGTCGCAGGTCGTCGAGCTCGCCAGCCGTCCGATCGTCGCCCGATCCAGCTCGTCGCAGCAGCTGCACCGCCGTCGCCTCCGCCTCCGCCTCCGACCCGCCTCCGCCTCCTCCTCCCCCGGTGATTATGGCCCCCTCCAGTCCGGCCCACCGGCGGCTCCCTCTTTTTCTCCCTTCCTCTCTCTCTTCTTCCCCTCCCCTCTGGTTCTGTTCGAACGAGGAAGAAGAAAAGAAAAAAAAAAAAAAAAAAACCAAAAAAACCCCCAAAACGACGTCCTTTTGGGGGCTGCTGGGAACGGCTGCCGGGTAGGGCGGCCGAGGATCCGGACTCATTGACCCCCATGTTAGCTTAGGGCATCTGCACACTAGTGCTCCCTGAGGGTGTCGTTGATGGAGCACTAGCATCTTTCCACGAAGAATTAGTGCTATCCAATGTACGTTTAATTACCCTGATTAATAGTGAAAAAATTAATATTTGGAAAAATTATGTAAATAGTCATTGTATTTTATACGGTATATCAATTTGATCCCTGTAATTTTAATTTGTTCGATTTTGCCCCTTAATTTAACGGATTGTGTCATTTTAGTCCAATAAATAACGGTTGTTAAGTTAATTTAACGGAAAGTCAAACGATGTGTCAATTTAGTCCATGTATTTTCACAATATGTTAATTTAGTCTCTGTCAAAATTGAGAAAATTGAAACTACAGGGACCAAATTGACACATCGTGTAAAGTGTACGGACCAAATTGACACATTATTTGACATTTCGTTAAATTAATTTAACAACCGTTATTTATTGGATTAAAATGACACAATCCGTTAAATTAAGGGACAAAATCGAGCAAATTGAAATTACAGAAACTAAATTGACACATCGTGTAAAGTATAGGGACTATTTGCATAATTTAACCTTAGTATTTTATAAAAGGCTCTGGCTTTGGTCCAGTCCTTAATCGGACTGGACGGTACTGTTGGGCCCGTGGGGGCCCACCACGGGTCCCGTTTTGAAAATCTGAACCGTTGAATGTGTAGAACTCGTCAGTACTATATGCTTGTGAAAAATCACGTTGATCGGATATCGATAGCTATGTGATCAAATCAGTTTTTTATCAACCGTTAATTTATTCACCGTCTATTTTTTTTTATACAAAACTGATTTGATCACATAGCTATCGATATCCGATCAACGTGATTTTTCACAAGCATATAGTACTCGACGAGTTCTACACATTGAACGGTTCAGATTTTCAAAACGGAACCCGTGGTGGGCCCCCACGGGCCTAACAGCACCGTCCAGTCTGATTAAGGACTGGACCAAAGCCAGGCCCTTTATAAAAAGGGAAAGTTTCTCTTTAGTATTGTTTGCTCATATTGGGTTCTGCTCTAGGTCCATTTTATTGATTCAAACCATTTAATGTGTAGATCTGATCGATTATATCATTCTTACAAATAATCGCATTAATCGAATATCGATAATTAATTGATCAGATTATATTTAATTTAATAATTTATTTTTGAAATTATACTTATCATTAAATAACAAAAATTGTAACTAAACAATAAAATAGGAGTACCTTATATTAATAATCTCAACCCTATGTATAATCTAACCAATCAAACAGATCCTAAGACTGCTCGGTGGGAAAAGTTTAAAGGCGTTTCTTCCTTGAAGAATTTGTCTAGGAGTTCAGAGTTTTAATGAGCATGTGGCATTCTCCAATTTTCCAATAAAGCCATGCAACCAAGCTCCCCTCCCACTCCCCAAAAAAACCCTCCATATCCACCCTACAAGAAATAACAGTTTTGCCGATCAAAATATTAATCGTCAAAGATCACATTTTTAGTCGCTGATATCATTTAGTGACTAAATTTTTTTGTCACCAAGTTAGTCGCCTAAACCCTGTCGGCGATTGTTTTAGCGACTAAACGTGTGTTTGGTCGCTGAAAGTGAAACATTTGGCTACTATTTTTTTTAGTCGGCAATGTTATCTTTTAGCTACTAAATTTTATTTGGTCGGCAAAATTAAATGTTTGGCTACTAAATTATTGGTCGCCAATAGTCAATTATATTTTTTTAAAATTATACATTTACCGACCAAACTTTTTAGTCGCCAAAAGCTCATTCGTGAGAAAAAATAAATTACACTCACTAGCTTCTCATTTTTGCTCTTGTGGAGATTCGAACCATCAACCTCCCACACCATAAACCTTATACAACACACTCTTTTCACTACGCCTCTATAACATCATATGATTATATATGCAGCATATATTATTTATATAGTACATAGACCCGTATTAATATAAAAGTATATATATAAAGATAATTATTTTTTATTGAACATAATTTATGTAAAAATCAATTATTTAGTAGAAGAAAAAAAAAAGAGACCACTTTTGGCGACTAAACTTCTTTTTAGTTGCCAATTCTATACTTTTGGCTACTAATTTTTTTTTGGTTGTTAAAAAATTTAATTCCCGCGCTAAAATTACCACTTTTGGCGACTAAACTTCTTTTTAGTCGCCAAAAAGCCTCACTTTTGGCTACTAAACATCTTTTTAGTCGCCCAATACCTCACTTTTGGCTACTAAATTATTTTTAGTCGCCAAAAAGCCTCACTTTTGGTTACTAAAATTTTTTTAGTCGGTAAAACCTCACTTTTGGCGACCAAACATCTTTTTAGTCGCCCAATGCCTCACTTTTGGCAACTAAATTTTTTTTAGTCGGCAAAAGCCTTACTTTTGGCTACTAATTTTTTTTTAGTTGGTAAAAGCCTTATATCGGCGACCAAACAGATTGTTAGTCGCCAAAACCTATACTTTTGGCTACTAAATTTTTTTAGTCACTAAAAATCTTTACTTTTGGCTACTAATACTTTTTTAGTCGCCAAAACCTATACTTTCAGCGACCAAAGGTGCTTTTTTAGTCCCCAAAGATGCTTTCTCTTGTAGTGCCAACTGAACCTAGATTGCTTTTAGAACTTCCATCAGTGTAGAGTTTAATTTTACATGCAAAAAAGAAAAAAGAAAAAATACAACTTCTTTCAAGTTGTCATCTTAACTTGATAGAGTATTTGGGCCTGATATGTTCATTTTGAGACCGATTTCAGTGATCTGATCCGTTTATTTTTTAAAATTCATTGAGTAGAATATTCATTTAAAATAAAGATAATTAGACATCAGTAACTATATGTTTAAATCATATTTATTTATTTTTAAACGGACGATAGATATAATTTCAAAATAGCCATCTATTTTTTGTAATACAAATTTAATTCAAATATATAGCTATCAATATCCGATCACATTGATTTTTTGCATAAATATTCTATTCAATGAGTCTTAAAAATTCAACAGTTTAGATCACTGAAATATGTCTCAAAATAGCCTTACTAGATCCAAATACTCTCTCAAGTTAAGATACCCTACTTGAAAGAAGCCAAACTCAAAGAAAAACACGATTTTGTTACTTTAACTTGTTTAGGAGCATGGGCCATACAATCCAAGTTTTGAGTAATTTTATTGTTTCTATCCTTCCTAATTCTACACAAGGTAACAATGAAAATGTTATTCCAAGAAAGGTTATTGTTGTGATTTTGTTATCTTTCATATTTGACAAAGGTCACTCATCCAGAGGAAGTGATGGCAATTTGTAGGAAAAACGTCTATTTAAATTAAATAGCAAATTGTGTGTATTCAATAAAACCATAACTGGAAATAAAATTCTAAAACTAAATTTCAGTATGTAAATTTTAATTCCCAAAACTCAGCAAATAAATGTTTCTAAAAATGAAGGAAAGGAAAGAAATTTCTTGTTCAAGTCTAAAATAAGAACAAGAACACACACTAAATATAGCGACTCCGGTTTTGACCCGTCACTTGTTGTATTCCGAACTTGGGTTTGTATGGTTTTGAATATTAATTCATGTCTTGTTTCCCTTGTCTCCCCTCTATTTTATTTATTGGATTGTAGTTGTGCATTTGGAACAGGTTGGTTGCTTGTTTTTCCAAACCTTTGTTGCCCAGATTTTTGCTCCTCCGCTCGAGTGGCCATTATTACGCTCGACCGTGCTTTGCAATCTTTGCTCCTCCTTTTGAGTGGCACTTCTTGCGCTCGAGCGGGTTTTGCGAACTCTCAGCACTTTGCAGGTCTGCAAAACTACTGGGAGAGTGTTTTCTACGCTCGAGCGGCATTCCATACGCTCGAGCGGGTGGGAGCTCGAGCGCCCTTTTCTGCGCTTGAGCGTTGGCTTGTTGTTTGCAAAACTTCTGGATGCGTGTTTTCTACGCTCGAGCGGCGATTCTTACACTCGAGCGGTGAGCATTCGTTATGCCTTGGCGCTCGAGCAGCCTTTCTTGTGCTCGAGCAGAACAACTTTTTGTGTTTGATGCTCGAGCGTCAACTCTTCCGCTCGTGCGTATATCAAATCGTGAAAGTGACATTTTATATCACTTCTTCATTCTTCTTTCTCTCTAAAACTTTCTTAAAACCTAGATCTTGACTCTCTCTCTCTAAAATACACTCTGTCTTTACATTTTGACCTAGATCCTTTGGGTTCTCTACCCTAGTGCCTTTGAGAGGTAGTGCATCTCTAGATCTTCGTTTTTATCCAAACAAAATTGGATTTGAGCATACTTGGAGTCCCATCTTTGCTTTGCTTGGTCTTCTAACTTGAGGTAGGGATTTTTCTACACTCTCATATGGTTTTTAGCTTAGTTATTTGTCATTGTGTAAAAATAGTGAGATTTGGGAGTGGTTTGAACAAACCTAGGGTTTGGGTGTAAAATGAAAAGAGGGGTTTTTGATGAATATGAAATAAATGGGTGTGCGGTTTGAATATGATACCTTGTTGTGTCAAAATGGTTAATTTTGATACATAGGTTGACACTCGGAGAAAAAGGGAATTTTTCCCTAATTGGATTCAATTGTTAATTTGTATAAATAATTGGAATTGGCATTAAAAATGTAAAATTGGATGATCATAAATGTGAATGGTGGAATTGGTTATGTATTATCTCATACCTTTGGAAGTTTTGAATAAACTATCTGTCTTGAGATTAAATATCTGTTTAGAAATAACTGTATTGGGCTATCGGTGGAGGATAACAATGATTGTTGTAGAAATTGCATAAGGATTAGGTGAATTAAAACTAATCCATGGTTGGTTATCATTGAATATGATCATGTTATAAATATATTGTATATATATGATTGTTTGGGAGGAGAAAGGGGATGTACTCCATGTATGATTATGTGTTTAAATATATTATATATGTATGATTGTTTGGGAGGAGAAAAGGGGATGGACTCCACTGTTTGGGAGGAGAAGGGGGATAGACTCCATTATAATTAAGTTGGCTGGAGTGTCTTGGGTGAAAGTCCCGAAATTTATACATGCGTGCCAATCCCGCGGACGAAATATTCGTAAAATGGTAGATTGAAGTATTTATGCGTGTTTTATATGATTGGAAAGTAAACCATTGAGTTGTAGTCTCAGTTTGGTTGTTGAAAGATAGTGGACTTGACTCATGAATTGAGATGATTAAATGAATTGGAAATGAATTGACAGAAAATGGATTAAGAATTAAATTTGGTATCTTATGAGTATACGAATTTGCAAATGTTTCATCATAGACATTGTATGTGCACATAGTACCTATATCTCTGCTAAACCTCATATATTGTATTAGATGATTTTCACTGGGCTGTGGCTTACCCTATTTGGGAAAAACATTTTCAGGTGTTGATGACATGGCTCCGCCAAGGCAATAACTTGTAGAGACATTTAGGAACAAGAGCTTCTTTATTTTGATTGTAATTTTTTTTTTTTTTGATGTAAAGCCAAGGGTTTAAGATGTAATGAGCGAGGCTCACTTTTGTATAACCAAGCAATGACTTGGGAAGATGAAAGCCTATAGGGCATTGACTATATGTTTAGCTTTATTTCTCTTAACATTACGACACATGCTGTAGATTCAGGATGAATGTTTGTGAATGTATAATACATGTGTTAACCTTTGTAAACAAACTCTGATGAATGAAATTATTTTGTTTCTGTTAATCTTCTGCTTATGAGTTGAACTTATTGTATTATTTTGGGAGCGTGACAACTTGGTATCAGAGCGTACCTGGTTTGAATACTTTGGGTACTTGGGAAGTGGTTAGTATCACAATGGGTTTGTCTCGCGCGGTTGAGATGTTGATATGTATTGTATGCTTATGTGATAACATGCTTATATGATTATATGGGTATGAGATTTAGTTCCTAAGATGTTGATTGGGTCTACGGGTTTTTGGAAGTCCTATTAGAAGAACACTTGATCACTGCTGTTTCTAATTGGAACTCTAGCAATATTGCAAGACGGTCATTATCTAGGAAGGAAATTCATATGTGTTTATGTGATTACGCGCTTATATGGAGTAATTTACTGTTGTCCATCGTATTAGGATGTGAGTGAAGTAGTTTCGGTACATTTGTAAATGTGCTAATCTATTTGTTACCTTTATTAGGATGTGAGGACGTGGTCGTGGTGGTAAGCGTGGTAGGTCTAGGAGGCACGAGATGCTTATACCGAATGAAATTTTGGCACAGGAAGAAGGGGTTGGTCAGGCCAACATGGCCGAGCCAGTAGGTCAACAGGCCATGGACGCCTTAGCTTACGAAATGGCTGGAGCTTTGCGGGAATTTATGGACATTCTCAGGGCTGAGAATCAATTTCAGGCCTAAGTTGCTGAGGCAGGGCCATCTTTTCTAAAGAGGGAGTTTTTCCGGTCGAATTCGGATGAGTTTTTAGGTGATCATAAGGAACCATTAAAAGTGGATGAGTGGTTAGAGCAGATTGTGAAGACTTTTGAGATGCTAGACATCGAGGACGAGGGTTTAAGAGTGACCTTGGTGTTCTTCCAGTTAAAGGGAGATGCGGGTCAATGGTGGAAGTATGCGCGAGGGTGCATTGGAGGGACTTGGGAGGCTTTTGTTGACGCCTTCCAGGATAAGTTTTTGCCTCCTATTGTTAGGGAAAAGTTGAGGGACCAGTTCTCTAAGCTGGTGGAGTTGAACACATCAGTGGTTGAGTTTGGAGCCACATTCACTAACCTCTCTAGGTTTGCACTTGAGTTGGTGGCGATTGAGGAGCGCCGTTGTTTGGAGTTTGAGCAAAGGCTAAGAACCGGGCTCATGTTTAGAGTGGCCGGGTCCATGATTAGAGACTATGGGCGCCTTGTGGAGGCGGTGGCCCATCTTGAGACCATTATGCTAGCAGAGGAGAAGATAAGGGGCTCCAGGAGGAGTCAGGACAATTAGGGGGATGGTAAGAGGCATAGGGGTTCTAACCTTCAGTAGTCTCACGGAGCACAGTCAAGGTCTACCTTTCCAGTGCTGAGTTCGGGTTCTGGGAGGGGTGGTCAGGGAGACATCACTTCTTTCAAATGTGGTCAGTTGGGCCACAAGTCTCCAGCTTGCCCGTAGAGAGAAGGAGGACAACGAGCATCATCGTCTTTGGTTCGTTCTTAAGCCAGAGCTAAGGGAGAGGGCAGTAGCCCACTTGTTATTAGTGTGGACAGGCGGGGCACCTGAAGAGGTGTTGCCCACAGTTAGGTGGCACATTTGGTGCGTTCGGTTCGAGGCAGACGAAGAGTCACTAGCCTACACAGTCAACACAGGCCTCGAGGGCCAATCAGGGAGCCTCTTCGGTTCAGTCAGTGCATTAGGCATATGCTCCGAGGGGTGAGCAGGTTGAGTAGAGACCTACGAGACGTGTGTATGTTGTTGCCACGCCAGATCTTATACCAGCGCCTTCTGTAGTGAGAGGTACCTTATTGTTTTGCAATTTAGTTACTAATGTGTTGATTAATACGGGTGTATCCCATTCTTTTATCTCGTTTGCATTTGCATCGGTTTTGGGGTTGGAGTTGGCATAGTTAGCATCTCATATTTGTGTAGAGTCACCTATTGGTGGTGAAGTTATTCTGAAATAGGGGTGTTGGGGTTGTGACATAGAGGTTGCCGGTCGTTGACTTCTTTTTGCATTTGTATTGCTTGATATGACTAGTTTTGATGTTATTTTGGATATGGATTGGTTATTGTCATACCGGGCTGTTATAGATTGTTACCGTCAGAAGGTTACTGTATGTACCTTGAGCGGTGATTGCTTTTATTTCTTGGGGGACCGGGTGGATAGAGTCTTATCACTGGTGTACAATCCGCATGGGCGGAGTGAACTTAGTTGCCTCCTTGCTAGCTTTTTGAATAGTGAATGTGATGAAGTCCGGGTTAAGTTGCCAAGGTGGTTTGTGAATACCCTGATGTCTTTCCTGAGGACCTTACTAGTTTACCACCTCACCGAGAGATGGAGTTCTCTATTGATTTAGTGCTTGGCACGACACCGATTTCTATGGCACCATATCAGTTTGCACTTGCTGAGTTGAGTGAGTTGAAGGTTCAACTCCAAGAATTATTAGATAAGGGTTTTATCCGCTCTAGTACTTCACCTTGGGGAGCACCAGCTCTCTTTGCTAAAAAGAAAGATGGAGCGTTGCGACTTTGTATAGATTAACGGAAATTGAATCGGGTAACTATTAAGAACAAGTACTCAATGCCTCGTATAGACGATTTGTTTGATCAGTTGAAGGGATCTTGTTGTTTTTCTAAAATAGACCTGAGGTGGGGTTACCATCAACTGAGGGTAAGGGAGGAGGATATCCCGAAGATGGCATTCCGTATGCGGTATGGCCATTATGAGTTCCTAGTGATGCCTTATGGGCTAACTAATGCTCCAGTGGTGTTTATAGATTTGATGAATCGGATCTTCCGTGAGTTTCTGAACCGCTTTGTGGTTGTCTTTGTGGACGACATCTTGATTTATTCGCCCTCCGACGAGGAACACGAGAAACACTTACGAGTAGTGCTTTAGTTTCTTAGAACCTATAAGTTGTATGCTAAATTTGGAAAGTGTGAGTTTTGGCTGAAAGAGGTTAAGTTCTTAGGCCATGTGGTATCTAGGAAAGGGGTGACTGTAGATTCATCCAAGATAGAGGTAGTGCAGGATTGGGCACAACCTAAGAATGTTTTTGAGATCCGTAGTTTCTTAGGGTTAGCCGGGTATTATCGGAGATTTGTGAAGGATTTCTCTAGATTAGCTTCACCGTTAACTAGACTGACGAGGAAGGGAGTTAAGTTTGTGTGGAATGAAACTTGTGAGAAGTCATTCGAGGAGCTTAAGGTTAGACTTACCACTGCTCCAGTCTTGATTATTTCGGAGAGGGGTTTAGACTATTCGGTATATTGTGATATCTCTCGGAAAGGTTTGGGTTATGTATTAATGCAAGAAGGGAAGGTAGTAGCCTATGGCTCACGACAGTTGAAAATACATGAAAGGAATTACCCTATCCATGATTTAGAGTTAGCAACGGTGATATTTGCTTTGAAGATTTGGAGACACTATCTGTATGGTGAGAAATTCGAGGTATTTTTTGATCACAAGAGTCTGAAGTATCTGTTTACTCAGGAAGACTTGAATTTGAGCCAGAGAAGGTGGATGGAGTTCAAAGAGGACTATGACTTTGAGTTGCATTATCATCCTAGGAAGGCCAATGTAGTGGCTGATGCCTTGAGTAGGAAGTCTATTAGCAGTGTGGCTTATGTTGCCATCCGAGAATGAGAGATGTTGGGTACTCTTGGTGAGTTTGACTTGTATCTTAGCGAGTCCATTGAATCCGCGACTTTGTTTACAGTAGTTGCCCAACCTACACTTATGAATCGAGTGATGGAGGCACAGAAGGGTGACCTTGAAGTAGAAACCCTCCGGGAGAAGATCTTTAGTGGGAAGGTAGAACGGGGCTTGAGCGTGTATCCTGACTCGAGTGTTAGATACCGTGATCGTTTGTTTGTGCTGGAGTCTTGCTGAGAGGAAGTACTCCGAGAGTTTCACCATTCACCCCTTGCAGTGCATCCGGGAGGTACAAAGATGTATCATGACCTGAGTCACTAGTTTTGATAGAGAGGTATGAAGAAGGATGTAACTGTGTTTGTATCGAAATGCCTTATTGTCAGCAAGTGAAGACCGAGCATCAGAGGCCAGCGGGTTTGTTGCAACCTCTGCCTATAGCCGAATGGAAGTGGGAGCATGTTACAATGGACTTCGTTGTGGGTCTTCCTAGAACAGTGATGCCATTTGGGTGGTAGTTGACCGGTTGACCAAGTCGGCGCACTTTATACCTATGAGTGTAAGCTACTTAGTAGATTTCCTTGTCAACTTGTATATTCGGGACATAGTGAGGTTGCACGGGGTCCCAGTAACGATTGTATCGGATAGAGATCCGCATTTCACAGCTTGGTTGTGGTAGAGCTTGTAGAGTGCCTTGGGCACTAGATTGACTTTTAGTACAGCATATCACCCTCAGATTGACGGGCAGTCTGAATGTACCATTCAGATCCTTGAGGATATGCTTTGAGGTTATGTCCTTGATTAAAAAGGGTCGTGGAAGAGGCATTTTCCCTTGGTGGAGTTTGCCTATAATAATAGCTTCCAATTGAGTATTGGCATGGCACCATTTGAGGCGTTGTATGGCCGACCGTGTAGATCTCTAGTGTGTTGGGCCGAGGTGGGTGATGTACCTTTGTTGGGCCCAGAATTAGTTCGGGAAACGACAAAGAAGGTAGCACTTATTCGTAAGAGATTGGTTACGACTCAGAGTCGTCAGAAAAGTTATGCCGATTGTAGGAGGAGACCCTTGTCTTTTGAGGTGAGAAATCACGTCTTTTTGAAAATTTCACCTAGGCAAGGTTTGATGAGATTTGGGAAGAGTGGGAAGTTGTCCCCTAGGTTTATTGGCCTTTTTGAGATCCTTGAGCGGATTGGGGAGGTTGCATATTGTTTGGCGTTACCGCCACAACTTTCCGGAGTTCATGACGTGTTTCATGTTAGTATGCTTCAGAAATATGAGCCGAATCCGTCGCACATGTTGGATTAGACCGACTTAGAGGTGGATGAGGATGCCTCGTATGAAGAGAAACCAGTGAGAGTCTTGGATACTTGGGATCAGGTTTTGCGAGGCAAGACAATTCCCTTGGTTAAAGTCTTGTGGAAACATCATGGAGTTGAGGAAGCAACTTGGGAACGTGAATTGGAAGTCCGAGAGAAATATCCAGACTTATTTGTTGATGTGTAATTTTATATTGAGATTTCCATTATGTAAATAAAATGTAAAGACATTGCATATATTATGGGCGTTTTGGAAACATGGATTCAATATGAGCAATGTGTATGCTTTGAGAATATGGAATGTTGTGGGTGTTGTACCACTTTTGGAAGCATTGTACATATTGTGAAAATTTTGAAAACTCGGATTTTAATTAAACATTGTAATGTTTTGGGAAATTGTACATTTCATTTTAATATGAGACTTGTGTATTGAGTCGATGAAAATGCATGATCGGGGAATGGGTCATGGTATTGAACTTGTGAGAATAACATTGTTATGAATGGTCTAATGTTGATTTTGAACTTGATTTGTAATTTTGGAGACAAAATTCTTAAAGGGGAGAAGGTTATAGCGACTCCGGTTTTGACCCATCACCTGTTGTATTCCAGACTCGGGTTTGTATGGTTTTGAATGTTAATTCCTGTCTTGTTTCCCTTGTCTTCCCTCTATTTTAGTTATTGGATTGTAGTTGTGCGTTTAGAACAGGTTGGTTGTTTGTTTTTCCAAACCTTTGTTGTCCAGATTTTTGCTCCTCCACTCAAGCGGCCATTATTGCGCTTGAGCGTGCTTTGCAATCTTTGCTCCTCCGCTCGAGTGGCACTTCTTGTGCTCGAGCGGGCTTTGCGAACTCTCAGCACTTTGCAGGTCTGCAAAATTACTGGGAGAGTGTTTTCTACGCTCGAGCGGCGTTCCCTACGCTCAAGCGGGTGGGAGCTCGAGTGCCCTTTTCTGTGCTCGAGCGCTGGCTTGTTGTTCGCAAAACTTTTGGATGCGTGTTTTCTACACTCGAGCAGTGAATTTTTGCACTTGAGCGGTGAGCATTCGTTGTGTCTTGCTCTCGAGCAGAACAACTTTTTGTGTCTGACGCTCGAGCATCAACTCTTCCGCTCGAGCAGACTGTGCGTATATCAAATCGCGAAAGTGACATTTTATATCACTTTTTAATTCTTTGCTCTCTCTAAAACTTTCTTAAAACCTAGATCTTGACTCTGTCTCTCTAAAATACACTATCTCTCTACATTTTGACCTAGATCTTTTGGGTTCTCTACCCTTGTGCCTTTGAGAAAAAGGTAGTGCATCTCTAGATCTTCGTTTTTATCCGAACAAAGTTGGATTTGAGCATACTTGGAGTCTCATCTTTGCTTTGCTTGGTCTTCTAACGTGAGGTATGGATTTTTCTACACTCTCATATTGTTTTTAGCTTAGTTATTTGTCATTGTGTAAAAATAGTGAGATTTAGGAGTGGTTTGAACAAACCTAGGGTTTGGGTGTAAAATGAAAAGAGGGGTTTTTGATGAATATGAAATAAATGGGTATGGGGTTTGAATATGATGCCATGTTGTGTCAAAATGGTTGATTTTGATACATAGGTTAATACTTGGAGAAAAGGGGAATTTTGCCCTAATTGGATTCAATTGTTAATTTGTATAAATAATTGGAATTCGCATTGAAAATGTAAAATTGGATGATTATGAATATGAATGGTGGACTTAGTTATGTATTATCTCACATCTTTGGAAGTTTTGAATAAACTATCTGTCTTAAGATTGAATATCTGTTTAGAAATAATTGTATTGGGCAATCGGTGGAGGATAGCTATGATTGTTGTAGAAATTACATCAGGATTAGGTGAATTAAAACTAATTCATGGTTGGTTATCATTGAATACGATCATGTTGTAAATATATTGTATATGTATGATTGTTTGGGAGGAGAAAGGGGATGTACTTCATATATGATTATGTGTTTAAATACATTGTATATATAGCGATCCCGGTTTTGACCCGACTCTTGTGGTATCCCAGACTTGGATTTAATGCTTTTGATATTGTTGTTTACCGCTTATTCCCCTTATATCTCTTTAGAATTGGTTTTCGGGTTGTGGTTATGTGTTTGAAACAGGTTGGTTGTGTGTTTTTCCAAACTTGTGATGCCCAGAATTTGGCTCTTCTACTCGAGCGGGCATTCTTGTGTTCAAGCGGGCTTCACAAATTTTGCTTCTCCGCTCGAGCGGCCGTTCTTGCGCTCGAGTGGGATTTGTTAACTCTCAGCATTTTTACAGTTCTGTAAATACTGGGGAAGTGCATTGGACGCTCGAGCATCCGGTCTCGCGCTCGAGCGGGGTCCTTTGTCTATAAAACTTCTGAAAGAGCGTATCCCACACTCGAGCGCCACTTTTCACGCTTGAGCGAAACTTTGTGTCTGACGCTCGAGCTTCACTTCCCACGCTCGAGCGGACTGCGTGTATAACAGTCCGTGAAGATGATGTTTTTGCTCACATTTTCATTTCTCTCTCTAAAACTTTTCAAAAAGCTAGATCTTGAGTTTCTCTTTCTAAAACTCACATTCTCTCTTCAATTTCATCTAGATTCGTTGATCTTTTCACCCTAGTGCCTTTGAGAAAAAGGTAGAGTGCATCAAGATCTTCATTTTGATCCGAATAGAAGTGGGTTTCGGTGCTTTCGAAGTTCTATCCTTGCTTGGCTCATCTTCTCTCTTTGAGGTATGGATCTTTCTACACCTTTATATGATATTTAGCTTAGTTATTTGTCTCTTGTGTAACAATGGTGTGATTTGGTGATGTTTTAAACAAACCTAGGGTTTGGGCGTGAGACGAAAAGAAGGATTTTGGGTGAAGGTGAAATAAATGATTGTGGGATTTGAAAATGATGTTGTATTGTGTCTAATTTGATGATTTTGGCACTTGGTTAGTGTTTAGGAAAAAGGGAAAATTTGCCCTAATTGGATCAAATCATAATTTTGTATAAATACTTGAAATTGACATTGAAAATGTGAGATTGGAGGGTTATTGATATGAATGGTGGAATTGGTTATGTATTGACTTATTATTTGGAAATCTTGGAATCTGTCTTGAGATTGAACATCTGTTTAGAAATATTTGTATTGGGCAATCGGTGGAGGATAGCTATGATTGTTGTAGAAATTGCATGTAGATCAGATGAATTGAAACTAATCTCCTGTTAGTTGTCATTGAATATGGCTATGTTTATATACATTGTATATGTATGATTATTTGGGAGTAGAAAGGGGATGTGCTTCATTATTTGATTATGTGTTTAAATACATTGCATATGTATGAATGATTATTTAGGAGGAGAAAGGGGATGGACTCCACTATAATTAAGTTGGCCGGAGTGTCCTGGGTGAAAGTCTCAAAATTATACATGGGTGCCAATCTCGCGGATGAAATATCCATAAAATGGCAAATCGAAATTATACATGGGTGTTGATCTCGCGGACGAAATATCCGTAAAATGACAGTTTGAAGTGTTTATATGTTGATGTGATTATAAAACTAATGAGTTGTAGTCTCATTTGAATTATTGAGATGTGATGAAGTTGGCTCATGAAATGAATTAAGCATTGAGTTTGGTATCTATTGACTTTATAAAAATATGGATGTCTTATCACAGGCACTGTTTATGCATGTTGTACTTATAGCTTTGCTAAATTTCATATACTGTGTTAGATGATTCCTACTGGGCTGTGGCTCACCCTATTTGGGAATAACATTTTTAGGTGTTGGTGACATGCCTCCGCCAAGGCAATAGCTTGGAGGAACTTTTGGGAATAAGGGCTTCTCTACTTTTGATTATTTCTTTTGTAAATCCTAGGGCTTAAAATGTATTGAATAAAGCTCATTTTGTGTAACCAAGCAATGAGTTGGAAATGTGTAGGCCTATAGGGCATTTATTTTTGCTACACTCTTTTTTATCATTAACTCTATGTAATGAAACAGCATTATATCTCGACTCATGCTGTTAGTTATATATGCTGTTGGATTATATTCATCGGTTGTTTTTTCTTTTTGGGCATTACAACTTGGTATCAGAGCGTACCGGGTTTGAATACTTTGGGTATGTGGGAAGTGGTTAGTACCACAATAGGTTTGTCTTGCTTGCCAGAGACTTAAGTATGAACGATATGTGCTTTTATGATAACATGCTTATGTGATTATATGGGTATGAGATTTAGTTCCTAAGATGTTGATTGGGTCTACGGGTTTCTGGAAGTCCTATTAAAAAAGCACTTGATTACTGCTGTTTCTAATTGGGACTCTAACAATGCCGCGGAACGGTCATTATCTAGGAAGGAAATTTGTATGTGTTAACTTGATTATGTGCTTAGGTGGAGTGAATTACCGTTGTCTATCATATTAGGATGCGAGTGAGTTAGCTTCGGCACATTTGTGAATGTGCTAAGTTCTTTGTTACCTTCAATAGGATGTGAGGATGTGGTAGGCGTGGTAGGCCTAAGAGGCACGAGGTGCCCATACTGGATGATATTCTGGCACAAGAGGAGGGAACTGGTCAGGCCAGCGTGGCCGAGCCAGCAGGTCAACAGGCTATGGGCGCCGTAGCCCGCCAAATGACCAGGACATTGCGGGAATCTATGGACATTCTCAGGACTGAGAATCAAATCCAGGTCCAAGTAGCTGAGGCAGGACTTTCTTTTCTGAAGAGGAAGTGTTTCCGGTTGGATCCAGATGAATTTTTGGGTGATCCCAAGGAGCCACTGAAGGTAGACAAGTGGCTAGAACAGATGGTTTGAGATGCTCGACATCGAAGATGGAGGTTTGAGAGTGACTTTGTCGTCCTTCTAGTTGAAGGGAGACGCGGGTCAGTGGTGGAAATATGCACGGGGGCGCATTGGAGGGACTTGGGAGGCCTTCGTTGATGCCTTCTAGGAGAAGTTTTTGCCTCTCACTGTTAGGGAGAAATTGAGGGACCAGTTTTCCCAGCTCAAGCAATTGAACACACCAATGGCTGAGTTTGAGGCCACTGTAGCAAGCCCGCGGTGGACCTCGCTACAGTTCGGACTCGATTTTTTTGTTTGTCGCGGTTCTAAATCTGAACCAAAGAGTCCAAATCCGGCAAATCGTTTTGAAGAAAACAGATTTTTGAAAAAGTAGTGCCAAACATGGACTGCTTTGCCAGATTACAGAGTCGCCACCTAAATATTTTTATTTTTGGGAAATTTAGGAAACCCTGACTCGGCGCCGAAGGCCACTTGTCCGTCATCACCAAAGTGACTTGGCTCGGGAGCTTGGGTACGATCGGGGAAGGTCAGCTATGAGCACCCCCTTTCGCCCGGTCCGAAGACCGGCCTCTACTAACCGTGATATCCGTTTTTGAAAACTTTATGCATTCTTATTCCGGTTATTAACCTAGAATTACTATGTGATGCGCACAGCAAACAAGTATAGACTAGATTGCCTAATTTGGAGATAAACATTGCATATCCGTTTTGTCTCGAAAAACGTGTTGGTTTTTGTGCTACTCGCAAGTAGGCTAAAATTCGGATCTCAACGAGTTGTTCCAACTCAGGCAATCTAACCTCCATCCACGGGCATTCAAGCAGTTTATCACACATAAGCATTTAGCCGCATGGCAATCCTATTGTCATGGCAAACATTCACACGCATGCGATATGCTAAAGCATAAATACTTACATCGTACTCCGTGCCAAAACAATAACCCGGTTAGCAAACATGCATGACCTGGTTCATGTTAAGTGGCTAATGCATCGCATACAGGGATGTAATCTAGACAGGCTCGGCTATCCTAAGCATGGCACATGAAATGCTACGAATACACGTATTCAATTTGGAATTGAAAGTACGATGCAGTTTGTATGATGCGCCGAGCCCGGTGCATGTAAACAAATGCATGAATGCACGCATGCATTGCATAAGGTATGCTAAAAATAAGTATGCCCTAATCTACCATCGAAAGCGGGTAAATAAAAGGGATAGAAAGAAATGGGGGTTGGAAGACATACACCCACTCACACACACTTATTACAATTCGCCCTCGCACGGAGGGACCAAAATAATAATACAGAACCGAATGACTAATTAACTACACAAGCTAATTAATTATTACAGACCCTTAATTAATTAACAAATTAATTAAACTACTGAAAGCAGTAAAAGGCCTCGGGAGAGGGATGCACGCATGCTCGAATTGGCTTCACCCGGAAACTCGCTGCCATAGCACTGTTGCCTCTGTTTTACACTGTCTGCCTCTCTAAAGACTGCCAAAGTCCTGGAACATGCTCCTTACACACTGTAGAATACCATCGGCTGGCTGAAATGCCCACCGGCCATAAGGAATGTCCACCGGCTGCTGATGAAGCTATCGGCCATTCGCAAATGGCCGGTCGGCACTATATGTTGCCGGTCGGCAGGAAATTCCTGCAGAAGACAGTTTTGACAGCAACAAAGGACAGACAGTGTATGGCATGCAATTTCAAGCAAATGTGTGCACCAACACATCCCTTATCATGATTTTGGCTCAAAGGGATATGTGCCTCGGTTCTCGGACCACCAATCACGCATTTCCATGCATGATGGCCCAAAGAACCAAGAGGGCAATTTTGATTTCAAATGCATGCAATGCAAACAAGCACATAAGGGGTGCTAAGCCTCCATCACACTTCACTTCAAGAGGCCTAACATGTATGCCAATGTGATGCAATCCTAGACATGGCAACTAGTATGCAAAATGGCAATATATGGCAAACATACAAGTAAGCACACAAGGCAAGCATGCAAACCACATGGGGGATAGACTTAAACATGGATTAGGTAGCTCTAAGTAGGCCTAAAACAGTGGCCAAATGGACCAAAAGGTAGACAAACATCCATGCAAACATGCAAGCCAAAAGGCCTAAGGCTAAGGCACAAAGTAGAGCATTCAACCACCCCCATACATGACCATTCATGACACATATCAAGCAACCAAAAACAGATTTTCAGCATGCTAAAATACACCTAAAACTCACACACATGGCATCCCAAAAGCTCTAAACACACAAGGCCTATTCTTAGGCATAAAAGGACACACCTTTGAAGCATGAAAGAGATGACAAGCACAAACATGTGAGCATGATTTAGGGACTGAAATGTGATCTAAAATGATGCCAAATCATGAGATCAAGGCAAGCTAAACATGCTAGAGACTCACACACCCCAAGGCTAGCAAGCCAAAATGCAAAGTGACTATATAAGGCATGTCATGGATGGCCTAAACAACCAAAAACAGATCTTATACATGGAAAAACAAGCACATTTTCAGTTTATGACCAGCCACAAAAACAAAAGCAAGATAGGCTAACAAAGCATGCAAAATTACGGTAAATCACATGGATTTCAAAGCAAGTAGCACAAGCATTATCCAAACAATGTTGAGCCCTTCAACAATGTTGGAGAAGGGCTCAAATAAGCCTATTCTTAGCTTACATAATGCTCTGAAACAGATTATACATAAGTCAAAAATAGCATGCAAAATGGATGGCATACAAGAGGATATTGAGATAGGTGCTAGATGCAATCACCAAATGGCAAGGGGTCCTCAATCAAACATGAAGAGGACCCCAAAATAAGACTACTTGAAGTTTAGGTCGGAGCCCAAAAGTGCTTGCAAGCAAGGCTTAGATATGGAGCAAGAAAATGCAAGAAAAGGGAAGAGAGTGACTTACCCTTGAAGACCAGAAAACCAGCACCTCTTGGACCAAGTTTAGGTGCTCCTAAGCTCTGAAGAACAGCCCCAAGTCGTTGGAAATGGAAGGGGTGGTGTTGTGCTATGAGTTGTAGGGGAAATGGCCCAAGAACAAGGTTGTTTGGAGGTGAAATGAGATAGATATAGAGAGAGATAGAGGGTTGTATCTATCTATATGAGATATATATCTATATATCTCTGGTTTTTGTTCCAAAGTTCTAACCCTAGACAAAGGAGAGGAAGCCTTCCTTATATAGGCAATGTAAGGCTCTTAACTTAATGGCTAAGCAAAGAGAGGGAGGTTCAAGAGGTGCAAGAGGTTCTTGGCTTCTAAGAGAAGCTAATACAGCTGGCCAAGCTTCTCCAAGAAGCTTGGCCAAAGGTTCAAGCTCCTAGAGGAGAGAGGGGGTCAAAGGGCTCATAAGGGTGCAAAATGTGCACATGCATGCACGTGGATGTGGTTCTGTGCATCCCAGCTGGCACAGCTGGTATGCACTAAGCTTGGGGGGTGCAAAGGGTTCAGGTCGGCCAGAAGGTTTGATCATCGGCCAAAATAAAGTGCCGGTCGGCACTCTTTTCTGCCGGTCGGCTAAATAGAGTTCCGATGGATGATTCCTTGGTCAAAACATGGCCGGTGGGTATGCAAATCGAAGCCCCGGAAGTTAGCTTTCCAATGGCGCAAACCTTGCATCAAAATTCCTCCTGTGCAAAAAGTTATGCCCTTTTCCGTGAAGTCGCGCAGACTCGATCCAACCGGGATGATCCCCTGCTTCAACCCAACATATCTCCTCCACCCGGACTTGGATGTAGGAGATTCTTGAACCAAAAGTGAAGCCCCGGAAGTCTTATTTCCAATGGTGGTGGCCTCATAGTTTAAATCCAAGCATGCCGATGAACAGGCTTGATTCAGCGAGGGCTGCTCGACTCGCTTCTACCCGGATCTCTGCCGATCTTCTCCAACCTATTTTCTCCCCTTCTCTCCTCTTTTCTTCAACTCCAAACCCCTAAACAAAGTGTTTTGAAGGGTTTGCCTCTCTCCTTGTCGAAGAAACTGAACCTGTGCCCTGCACATCTCTCAACACCGAGCAAACCATCAGTAATGCCCAAGTCTTGAGGGCGGTCAAAAATGGGGTGTCTACAATTGCCCCTCTTTGACAGAACTCGGAAGTCATAAAAATGACGTGAGTGAATGTCAAAGCCCAGAGACGACCCATTTTTGACAAGGTCGAAGACTTGGACAAACAAACAAAACATAGATAGATAAATGGTTGTGCCCGTAGGCTGCCTACGTATCCTTTTGCAAGGAATCAAACCAGCGTAGTTCAGGGGCAGGATGCAAAGTGATGCACAATGCAAGTGCATAACTTATGATCATGCAAAGGATGCTGTAATGAAGCAATTATAAATGCAACATTTTAAGCGAATGCTATGCAAGCAAGTAGACATGAACCAAACTACATCTCATGTAGAAAGGATGTAAGAGAATTATGCAATTCTCACGAACATGTGCGTTAGATACACAAAAGTGAACGAAGTGTGATGGATACACTAAGTGGACAAACATGTGTGATGGATACACCAGAGTGAAGAGAGTGTGATGGATACACTATATGAATGAAGTGTGATTGATACACTAAGCGAATACGTAATAGATATACTAAACGAATGTGTGTGATGGATACACAAAGGGAGCATGTGATAGATACAAAAAGTGAACGTGTGTGGTAGATACACAAAGTGAAGCGAGTGTGATGGATACACTATATGAAGCAAAGTGTGATGGATACACAAGGTGAGTGCAGTGTGATGGATGCACTGTATGAAGCAAAGTGTGATGGATACACAAGGTGAGCGTAGCGTGATAGATGCATAAAGAGAAAGTGTGTGATTGATACACAAAGCGAGCGTGTGATTGATACACAAAGCGAAAGTGTGTGATGGATACACCAAGGGGGCATGTGTGATTGATACACAAAGCTAATGTGTGTGATGGATACAAAGCGAGTGTGTGATAGATACACTATATGAACTAAGTGTGATTGATACACTAAATGAATGAAGTGAGCAAAGCGTGATGGATACGCAAAAGGCAAACACAAAGTGTGATAGATGCACTAAGTGAGCAAGTGTGATGGATACACAATAGGTGAACACGAAGTGTGATCGATGCACTTAGTGAACAAGGTACGATTGATATACTAAATGTGAACACGAAGTGTGATAGATGCACTTAGTGAACAAGTATGATGGATATACTAAAGGTGAACACAAAGTGTGATAGATGCACTTAGTGAACAAGTATGATTGATATACTAAAAGTGAACACAAAGTGTGATAGATGCACTTAGTGAACAAGTATGATTGATATACTAAAGGTGAACACGAAGTGTGATAGATGCACTTAGTGAACAAGAGTACGATGGATATACTAAATGTGAACACGAAGTGTGATAGATGCACTTAGTGAACAAGTATGATGGATATACTAAAGGTGAACACAAAGTGTGATAGATGCACTTAGTGAACAAGTATGATTGATATACTAAATGTGAACACGAAGTGTGATAGATGCACTCAGTGAACAAGAGTATGATGGATATAATAAAAGTGAACACAAAGTGGGATAGATGCACTTAGTGAACAAGAGTATGATTGATATACTAAATGTGAACACGAAGTGTGATAGATGCACTTAGTGAACAGGAGTATGATTGATATACTAAAGGTGGACACGAAGTGTGATAGATGCACTCAGTGAACAGGAGTATGATTGATATACTGAATGTGAATGAAGTGTGTGATTGATACACTGAATGCAATGAAGTGTGTGATTGATACACTGAATGCAATGAAATGTGTGATTGATACACTGAATGCAATGAAGTGTGTGATTGATACACTGAATGAAATGAAGTGTGTGATTGATACACTAAATGAGGATGAAGTGTGTGATTGATACACTGAATGAAATGAAGTGTGTGATTGAGAGTGTGATTGATACACTAAATAAACATGTGAGAGATACATGAAGCAAACGGAAGTAAATGAGGTGTGATGGACACACTAAAGTAATCATGTGACAGATACATGAGGTAAACAGAGTGTGATTGATACACAAAGCAAACATGTGATATGAAGAGAAGAATGGTGTGATAGATACACAAAGTGGGTGAAGTGTGATTGATACACTGAGTGAGAGTGTAATAGATACACAAAAGTGAATATGTGCGTGATAGATACACAAAATGAAAATGTGTGTAGTAGATACACAAAATGAGAATGTGTGTGGTAGATACACAAAATGGGAATGTATGCGATAGATACACAAAATGAAAGAAGGGTGATAGATACATGAAATGAGAATGTGTGTGATAGATACACAAAGTGAATGAAGTGTGATTGATACACTAAGGCAACTAAAGTGTGTTAGATACACTGAATGAAGCAAATGAACGTGTGTGATAGATACTCAAAGTGAATGAAGTGTGATTGATACACTAAGGGAATGAGAGTGTAATTGATACACTATTTGGCTTGAAGCAGACTTGATCTTGAGTTTGAGGTAGAGGTACACTCATACTTCGGAGCATTGGCAAGGCCTGAAGAGGTACACACGGGATGTAGTCTCGGAACTTACTGAAGTTGAAACAAACTCAGATACCCGACGTTTTCCTCTTTTGCTTTTGCTTTGCAGTCCGGAACCACATGGCTTCAAATAGGTCCTGGTTTTACTGTTCACACTTATCGGGGGTGGGCCCTGCAGTTTTATGAAAGAACGAATCTGTTCTGCACAAATGTGGAGAATGGCACGGCACTCTGAGCACAAGATGATTTGATGATTTTTTTTGAAATTAAGAAATGAGTTCTTAACCGGGTATTGAGCCTACGACTGAACACAGCGAAAAAGACTCAACAAAAGAAAACAAAGGTAAACAACCTAAACACATCTATTGACACTCGAAACGACTCAAAACAAGAATCGAAACAAACAAAACAAAACACAAGACTCAAATGTGCACATGGAGCCTGTTTTACCGAGTATTATTTCCCATCCTTTCTCATTTGTGATTCTCACATCACTCGGCCCTCAAGCTCTTGTTTTCTGAAAAAGCCATTTTCTCACTTTTTCTCTCATCGCACACCTCTCTATTCTTCAATCTCTCATTTTTCAATCCCTCCCCTGGATGGTTGATGGATAGACAAGAAGTTGCGGGCTCTTGCCCCTAGCATTTTGCTAGATTCTCTTTTTTGTTCACAACAGTGAGTTTCTTCCACAGAGGGGCCGCGCTACAACTGGGTGTGTAGCAAATCTGCAGCTAACATCGGTTGATGATGCCCTGCTGGGGAGTTTGGACGTGGTTAGATCTGTCCAGATGAGGAAGTGGAAGATCTTGATCCATTCCGGTTTGTGCTTCGCACTTGGCTTGATAC
This sequence comes from Camellia japonica, assembly GCA_030407325.1. Lineage (NCBI taxonomy): Eukaryota > Viridiplantae > Streptophyta > Magnoliopsida > Ericales > Theaceae > Camellia > Camellia japonica. The sequence goes on along the minus strand of JAPPVO010000014.1, from coordinate 112,067,542 downwards.
CTCGTTGCTTGGAGGATTAGAGAGCTTTCAGCCCTTCGTTGTTAGCTTCAGTTGTGCCCTCTTCTGGCAGGTAGATTGCCCTTCTTGGCGAGTATGTTGAAAATGGGGAAAAGACAGGAAGCCTGACTCAACTGTGCCCCTAGTTCATCATTTCGACCATTTTTTAGTTTTGGCTTTCTACTAAAACAATTTTGACCAAAATGAGAGTTAGATTAACATGCTTATTCAACTTTTTGATTTTGAAAATCATGCAAGTCAGCTATGAGCACTGAAAATTTTCCTTTTTTGGGTCCAAGAAAATGGTCCAGTTTTGGAAAAGATGGAATAATTTTCGAGAGAATTAGTCAACCTCAGTAAAAATTCTCAAAAACTGCTTTGCAAAGGATCAATGCTTAACAAGCACGGAACCAACTCTTGAGATGCACAACCTCGGACCCATAGCAATGGAAAATTGCCCCTTGTCGAAGGACTGCATGGCAACGGAAAGTTGCCCCTTGTTTGAATGACACCGCAGCGCATTGAATGGCAACGGAAAGTTGCCCCTTGTTTGGATGACGTCGCAGCACCTTGTAGTCAGTCCTCAGAGCGACGAACACAACCAGACTCTCGGATACAGAGAAGGCAAAGATGATCAAAACCATCACATGGACACAGTCGAATTTGAATGTTTTACGGCTGGACTTCAGAGTGAAGTTGCCTACGTATCCCAAACATGGGAATCAAGCCTTACGTAGTTCGGGGTTAAGGTACACTCGGGTATTTAACCTCTCCTTTTTATACTCTAACTTTTGCCAAGGCGCCTGTTGCAGGTTTTCGACCTTGCGAGCTTTGTTTTTCTTTCTTTTCTTTTTTTTCTATTCTTTTCATTCTTTTTTCTTCTTCTTCTTTTTTTTTTTTTTTTTTTTTTTGCATTTTTCTTTTCTCTTCTTTTGCATTTTTGTATCTTTGCATTTTTTCTCTTTTTTCTTTTTTTCATTCTTTTCTTCGCTCTAACTTTTGCCTGGGTCGCCCTTCCGGGTTTTCGGCCCAGCGAGCCTCTCAAAGGGTAAAAATGTAACAAGTCCATGCCAAATGGTTTTGAGATTGAAGCCCTCTGTATCCAGGAGAGTGGCTGTTGTATTGATTCGGAAAAGGATCCATCTTCGGCTCTTCGAGCACATTGGATATTTTTGCCCCTAGTTCGAGGGGTGCTTCTGATTTGCTTCGCAACCTTCTTCTGATGATCTCTTTGATCTGACTTTGGTGCCTCTTGTTCGAGGGCTGCTTCAAATCTGGCCACACAGGCCTCACATTGTAGTTGACCGTTGAACATTCTGAATCCCAGTTCAAGGTTTGAAAGTGAGGGGTTGAGTCTCGAGGCTGAGAGCGATCCTAAGCTGTACAATCTCAAGAGCGATTCCACACATGTCTTCGCGGGACCGCGCAAAACATTTTTTGAAATCTTTTAAGAAAGCGACAAATCGCTCGTGCTAAAGACAGTGTAGAACCAATCTGGATCAAAGCTAGGGTCCTTCTCAGTACTCACACTAACAAGCATGATCTCATTCATTAAGGGCTTAGCACGCCTCTCTTTCTCTCAATTTGATCAAATTTTCACAAAACCCGAGGAATTCCTTCCTCTTTGTTTTTACCGCAGTGTTCAAAAAGTTTTGAAAAACTTAGGTCAATGCAATGATTTTAAGGCACAGAAAAGTCACAGCTTCTTATCAAATACTGCCATCTCATTTAGAATTTCTGGCACAACTGGCACACGGCAGATACAAACACAAGAGTGTGAAAATCACTGCTGTTCCATTCAAATCTTCTGGTGTAACTGGCTCCAAGGCAGAAACAGACTCAAAAGAAATGAAAAGACAAACACAAAACAAAATGGTGATGTCCGAGGTAACACCCCCGGAATCACCCGACTCCTACATAACAGGACTGACTCGATACAACAAGACAGACCTTAACCAAAAAGACTGACTCAAAACAAAGAGACAGACTCTAAACAAAACAATAGAACTGGCTCAATACCCAAGCCAGAAAGTACAAAAACTAGTATTTGCATACTGCTCAAAACAGTGCGTGCCATTCCCACGTCTGGAGTAAACTGAGTGCCGCCCGCAGGTGGTTCATCCCCCGATCACATCGTATTATCCCCCAAGTTCACTGACCCAGTGACGATAGACTTTACTGAGCTGGTGCAGTGATGACGTTGTTGTCAAATAAATCTTGTACATCATGGCGCAGACGAAAGCAGCTATCGGTCTCATGACCGGTTTGTTGATGGTACGCACAGTACTTAGTTCGGTCATGCTTTGAAGGGAGAGGATCAGGTAAAGGGCGTTGTTCCAATGGTTTCAGATGTCCTTTCCGGATTAAAACCTCTAGAGCCTTTGACAAAGGCATATGAAGTGGGGTGAAAACCCTCTTGACTCGAGGTGGATATTTGGTTTTCTGTGAGCTACTTCCGGACGCACCGGTGAATGGGGTAGCTTTTTGTGATGTGGTGTTGGTGACCATGCCCACTTCAGAAGGTCTTGCAGTTGCATCACCACTGGTGGTCGTATTCGAACTGCGGGTAAACGCCCTCCTGGGCTGCTCCTTCTCCTGGTCAATGAGGCCCTGCTTTATAGCATCCTCGATTTGTACCCCAATCTCATGGAGGTCTGCAAAGGTGGGTAGGGGGAGGACAATCATCTTCTGCATCAGCCTGGGTTGGAGATTGCGCACAATCATCCGTATCTGGTCCTTGTCGACCGGCCTGGTGGTCATCGAAGAAGCTTTGGCTCTCCAACGGGTTACAAAGTCAGAGAAGCCCTCTTTCGGCTCTTGCCTGGTTGTCTCAAGATCACGGGTTGTGATCTCGATCTGGGTATTGTATGAATATTGTGCGACGAAGGCCTCGGACATCTCCTCCCAGCTTCGTTTCACTGAGTCCTCTAATTTGGCGTACCAGATGGCCGCGATACCCGACAGGGTCCTGCTAAAGAGGGAGAGCTTCTGTAATCTTGTCAAGCCCATCGGGCGCAGAACATCTGAAAACAAACTCAGTGGACCATGGGATCTCCCGACCCGTCAAAACGGTCGATGTGAGGCATCTTGAACCTGTCCGGCAATGTCACAGCTGTGTCCGTGTATCCATCTTCAATGTCAGGGATGGTCTTGACTCCCTGGGATCTCTTGAACAGCTTTTCAAGCTTGCTCAACTTCAGTGCTGTGGGATCCGTCTCGAACTCAAAGGGAGAGTCCGGTACATTGATAGGCGTGGGTGCCTTGGATAGTTGCGGTAGAATCGGGGGCGGAGCTGGCCCCGTTGGAAGGCCTGTATCCTCTTGGACATTTTGGACATTTGGCGTCTCCTCGGGTATCGGAACCCTTGGTGGAGGAGGAGCCTGATACGAAGCAGATGCACCGGCTTGCTGCTCTAACCTGGCAATTGTCTCTGCTTGTTGGGCTATGACCACAGCCTGTTGCTTGGTGAATTCAGATTGACAAACAGCATCTTGCTGCATGGCTTTCATACTATCCTGGAGTTGGCGCACCATTTCTTCCAGACTCGACATATTGTCCTGATTCGACTGAGCAACCGGTATATAGGTGTCTGTAGTAGGCTTGGAAATCTCAACCCGACCGTTCAAAGATCACTGATCTGGTAGCTGTGGTACTGGTGGTCTATGCCTGACTAGCCTTCTCTGGCCCTGATTACCCTTGAACTGAGTTTCTGACCTGACAAAGTCTATCAGCACAAATCCAATGTTCCTGGGGGATAGTGGAGCCTTCTGAAGCTATGATTCCAGGACTACCTAGCAAAAGAGAAAACAGACAGCATCTCAGCTCAACTTCACTGGAACGGATACGAGCAAAGCTGAACGACTGTATTCTATTACTGATCACTGTTCCCCGAAATCACTGCCCCAAATCTGAATCTGATACCCGCAGATATAACTGATTCTCAAAATATTGATACTGGTGCCCGCAGGCCGGATACCCAGATTTTGCAAACTGGTATATGCATTCCTGTAGAGATACTCTCTAAAAGCACATAGCAAGTAAAAGAGAGCCAAAACACCCCTATGTTGGGGTAGGGTTTCCCTGTCCTATTTTGTCAGGAGCTAGGGTTTCACTACGCACACAGCGGTTTCAAACAACCTAACATCGGGTAAGCAACCTGTCCTAGTTTGGAATGGTCACTATGGATTCCGAATATGCACTAGGTCGAATGGTCAAAAAGGGTGCCCCGGTAAAACCGGGGTTTGTGTTCCCATACTGGCAGAGCCCGCAACCGGTCAGCCTTATGGACATGCCTTGACAAGACAAGCCTCCGGCAAACCGCTCAGGAATAGCAGATGGCCAACACGGTGTCCTAGGCGCACCAATGCACATGCAATGCAAAGAAACACATAAGTGTAATCAAAACAGGATATCACGAGTTCGAGTCAAGCTCTCTAAAACTCCCCAGCAGAGTCGCCAGAAACTGTAGCAAGCCCGCGGTGGACCTCGCTACAGTTCGGACTCGATTTTTTTGTTTGTCGCGGTTCTAAATCTGAACCAAAGAGTCCAAATCCGGCAAATCGTTTTGAAGAAAACAGATTTTTGAAAAAGTAGTGCCAAACATGGACTGCTTTGCCAGATTACAGAGTCGCCACCTAAATATTTTTAAAATGGGAAATTTAGGAAACCCTGACTCGGTGCCGAAGGCCACTGTCCGTCATCACCAAAGTGACTTGGCTCGGGAGCTTGGGTACGATCGGGGAAGGTCAGCTATGAGCACCCCCTTTCGCCCGGTCCGAAGACCGGCCTCTACTAACCGTGATATCCGTTTTTGAAAACTTTATGCATTCTTATTCCGGTTATTAGCCTAGAATTACTATGTGATGCGCACAGCAAACAAGTATAGACTAGATTGCCTAATTTGGAATAAACATTGCATATCCGTTTTGTCTCGAAAAACGTGTTGGTTTTTGCTACCCGCAAGTAGGCTAAAATACGGATTTCAATGAGTTGTTCCAACTCAGACAATCCAACCTCCACCCACAGGCATTAAAACAGTTTATCACACATAAGCATTTAGCCGCATGGCAATCCTATTGTCATGGCAAACATTCACACGCATGCGATATGCTAAAGCATAAATACTTACATCGTACTCCGTGCCAAAACAATAACCCGGTTAGCAAACATGCATGACCTGTTCATGTTAAGTGGCTAATGCATCGCATACAGGGATGTAATCTAGACAGGCTCGGCTATCCTAAGCATGGCACATGAAATGCTACAATACACGTATTCAATTTGGAATTGAAAGTACGATGCAGTTTGTATGATGTACCGAGCCCGGTGCATGTAAACAAATGCATGAATGCACGCATGCATTGCATAAGGTATGCTAAAATAAGTATGCCCTAATCTACCATCGTAAGCGGGTAAATAAGAGGGATAGAAAGAAATGGGGGTTGGAAGACATACACCCACTCACACACACTTATTACAATTCGCCCTCGCTCGGAGGGACCAAAATAATAATACAGTCCGAATAATAATTAACTACACAAGCTAATTAATTATTACAGACCCTTAATTAATTAACAAATTAATTAAACTACTGAAAGCAGTAAAAGGCCTCGGGAGAGGGATGCACGCATGCTCGAATTGGCTTCACCCGGAAACTCGCTGCCATAGCACTGTTGCCTCTGTTTTACACTGTCTGCCTCTCTAAAGACTGCCAAAGTCCTGGAACATGCTCCTTACACACTGTAGAATACCATCGGCTGGCTGAAATGCCCACCGGCCATAAGGAATGTCCACCGGCTGCTGATGAAGCTATCGGCCATTCACAAATGGCCGGTCGGCACTATATGTTGCCGGTCGGCAGGAAATTCCTGCAGAAGACAGTTTTGACAGCAACAAAGGACAGACAGTGTATGGCATGCAATTTCAAGCAAATGTGTGCACCAACACATCCCTTATCATGATTTTGGCTCAAAGGGATATGTGCCTCGGTTCTCGGACCACCAATCACGCATTTCCATGCATGATGGCCCAAAGAACCAAGAGGGCAATTTTGATTTCAAATGCATGCAATGCAAACAAGCACATAAGGGGTGCTAAGCCTCCATCACACTTCACTTCAAGAGGCCTAACATGTATGCCAATGTGATGCAATCCTAGACATGGCAACTAGTATGCAAAATGGCAATATATGGCAAACATACAAGTAAGCACACAAGGCAAGCATGCAAACCACATGGGGGATGGACTTAAACATGGATTAGGCAGCTCTAAGTAGGCCTAAAACAGTGGCCAAATGGACCAAAAGGTAGACAAACATCCATGCAAACATGCAAGCCAAAAGGCCTAAGGCTAAGGCACAAAGTAGAGCATTCAACCACCCCCATACATGACCATTCATGACACATATCAAGCAACCAAAAACAGATTTTCAGCATGCTAAAATACACCTAAAACTCACACACATGGCATCCCAAAAGCTCTAAACACACAAGGCCTATTCTTAGGCATAAAAGGACACACCTTTGAAGCATGAAAGAGATGACAAGCACAAACATGTGAGCATGATTTAGGGACTGAAATGTGATCTAAAATGATGCCAAATCATGAGATCAAGGCAAGCTAAACATGCTAGAGACTCACACACCCCAAGGCTAGCAAGCCAAAATGCAAAGTGACTATATAAGGCATGTCATGGATGGCCTAAACAACCAAAAACAGATCTTATACATGGAAAAACAAGCACATTTTCAGTTTATGACCAGCCACAAAAACAAAAGCAAGATAGGCTAACAAAGCATGCAAAATTACGGTAAATCACATGGATTTCAAAGCAAGTAGCACAAGCATTATCCAAACAATGTTGAGCCCTTCAACAATGTTGGAGAAGGGCTCAAAATAAGCCTATTCTTAGCTTACATAATGCTCTGAAACAGATTATACATAAGTCAAAAATAGCATGCAAAATGGATGGCATACAAGAGGATATTGAGATAGGTGCTAGATGCAATCACCAAATGGCAAGGGGTCCTCAATCAAACATGAAGAGGACCCCAAAATAAGACTACTTGAAGTTTAGGTCGGAGCCCAAAAGTGCTTGCAAGCAAGGCTTAGATATGGAGCAAGAAAATGCAAGAAAAGGGAAGAGAGTGACTTACCCTTGAAGACCAGAAACCAGCACCTCTTGGACCAAGTTTAGGTGCTCCTAAGCTCTGAAGAACAGCCCCAAGTCGTTGGAAATGGAAGGGGTGGTGTTGTGCTATGAGTTGTAGGGGAAATGGCCCAAGAACAAGGTTGTTTGGAGGTGAAATGAGATAGATATAGAGAGAGATAGAGGGTTGTATCTATCTATATGAGATATATATCTATATATCTCTGGTTTTTGTTCCAAAGTTCTAACCCTAGACAAAGGAGAGGAAGCCTTCCTTATATAGGCAATGTAAGGCTCTTAACTTAATGGCTAAGCAAAGAGAGGGAGGTTCAAGAGGTGCAAGAGGTTCTTGGCTTCTAAGAGAAGCTAATACAGCTGGCCAAGCTTCTCCAAGAAGCTTGGCCAAAGGTTCAAGCTCCTAGAGGAGAGAGGGGGTCAAAGGGCTCATAAGGGTGCAAAATGTGCACATGCATGCACGTGGATGTGGTTCTGTGCATCCCAGCTGGCACAGCTGGTATGCACTAAGCTTGGGGGGTGCAAAGGGTTCAGGTCGGCCAGAAGGTTTGATCATCGGCCAAAATAAAGTGCCGGTCGGCACTCTTTTCTACCGGTCGGCTAAATAGAGTGCCGATGGATGATTCCTTGGTCAAAACATGGCCGGTGGGTATGCAAATCGAAGCCCCGGAAGTTAGCTTTCCAATGGCGCAAACCTTGCATCAAAATTCCTCCTGTGCAAAAAGTTATGCCCTTTTCCGTGAAGTCGCGCAGACTCGATCCAACCGGGATGATCCCCTGCTTCAACCCAACATATCTCCTCCACCCGGACTTGGATGTAGGAGATTCTTGAACCAAAAGTGAAGCCCCGGAAGTCTTATTTCCAATGGTGGTGGCCTCATAGTTTAAATCCAAGCATGCCGATGAACAGGCTTGATTCAGCGAGGGCTGCTCGACTCGCTTCTACCCGGATCTCTGCCGATCTTCTCCAACCTATTTTCTCCCCTTCTCTCCTCTTTTCTTCAACTCCAAACCCCTAAACAAAGTGTTTTGAAGGGTTTGCCTCTCTCCTTGTCGAAGAAACTGAACCTGTGCCCTGCACATCTCTCAACACCGAGCAAACCATCAGTAATGCCCAAGTCTTGAGGGCGGTCAAAAATGGGGTGTCTACAGCCACATTCACTAGCGTCTCTAGGTTTGCACCTGAGCTGGTGGCGACAGAGGAGCGCCGGTGTTTGGAGTTTGAGAAGAGGCTGAGGACCGGACTCATGTTCCGAGTAGCCGGGTCCATGATTAGAGACTATGGGCGTCTTGTGGAGGTGGCAGCCTATCTCGAGACTATTATGCAAGCCAGGGAGGAGAGAATGAGGGGCTCCAGGAGGAGTTAGGATAGTCAGGGGGACGGTAAGAGGTAAAGGGGTTCTAACTCTCAGCAATCCTAGGGAGCTTAGTCGAGGTCCACTTTTCCGGTGCCAAGTTCGGGTTCTGGGAGAGGTGGCCAGGGGGATGTGACTTGTTTCAAATGTGGTCAGTTGGGCCACAAGTCTCTAGCTTACCCGCTGAGAGGAGGAGGGCAGCGAGCTGCTTCGTCTTCGGTTCGTTCTTAGGGCCAGAGTCAAGGTAGAGGACAGCCGCCTACTTGCTATCAGTGTGGTTAGGCGGGGCACCAAAAGAGGTTTTGCATAGTTGGGTGGCATATCTGGTGCGTCTGGTTCGAGATAGACTCAGAGTCACCAGCCAGCATAGGCCTCGAGGGCCAATCAAGGAGCCTCTTCGGCTCAATCCGTGCAGCAGGCTTATGCTTCGAGGGGTAAGCAGGTGGATCAGAGGCCAACAGGGCGTGTGTATGCTAATACCGCGCCAGATCTTGTACCGGCTCTATCTGTAGTGAGAGGTACCTTTTTGTTTTGTAATTCAGTTGCTAGAGTGTTGATTGATATGAGTGCATCCCATTCTTTTATCTTGTTTGCATTTGCATCGGTTTTGGGGTTGGAGTTGGCACAGTTAGTATCTTCTATTTGTGTGGAGTCAATAGGTGGTGAGGTTATTCTAAAACAGGGGTGTCGGGGTTGTGACATCGAGGTTGCCGGTCGTCGATTACCTTTTGCATTTGGATTGCTTGACATGTTTAGTTTTGATGTTATTTTGGGTATGGACTGGTTATCGTCATATCAGGCTGTTATAGATTGCTACCGTCTGAGGGTTACTGTATGTACCTTGAGCGGTGATTGTTTTTATTTCTTGAGGGACCAGGTGGATAGAGCCTTATCATCGATAAACGATCCGCGTGGGCAGAGTGAACTTAGTTGTCTCCTTGCCAGCTTTTTGAGTAGTGAGTATGATGAAGGCTGGGTTGAGTTGCCAACGGTGGTTTGTGAATATCCCGATGTCTTTCCCGAGGACCTTACTAGTTTGCCACCTCACCGAGAGATTGAGTTCTCTATTGATTTAGTGCCTGGCACGGCACCGATTTCTATGACTCTGTATCGATTTGCAGCCGTTGAGTTGAGTGAGTTGAAGATTTAACTCTAGGAATTGTTAGATAAGGGTTTCATCTGCCCTAATACATCACATTGGGGAGTACCAGCTCTCTTTGTTAAAAAGAAAGATGGAGCCTTGCGACTTTGTATCGATTATCGGATGTTGAACCGGGTAACTGTTAAGAACAAGTACCCAATGCCTCGTATAGATGATCTGTTTGACCAGTTGAAGGGGTCTTGTTATTTTTCTAAGATAGACCTGAGATTAGGTTACCATTAGTAGAGGGTAAGGGGGGAGGATATCCCGAAGACAGCATTACGTACGCGGTATGGCCATTACGAGTTCCTAATGATGCATTTTGGGCTAACTAATGCTCCAACTGTATTTATGGATCTGATGAATCGGATCTTTCGTGAGTTCCTAGATTGTTTCGTGGTCGTCTTTGTGGACGACATTTTGATTTACTCACCCTCTGAGGAGGAACATGAGAAACACTTACGAGTAGTGCTTGAGTTGCTTAGAGCCCATAAGTTGTATGCTAAGTTCAGGAAGTGTGAATTTTGGCTGAGGGAAGTTAAGTTCTTAGGCCATGTGGTATCCAGGGAAGGGGTGACTGTAGACTCATCCAAGATAGAGGCAGTGCAAGATTGGGCACAACATAAGAATACGTTCGAGATTCGTAGTTTCTTGGGATTGGTCGGGTATTACCGTTGGTTTGTGGAGGATTTCTCTAGACTAGCCTCATCTTTGACTAGGTTGATGAGGAAAGGAATCAAATTCATGTGAAATGAGACTTGTGAAAAGTTGTTCCAAGAGCTTAAGGTTAGACTCACCACTGCTCCAGTTTTGATTATTTCGGAGAGGGGTTTGGGTTATTCAGTATATTGTGATGTCTCACGGGAAGGTTTGGGTTGTGTTTTGATGTAAGAGGGAAGGGTAGTAGCCTATGGCTCGTGGCAATTGAAAACACACAAGAGAAACTATTCCACTCATGATTTAGAATTAGCAGCGGTGATCTTTGCATTGAAGATTTGAAGGCATTATCTGTATGGTGAGAGATTTGAAGTATTCTCCGATCACAAGAGTCTGAAGTATCTGTTTATGCAGAAGGACTTGAATTTGAGGCAGAGAAGCTGGATGGAATTCATAGAGGATTACGACTCTAAGTTGCGTTATCATCCCGGAAAGGCCAATGTTATGGTCGACGCCTTGAGTAGGAAATCAATTAGCAGTGTGGCTTGTATCGCCATTCGGGAATGAGAGATGTTGGGTGTTCTTGGGGAGTTTGACCTGCATCTTGGTGAGTCTATTGAGTTTGCTGCCTTGTTTACGGAAGTTGCTTAACCTATACTTGTGAACCGAGTGTTAGAAGCGTAGAAGAGTGACCTTGAAGTAGAAACCCTCTGGGAGAAGATCTCTAGTGGGAAAGTAAAACGGGGCTTGAATGTGTATCCCGACCAGAATATGAGATACCGTGACCATTTGTTCATATCGAAGTCTTGCTGAGAGGAAGTACTCCGAGAGTTTCATCATTCATCCCTTACGGTGCATCCAGGAGGTACAAAGATGTATCATGATCTGAGTCGCTAGTTTTGGTGGAGAGATATGAAGAAAGATGTAGCCGTGTTTGTATCGAAGTGCCTTACTAGTCAGCAAGTGAAGGCCGAGCATCAGAGGTAGTGGGTTTGTTGCAACCTTTGCCTATAGCTGAGTGAAAATAGGAGCATGTCACGATGGATTTTGTTGTGGGCCTTCCGAGGACTCAACGGGATAGTGATGCCATTTAGGTGGTAGTTGACCGGTTGACCAAGTCGGCGCACTTTATAGCTATGTGTATAAGCAACTCGGTGGATTACCTTGCCGACCTTTATATTAGGGACATAGTGAGATTGCACGGGGTCCCTGTGACTATTGTTTCTGATAGAGATCCGCGTTTCACGGCTCAGTTGTGGTAGAGCTTGCAGAGTGCCTTGGGCACTAGATTGACTTTTAATACTGTGTATCATCCTCAGACTGACGGGCAGTCCGAGCGTACCATTCAGATCTTTGAGGATATGTTTCGAGGGTGTGTCCTTGATTTTAAAGGGTCGTGGGAGAGGCACTTACCCTTAGTGGAGTTTGCCTATAACAATAGCTTTCAATCGAGTATTGGCATGGCACCATTTGAGGCGTTGTATGGCCGATCGTATAGATCTCCAGTGTGTTGACTGAGGTGGGTGATGCACCTTTGTTGGGCCTAGAGTTGGTTCGGGAAACGACAGAAAATGTAGCACTTATTCGTAAGAGATTGACTACGGCCCAGAGTCGCCAGAAGAGTTATGTCGACCGTAAGAGGAGACCCTTATCTTTTGAGGTGGGAGACCATGTCTTTTTGAAATATCACCTAGGCGGGGTTTAATAAGATTTGGAAAGAGTGGGAAGTTATCCCCTCGGTTTATTGGCCCTTTCGAGATCCTTGAGCGGATTGGAGAGGTTGCTTACCGTTTGGCATTGCCGCCACAACTTTCCGGAGTGCATGACGTGTTTCATATTAGTATGCTTCGGAAATATAAGCGGGATCCATTGCATGTGTTGGATTAGACCGACTTAGAGGTAGATGATGATGCCTCGTATGAGGAGAGACCGGTGAGAGTCTTGGATACTCGGGACCAAGTTTTGTGAGGCAAAATGATTTCCTTGGTTAAAGTATTGTAGAAACATCACGGGGTCGAGGAAGCAACTTGGGAGCGTGAATTGGAAGTCCGAGAGAAGTATCCAGACTTATTTGTCGATGTTTGAACATGTATTGTATTGTGATTATGATTGGTAGAATATGAGAACATTGTATATGTTTGAGGATATGGAATATCATATGTATTATATCACTCTAGGAAGCATTGTATATGCCATGTAAAATTTTGAGAACTTGGATTTTGACTTAAACACTGTAAATGTTTTGGAAAATTATAAATTTCATTCTAATATGGGACTTGTGTATCGAGTCGATGAGAATGGATGATCGGGGGATGGGTCATGTTATTGAACTTGTGAGATTAACATTGTTGTGAACGGTTTAATTTTGATTTTGAACTTGATTTGTAATTTCGGGGATGAAATTCTTTAAGGGGGGGAGGTTATAGCGATCCCGATTTTGACTCGACTCTTGTGGTATTTCGGACTTGGGTTTAATGCTTTCATATTGTTGTTTACCTCTTATTCCTCTTATATCTCTTTTGAATTGGTTTTCGGGTTGTAGTTGTGTGTTTGGAACAGGTTGGTTGCGTGTTTTTCTAAACCTGTGATACCCAGATTTTGACTCTTGCACTCGAGCAGACATTCTTGCGTTCGAGCGGGCTTCACAAATTTTGCTCCTCCGCTTGAACAGCCATTCTTGCGCTCGAGCGGGATTTGTCAACTCTCAGCATTTTTGCAGTTCTGCAAATACTGGGGGAGTGCATTGGACACTCGAGCGTCCAGTCTCACGCTCGAGTGGGGTCCTTCGTCTGCAAAACTTTTGAAAAAGCATATACCACGTTTGAGTGCGACTTTTCACGCTCGAGCGGAACTTTGTGTTTGATGCTCGAGTGTCACTTCCCACGCTCGAGCGGACTGCGTGTATAACAGTTCGTGAATATGATGTTTTTGCTCACTTTTTCATTTCTCTCTCTCTAAAACTTTCCAAAAAGCTAGATCTTGAGTTTCTCTCTCTAAAACTCACATTCTCTCTTCGATTTCATCTAGATCTATTGATCTTTTCACCATAGTGCCTTTGAGAAAAAGGTAGATACATCAAGATCTTTATTTTGATCCGAATAGAAGTGGGTTTCGGTGCTTTTGAAGTTCCATCCTTGGTTGGCTCATCTTCTCTCTTTGAGGTAAGGATCTTTCTACACATTCATATGATATTTAGCTTAATTATTTGTCTCTTGTGTAACAATGATGTGATTTGGGGATGTTTTAAACAAACCCAGGGTTTGGGCGTGAGATGAAAATAGGGATTTTGGGTGAAGGTGAAATAAATGATTATGGAGTTTGAAAATGATGTTGTATTGTGTCTAATTTGATGATTTTGGCACTTGGTTAATGTTTAGGAAAAAGGGAAAATTTGCCCTAATTGGATCAAATCATCATTTTGTATAAATACTTGAAATTGACATTGAAAATGTGAGATTAGAGGGTTATTGATATGAATGGTGGAATTGGTTATGTATTAACTTATTATTTGGAAACCTTGGAATAAATTATCTATCTTGAGATTGAACATCTGTTTAGAAATATCTGTATTGGGCTATCGGTAGAGGATAGTTATAATTGTTGTAAAAATTACATGCAGATTAGGCGAATTGAAACTAATCTCCTGTTGGTTGTCATTGAATATGGCTATGTTTATATACATTGTATATGTATGATTATTTGGGAGTGGAAATGGGATGTGCTTCATTGTTTGATTATGTGTTTAAATACATTGCATATGCATGAATGATTGTTTGGGAGGAGAAAAGGGATGGACTCCACTATAATTAAGTTGGCTGGAGTGTCCTGGGTGAAAGTCCCGAAATTATACATGGGTGCCGATTCCGCGGACGAAATATCCGTAAAATGGAAAATCGAAATTATACATGGGTATCGATCCCGTGGACGAAGTATCTGTAAAATAGCAGTTTGAAGTGTTTATATGTTGATGATGTGATTATAGAACTAATGAGTTGTAGTCTCATTCGAATTATTGAGATGTGATGAAGTTGGCTCATGAAATGAATTAAAAATTGAGTTTGATATCTATTGACTTTATAAAAATGTGGATGTCTTATCACAGGCACTTTTTATACATGTTGTACTTATACCTTTGCTAAATTTCATATACTGTGTTAGATGATTCCTACTGGGCTGTGGCTCACCTTATTTGGGAATAACATTTTCAGGTGTTGGTGCCATGTCTTCGCCAAGGCAATAGCTTGGAGGAACTTTTAGGAATAAGAGCTTCTCTACTTTTGATTATTTCTTTTGTAATGCCTAGGGCTTAAAATTTATTGAGCGAAGCTCATTTTGTGTAACCAAGCAATGAGTTGGAAATGTGTAAGCCTATAGGGCATTTATTTTTGCTACACTCTTTTGTATCATTAACTCTATGTAATGAAAGAGCATTATATCCTGACTCATGCTATTATTTATATATGTTATTGGATTATATTCATTGGTTGTTTTTTTTTGGGGGCGTTACAGTATATGTATGATTGTTTGGGAGGAGAAAGGGGATGAACTCTATTGTTTGTGAGGAGAAGGGGGATGGACTCCATTATAATTAAGTTGGCCGGAGTGTCCTGGGTGAAAGTCTCGAAATTTATACATGGGTGCCGATCCTGCAGACGAAATATCCATAAAATGGCAGATTGAAATGTTTATGTGTGTTTTATATGATTGGAAAGTAAACCATTGAGTTGTAGTCTCAGTTTGGTTATTGAAAGATAGTGGACTTGACTCATGAATTGAGATGATTAAATGAATTGGAAATGAATTAAAAGAAAATGGATTAAGAATTAAATTTGGTATCTTATGAGTATACGAATTTGCAAATGTTTCATCACAAACATTGTATGTGCATATAGTACCTATATCTCTGCTAAATCTCATATATTGTGTTAGATAATTTCTACTGGGCTGTGGCTCATCCTATTTGGGAAAAACATTTTCAGGTGTTGATGACATGCCTTTGCTAAGGCAATAATTTGGAGGGACATTTGGGAACAAGAGCTTCTTTATTTTGATTGTATTTTTTTTTTATGTAAAGCTAAGGGCTTAAGACGTAATGAGCGAGTCTCACTTTTGTATAACCAAGCAATGACTTGGGAACATGTAAGCCTATAGGGCGTTGACTAGATGTTTAGCTTCATTTCTCTTGACATTACGACACATGCTGTAGATTCAGGATGAATATTTGTGATTGTATAATGCATGTGTTAATCTTTGTAAATGAACTCTGATGAATGAAATTATTTTCTTTCTGTTAATCTTTCGGTTATGAGTTGAACTTATTGTATTATTTAGGGGCGTGACACTAAAATAAAATAGGAAAAATTTACAACCAAAATAACTTACAGATTATTGCTGTAGAAATGCAGAAAGGAAAGACAATCGAGGCGTGTGTTGGATACACTTTCCTTAAGATCGTTACGTCCTTGCTACGGTGCTCGAGAACAGATGACGCTGACCTTCCCAGATGCAACGACTTTATCCAAGAATTACAGCACTACAATCTGGGTTTGGCGAACAGACTGAGTAGTATCTCTCTCTTTTACAGAATATATATGAATGCAGAAGAGCAATACAGAGAACATATAGAAAGAAAAGAATTAGAGAAATGGTTGGAGAAAGTCTGTATTTATAGGTAATAAGGTGACTGTTTGAATGGGTTTGGAAGCCCTCCGAACAGGTGTGAAACTGAGAAACTATCGGAGTGAAGAAAGGTGACCGGAGAAAGAAGGAATGCCACTATTCAAGTTTGAATTTGAAATTTTAGCACAAGTGTTTGAATTTTTGCCATTAGGAATTTAAATTTTCTGCAAGAATTGTGGAAATAAAATAAATAAATAAAAAATTCAAACAAATTTTGTCCAAAAAATTAAGGCTAGGACCCGACTTGACCCATAACCGCACCCGGTCGGAGGTGGTGGTGCATGTGTGTGGTGGTTTTGGGCCAAGCTCATTTTGTCCATAACTCCCCTCCTTACAAAACTTGTTATGCCTCTTGGGGCCCAACCCAAGTGTGTTCACCTAGAGCTTATATACTCACACTAGCTCTGTTAAAGTGTCAATGTGAGACAACCAATTTAAGGAAATCTACATTTGACTCTTCAACTTCCCATTTCATGAACCTGAAAACGACGTCAATTTCTTATTCACTCATAAATGGTGTTGATAAACCGTTTTCACCATGTGACTTGCCACGCGGCAAGGAACACGTCACCTTTTTAGATCCGGCCTAAAAGACGTATGGGCCCTACATAAATTTGGGCTCAAAGGTGGTCCAAAATATGCATATGAAAACCATAATTTTCAACACTAAGGAATGGCTTCTCTCCAGTCCAATCACGAACTGGAGGGTATTGTTTGGCCCGTGGGGGCCCACTACGAGTTCTGTTTTGATAATCCGAATCGTTGAATGTGTAAAACTCGTCGAGTACTATATTCTTGTCAAACATCACATTGATCAGATATCAATAGCTATGTGATCAAATTAGTTTTGTATGAAAAAAATGGACGATAAAAAATAAACGGCTTACAAAAATTTGATTTGATCACATAGCTATCAATATCCAATCAATGTGATTTTTTACAGGTATATAGTACTCGACGAGTTCTACATATTGAACGATTTGAATTATTAAAAAGGGACCCATGATAGACCCCCACAGACCCAACAACACGGACTGGAGGGAAGCCATTCCCATTTTCCCCACCTCGCCTCGGTTTGTGCAGGTATCTCCTTCCTTGATAAGAAAACATAGAGGGGACTGTACTTGTGTCTCTCATTCCGTTTTCCGGTCCTCACTTCGATTATATTAAATAAATAACTTTTATATGTATATCTGCTTTAATTTGTTAAATATTGTAAGTGTAAAATATCTAAACATTCATATATATATATATATATATATATTTATTATCTCAGTATCTCTCATTTTTAATCTTACTAGTGGTTGGGCACGTGTGTTGCACGTGACACGTGATTTTTCATCATCGATTAGTATTGTAATTATGCATCTCTTTTAAATTGGTATGTGATATATATACAAAGTATGGAGACTTGTATAGATAAATTGATCTATATCCAAAATACAACTAAGTAAGAAATGAATACATACTTGGCTGAAGAATTTAAATGATAAATGAGAAATTTTATAAACATAAATATTAATTTATAACTAAATTGTTGAGATTACAATCTTATCTTAAACAATAAATAATTAGTAGATCCTTTAAATATATAGTATTATACAAATCTTTTTCTATCAACTTTTCACTTTAATTTTTCATAATCCGTACCTATAATACAATTGAAGGTATGAAATTAATTGCATAACTATGCAATTTTGTTTAATAGTTCATCTCATAATACAAATTCATTGAACCCACTATTGCATGTTATTTGCATACTATTGGTGTAAAAATGCATTAATATCAATATGTAATATATTTTTATACATTAAGAGTTGTTGAGTCTCGTTTTTTATGCCATAAATATTTTGTATGATGAAAAATATAACATTAGTTATTTGTGTATTTTCATTTATATAAAAAATAATAGTTTTTTTAAGGAATAGAATGATATTATAACTTAATATTTCGATCGATATAGAAATTTCATAATTGTTTTTACAATATTTTAGATTCATGCTTATAAGTGTTTGTAGGGTTACTTTCATGAAATTGTCAAATTACATAACTTATTATGTCATTTATAAGTAATCAGCATATGACAAAAATTCATCAAAACTTTTTATTTTTACATCATTGAGTTGCTACGATAATGTTTGGGCGTCATTTGATTTTTTTTTTCTTGTAATTTGACTAAAATATGTGCATGAGGTGCATTGTTTTTCTTGAACTTCATAACAGATAGAACAATTCTTATTTTAGCTTGTCTAATTTTGCTTGGAGAGCATGTTGCAATAGATTTTCTTTAATTTTTGTTTCACCATCTTTTTACTTTTTTTTCTAACTCACTGTTGTAGCTATTCTAGTAAAAATATTTTGATGAGTAAGAGTTTGAGGCGGTATTACGTTATTATGAATTTCAAAATTCATTTTCCCTTAATAATGTAATTTTTCTATGAGGGGAAAAAAGTACAATTATTGTTGTGATGGAGGTATTTTGCAAAGTCTTGATTTGTTATTAAAAATGTTTGTTGTAGACACTTGTTTGTATGACATGTATATATATATGTATTGAACATAAATTGATAGGAGAACAATACACAAATTGGCAATTTTTTCCTAACATATGTAGTTATATTACTAAAGCAATACATGTTAGAAAATTAAAATATCGGATGGCAACAATAGAATATAGCTAACAATGAGAAATTAATTATTCTTAATTAAATAGTTAGTCATAATGTAGATGTTTAGTGTTATATTTTGTGTGTATGCACCATTTTTTTAATTAGATTATTAAATTCACATAAAAATTGAAAGGAATTTGTGAATAATTTGTGTAAAATTAGATATTAGTGAAGAAAGATTTTAAAAAAGAGAACTCTGTAGTGTTTGGTTTGATTTATTTTTTCAAACTTTTGTTTTGAATCTTTTGGTTTTCATTTTTTTTTTTTTTGGTCTTTGACACGTTTTTTTAATAACCCTTTTATTTTCTTTTTAGATTCACTTAATTTAATATTTATTTTTTATTTTTTAATTTTAATTTTAGATTTAGATCCATTTAATCTAAATACACTTAGAAAATAATTTGTTGTCTATTTTTTTGGAAACAAAAATATTAATATTAAAAAATAATAATAACAACAAAAAATATATATAATAAAAAAATCAGTACATATTTGAATTTATAAATTTTTTTTTTCAATATTTTAATTTTAAATTTTATTTAGATTATTAGATATTAGATATTAGATTTTCATGTAAAATAATAATCTAAATATAAAAAATATGAAGAAATTCTAGTATCTTTAATTACCAAAACTGAGAAAATATATATAAAAAAAAATCAAAAACTAAAAACAGATTTAAAAAATAAAACCAACGAAAGTGGTACTTGTTTAGAATTTTGACATCATACCTTAGTTATTAAAGTACCATGTAAAATATTACACTTCATAAAATATAATTTAAACAAAAAGAAAGTGTATGAAGATAACACATGCGCTTTCCTCTGTCTAGATTCAAAAGAATGTATACAACTTTAAGATTCAACCAAAATTATTCACAATGATTTGATATAATGATGGACAATTGTAAATATTATGTATATTGAATAGAAACTATTTTTTGTTCTTCATCTATCATCAATGGAAAAAATAGGGAGACGACCTTTTATATATATATATATATATATAAGAAGGGAGACAGTTTGTTTATATTTATACAGAACTCTTGAAAAATAAAGAGATAATTGGTTTATATAAGACTTTTCATGACTTTTAGAATCCTATATAAATATAAACAAATGGTTTTCCTTATTATTATTATTATTATTTTTTATAAAAAAAGGTCTCCATATGTTTTTTACATTCATGATGATTGAAGAATAAAAAATAATTATTATTTCTTATTTCTTGTGTCTACTTTTATACTGATATACATAATATTTACAATTTTCCATCATAGATCAAATCACTGTGAATAATTTTGGTTAAATCTTAAAATTGTATACATTCATTTGCATTTGTGTAAAAAGGTTAGTCTCTCTCTTAATGCTAATAGTCTAAGTTTAAAGTGGTTGAAAATTGAAGACTAGAATTGAGTTATGAATATGTAATTGTTATTTGTTGAACCATGTAAATTTATCTGTATATATGTATACACGTGTATTTAGCTATCTTTGTTGTTCTCACATATACGATTTTAATCTAATAAAGCTCATCAACTAATTTCATCATTATGATTTTATAGGTGAAAAAACATAACAATAATCATAAAAGCACTACAAAAATTTCTAAAATTAAAAGGTTTTTTTTTGTTCATTTTATTTATTTATTAGTATTTGTATATACAACACATACAAAATTATTCATTATTTTATACGAGTCGAATTCGAGTTTATTTGAGAATTTATGCATGCTCAACAAATTTATTATCAATTAATGGTTAACCATAATTTTAATGGCCAAACAATAGGATGAAAGGTGGAGGCAACTTGATATTAGAGAAGAGAGGTTGTGAGTGGGGGTAGAGGTTGACTTGAGGGAAAGGTAAGGAAATGAAGTTAAAAGTAAGGGTGATCGCGTAGTAAAAGTGCTTTAAATAAGAGTCGATATGGTCAACAAAGAGGAGATGAAAATTAGAGAGATGATAATTGGTGAAGGGTGGAAACTTGACAAGTGTTATCCGGGGATGTAATATCATGCTACTCTTAGAAATGAATAGTTGACAAATTTATAAATCAACGTATAAAATAGTAGTATGTATAATCATTTGATAAGGAGAAGCATATACAAATTTTTTCACAATAAATCATTTTAAATCACAAAATTCCGTGTATAGCACAGGTAATATACTAGTATATTATATGAGAAAAATAGGGTTTCTAACCCACGACCCTTATGGGAGCTCCAATATCCCAATCTTAATTTTCTAATTTTTTTATTTAAAAAAAAAACCTTAACATTTATTGACTTTTCTTAACCCACAAGCCTTTTTGACTTCTCTCATATTTACTACCACACCCTTTTCAACTTCTCCCATATACTATGGTTAGTGATGAGATTATTAAATTATTTTTATGAAAATCTAAAAAAAATAAAAAAAAATTGTATATTGAAAAAATATCTAAAACAAATATAAATTCTTATTAAAAAATAATATGTTGCAATTGCAAAAAAAAAAAAAAAAAGAAAAAAAAAAGAGAAAAAAAAAGAAAAAAAAATACACTATACATTTCGTTAATAATGCTAAAAAAATGTGCTAAATGTTTGTGTAAAGGGTTGACACGAGTCTACTATCAAATTATCAAGTGAACCAAAGAACTCAGCTTTAATGACTAACAAATATTAGAAGCTTGACCATTGAAACCTAATGACTATTAATTAATAGAATTCAACAATTGAAAGGTCTCAAACCACATCTCTTTATCTTCTCAAATGTTCCCTTTTTTTGGTTCATGCATTCATTCTAATATTGATAGTGAATTGGATGTGCGGAAGAGTGAGAAACATTAAAATTATATATTGAGTTCTATAATTGTTGTGATGAAATTAAAACGTCAGGTGTGCTTCTATATCATCATTAAACGTTACTTTCATTTTTTTTAGATACTTTGTCTCATAATTATTTGTGTTTTGTGTTATGAAATTTATTACATAGCGTAGACTATTTCAATGTCATTATCGGGATTAGAAGTACAAAAAACATACACAAAAAGTACATGAATGGAAAATATTTTACAAAATTTGTTTGTGAGTCTCACTTCTTGAAAATCCTATAATTAATTTATTTTTTGTATTATATTTTAGTTTTGTTTCTGTACTTTTTATATATATATATATAGTTTTCTTTATATAATACCCCCAAAATAATACGATAAATCCAATCCACAAGCAGAAGAATAATAAAAATAATATACTTTCATTTATCAGAGTTTGTATACAAAAGATAACACATGCGATATATATTCATAAACTATTTATCCTGAATCTACAACATGTGTTACAATGATAAAAGAACTGAAAACTAAACAGATAGTCATATGTCCTACATGCTTACATCTTTCCAATTCATTACTTGGTTACAACAAAAATGAGCCAGCTTAATACAATTAAAGCCCTTGGCTATACAAAAGAATACAACAAAAGAAAGAAGCTCTTAATTCCAAAAGTCATTCTGAGCTATTGCCTTGGCGGAGGCATATAACCAACACCTGAAAATGGTTTTTCCTAAATAGGGTGAGCCAAAGCCCAGTAGAAATAATCTAACACAATATATGAATCTTAACGAAGATATAAGTACAATGTGCATATACAATTCCTATGACAAAACATTCATACTCTACATGATCATAAAGTACCAAATTTTATATCTCAATCCATTTTCCTTCAATTCATTTCAAGTTAATTTATTCATCTCAATTCATAAGCCAATTTCATTATCTTCCAGACAACCCAACTGAGACTACAACTTAGTGGTTCTCAAATCAACACAACTACCATACAAACACTTCAAGTTGCCATTTTACGGAAATTTCGTCCGCGGGAATCAGCACTCATGTATACTCGCAGTTTTGGGACTTTCACCCTGGACACTTAGGCCAACTTAATTTCAATGGAGTCTATCCCTTATCTCCTCTCTAAGCATGAAGTACATCTTCTTTCTTCTCCCAAACATCATACATACACAATATATTTAAAATATAGCCATATTCAATGACAACCAACAAGAGATTAGTCTCAATTCACCTAATCCTCATGCAATTTCTACAACAATCATAGCTATCCTCCACTGATAGCCCCATACAGATATTTCTAAACAGATATTCAATCTCAAGACAAATAATTTATTCAAATTTCCATGGGTGTGAGGTGATATATACTTTCAACTCCACTGTTTATTTTAATATTCATCCAATTTCATATTTACAACACCAATTCCATTCATTTATACAAAATAAATATTTAAACCATTTTAGGGCAAACCCTATTTTTCCCAAATATCAACTCAAAGGCCAAAATTAACTATTTTGCCACAAGATAACCTCATATTCCAATCCCACCACCATCTATATCGCATTCACTTAGAAACTCCTCTTTTGATTTTAAACCCAAACCCTAGGTTTGTCCACAATACTCCTAAGTCCCACCATTGTTATACAACGACCAATAACTAAGTTAAAAATCATATGAAAGTGTAGAAAACCCCTACCTCAAAGAGAGAAGACGAGTCAAACAAGGGTGAAACTTCAAAGATGCCCAAACCCAACTCTATTCGGATCAAAATGGAGATCTTGAGATGTTCGACCTTTTTATCAAAGGGATTAGGGTGGAGAAATCACTAGTTCTAGATGAAAAAGTAGAGAGAATGTAGGTTTTAGAGAGAGAGAGAGTGTCTCAACTTTATGATTTGGAGAGAAATAGATCTGAAAAAGTGATGTAAAAAGTCATTTTCGTGATCTGATATATGCACAATCCGCTCGAGCGCAAGAAGTGAAGCTCAAGCGTCAGACATAATAAGTTGTTCTGTGTAGCGACCCTATTTTTGGTAGATCATTACTTATTTATTATTACTTTATTTTATGTTTGGCTTTATTAATTGTGTGGATTTATGAGAATTTAATGTGGTATTTAATTAATTTAATGTGTTATTTAATTAAATTAATTTGTTATTTAATTATATATAATTAATCTAAATATTTATATATTTATATTTGTTATATAAAAAAAAAGAGAAAATTAGTCTAAGGTCGTTATCTCATTTTTAGTAATGGATAAGATCCACAATATTATTTTTTTATGTCTAAGGTCCCTTAACCTTGACACCAATATATCACAGAGAAATTTGATTCTATCAAATTCAACCAGGCTCTCCCTCTCTTCCTCTCTCTCTCTTTGCTCTTCTCTCTACCTCCACCTCCACCGAACCAATCTCTCGTTTCGCAAACTCAATTCTCTCTCTCTCACGCTCGCACGCGCGCGAGCATGCTATCTATCTACAAATTCGCACACAATTAACCCCAAAGCCATCACAGTACCAGTGTCCCCAAAACTAGAGAGAGAGAGAGATAAACGAAATGGATGCTCCTTGGTATGTGGATCCAGATACGTATGAATTGGTACGCACTCCTTCTGGATGATTGTGATTTGGTTGTTTTGGGTCATTCAGAAATTGAATTCTATGATTTGGTTGTTTTGGGTCATCCAGAAATTGAATTCTATGTGTTTTATCAGCATATACAAGGTGTTTGACTTGAAAACCTACACGATGTTGTACTCCATATCAGACAAAAATGTTCAAGAGATTAAGATCAGGTAATCTTTCTGATATGTAACTGCATAGAAAGACACCTGAACAGTGTAGACGACACGTGTTTATGGTATTGTATCATGCATATGTTGTTGATTTTTTGGTTTCATTGAACAGTTCAACAAGAAGCTTCTCATCAAAATGAGAATCTTCATATTCTTGATGTAAGGATCTTTCTTGTCGTTTTGAAATAATTTGTTTTAATCTACATTTAATATCTGATATTTGTTATTTGCAGGTTCGCAATTCTGAACTAGCAGAAGTTTAGCAAAATTGAATTTATGTTTCCATCTGCATTTATATTTCTATATGAGAACCAGTTGTTACTAACATTCAGAAACAGGACGGTGGCTGTTTGGAACTTCCGTGGGGAGCTCGGAACTTCATTTGAGGATCACCTCTTGTGGCATCCTGACTGCAACACAAACAACATATATATCACAAGAGGCATCCTGATTGCAACACAAACAACATATCTATCACAAGTGATCAGGATCTTATAATTTCCTACTGCAAAGCTGATTCAGATGATCAGTTATCAGAAGGAAATGGTAAATCACGATCACCTGATAAAAATTGATATTATTACTATATTCAAATGAGCAATTCATTGAGAACAATGCCTACCAAGTGTTTTCAGAAAAGTACCAAAGCTGTGTTATCTGAAACACCTTGTCTGGATGATTGTGATTTGGTTGTTTTGGGTCATTTCATTAAAAGATATGAATTTGTATGTTAAAATTTACAGTTTGATTAGTGATGACTGCACTTTCAATATTATTTCATAATTTATCTCACAATTTAAGTAAAATGATTTGGCCTTTTGTTTGGTTCTTGGGAAAAATGTGCAAGTATGGATAAACGAAAAATTTCGAAACAGAAATTGGGCTTCAAAAAAATTATTAATTTTTCGATGTAATTGCTCTTCATAATTTGGATATTTATTTTCTTTTGTTGGGGTTTGCCCTATTTTCTTGGCAACCAAACAAACTTTATACTTTATGGTTCACTTGAAATTCAAAGGAAATTCAGAAAAAAAATCCAAAGAAATTCTTTGGAAATCCAGAGAAAATCTCTAGACAGGAATCCAGAGAATTTTTATGGTCTTCCCGGAATTTCTTTGGAGAGAAATTATTTGAGAAATCCAGATAAATTTCAATCTAAATCAGAGAATTTCTCTAGACCAAACCAGAAAATTTCTCTGGACCAACCTAGAGAAAATTGAGTTCAACCCAGAGAAAATTCAATCCAAACCAGAGAATTTCTCTAGACCAACCCAATTTTCTTTGAAGCAGAGCACTTGTCCAGTCCAAAACCAAAGAATTTCTTTGGACCAACCCAGAGAAAATTCAATCTAAACCAGAGAATTTTTCTGGACCAACCCAATTTTCTCTAAAGCAGAGCACTAGTCCAGTCCAAAACCAAAGAATTTCTTTGGACCAACCCAGAGAAAATTGAGTTCAACCAAGAGAAAATTCAGTCCAAACCAGAGAATTTCTCTGGACCAATCCAATTTTGTTTGAAGTAGAGCAATAGTCCTCATTGTTGTCTAGAGAAATTTGATATTTTCTCTGTGATTTGTCTAGAGAAACTCTCTGAAACTAATTTTCTCTGGATAATAAAAAATTATAAAGTATTACATATCTCACTAATGATATCTGTTCACCAATTCGGACCTTTTGCAAGCATTCGGAAGTGATAATTTTGAATTTAGGAACAGTAGTCTGAGGCCACCTGGTATGGAGAAAAAAAGTGCATAATGAAGTGTGATTCCACATCCCATGTTCAAGTTACTAACATTTCTTCCCCAAATTTAGTTACCAAGACTAAAATAAATTTTTTAATTCATTTACTGTAAGTATCACAAACAAGTATATTTGTGCACACATGACATACATCTATCTACTTATTACCATGGTTAGCTATGCATAATTTACACCAGACCCATAATAACATAATGGCAATTAATGATGACATAGAATTTTAAAGGTGTGACCTGTTAGATTTGAATCTAAAAGATAAAAGAAATAATTTCTGCTCTTCTTTCCCTTCCCCTCATATTCTGTGCTTTAATTAGAATATTGCTCATCACAAATAAATAAATAAAAACTCATTCCCTCATCAGCTGATACAACTTCAACCTTATAGCAATGCATTATTTCTAATTACAATGTCTGTACATGTGTTCATATACAACTTTGACAATGCAGATAATAAAGTGAGAAAGGTTTGACATCATATGAAAGTATTCATTTTTCACCCACTAATTGTCTTCCATTTCTCAACGTAACAGCTAATCGGTATTTTAGTTTTTTCCTACTCCATTTAGCTTCATAAAGATCCCACTAAGCAATTATAGGAAGTTCGATGAATAACACTATCATCACATTTAACCCCTACTTAATATGCTACACTTTATTATGAAGTGTCCTGATTATAATTTGAGAACTAAAAAACGATTAATATGACCAAAACTACTACCCAGAGAAAACTGAGTCCAAACCAGAGAATTTCTCTGGACCAACCCAATTTTCTCTGAAGCAGAGCACTAGTCCAGTCCAAAACCAAAGAATTTCTCTAGACTAGAGAATTTCTCTGGACCAACCCAATTTTCTCTGAAGCAGAGCACTAGTCCTCATTGTTGTCCAGAGAAATTTGAAATTTTCTCTGTGATGTGTCTAGAGAAATTTGGAATTTTCTATGTGATTTGTCCAGAGAAATTCTCTGGAACGAATTTTCTCTGGATCGATGTTGAGGAACCTTAGACATTATGAAAATATTGAGTGTCCTTTATTGTATAAAATCTTAATACTAGGGATCTTAAAAAAAAATCCATAAAAAAAAAGTGTTATATATATTAATTTTATAAAGCGTATTTATATATATTGTATTTATACAATAAAATATAACATAATATTATTAGGTTATACTAGCTATTAGGTTATATTCACGACAGCTGCACTAGGAAGCAAAACAAAAAAGAAAGAAAAGAGAACAAAAACAGAGAGACGACAGAGAGAGAGAGAGAGAGAGAGAGAGAGAGAGAGATTAATCTAAGAAAACAGAGTGTTGTGTGTGGCGTGAGAAGAGAGACGAGAAAGAAGAGGAGAAAAATTAAGATTTTGTTTAGGTGGCTCCATTAGTTCTTCAAATAATTTTTTGATCTTCAAAATAATATTGTGAGGACAAAACCCACTTCTCTTGATTTATTTTTAATTTGTTGTTTTTATTTATTTATTTATATTTATTTGATGTTAGTTTGATTTTGTATTTACCTAAAGATGATAGATTGATTTTAATTATTTTGATTAGTTGTATATGCAAGGTTTAGGGTTTTTAGTTGATTGATTGATTTTAATTATTTTGATTAGTTGTGTTTGTCAGTTTTAGGGTTTCTATATGAATTTATTTTATGGTTGTAATCACACTCATGGTTATATGAAATTAAAATTAATTAGGAACCCATAGATAAATTCCTTATACTCCACCATGACTCCATAGATTATTGTTTTATTTGAGTGATGGTGAGAAAGAGTCTATAAAAAAAAAAAAAGTGAGAATTATGAGATTTATTTGAATGCCTTAGGCTTGGCATTGTTATGTTGTTCTCATGAGTGAGATGTTTTGTATATGTATATTGTTGTCTCGTTCTCATGAGTAGACGAGTGCTTTGAATTACGTGCGTACGTATATGCTAACCATCCGGGGAGTGTGGGTCAAACTCGGGACAATATCCCCGTGCAAGTTTGGCTTCGGAGCGGTGTTAGGTATATGGGAGGCACATGGGATATATGTGTAGGCCGGAAGTGGAGGGCCGAAGTCGTGGAGTTAAGGTACAAAGAATTTAATTATGAGTTTATTGTTATAGTGTGTATTGTATTGATTTGTACAGGTTGAAAATTAGTAAACGACCTCGATAAATTATAAAATTTGAGTAGAGGAATGTATACGTGATTCTAGACAACTTTTGTGTTTTAACTTTTTATTAAAAAGATCGATTAGAACTTATAATCGGATAATCTTGGTTATTGTAGTTTTGATTCATTTTAGCAATGCAGATTTTAGAGGCTGTTTTAACCCACAAAACGAGTTCATTTTTATTGGTTTCGCGTAAACTGAAGTAAAACATTATTCTGCACACTTTTCATGTTTTGAACTTTTCTGAAAAAAATCATCTTAGGGAAGTTTTTGCTTGTTTTCAGCTTCAGATTTTCCGATTGAATTCCGTCTAGGTTTTTCTATCAAGTTTTTTTCTCAACCTGTTCAGTTTCTGTTAAATTCGTTGGCACTGTCTTTTAGGAAATTTGATTCTGTACAACTTTTGTTCTTTGAGTTTTGGTCAATTCAAATTATTTAAGTATGAAACGATGCATTTTTATACTTCTTTAGCAAGTTATTTACGATTAAATTATACTAACTTTATTTTGCAGGATGGTGGGTTGTACTAACTTTTTATGCAGGGCTGGCCCACCATATTTTTATTTCTATTTTTTTTATTTTATATTCAATTTATATTTCATTGTGTACGGGTAAGAAACTAAACGCCACCGTATCTCGAGAAATTACCCATTCGTCTCGGTGCGGATGGAACTACTTGTCTTGTCCTGTAACAAGAATTAAATATTTTTTTGTTTGTGTCCGGTGGACACGTGGGTGTTAAATCTTGTAATCATACCAGTATACCTATATATTGACCCGTTTTGTCTCTTGGCAACTCGGGTGCGTTCTGTTTGAGCGCAGCCAAGCTTCCTTTGCAGGATTAGTTGGGGCTACGGTGGTGACGTGAAATTACTATAGAGTGGACTTGTCGTTTGGACTACTTTTGTTTTCTTGAGCTTAGGGTTGATATTAGTTTATGTATTTATTATTATGATTATTTTTTTTTATGACCTCAGTATTGAGATATTTTGGCATGGTTTGGTTGGCGTTTAGTTTTTTTGTTTCACCCCTAGGATTTGGATGATGGAATATTATTGGGGTTTAGTCCTAATTTAATATTTAATTGTCCGAATTTTGGGGCGTGACAGTTTGGTATCAGAGCTCTAGGTTACCCTAGACTTGTGAGAGTTTAGGTGATCGTCGGATTGTGGAAATATGGGTTAGCTGGTTTAGTTTGGTGGTTGAGTTTATTCTAAGTAGTTTTGAACGAATTCTTCTTAATTTGAAGGTGATGGCTGTAAGGTATCTTTAATTTTTTTTAAGAACCCATCAGAGTACTTTTTGATACCGGTGTCTCTCATTCTTTTATATCTAAACAGTTTTTAGAAAGAGAACATATTGTAACTACCTCCTTGTCTAGACCTATTTGTGTTGAGATCCCTTTAGGAGGGGTAGTTAATCTTTATGAGATGTGTAAAGATTTTGAGATTGACTTTGCGGGTAGAGTCTTGCATGCAGACCTAATTGTGTTAGGGTTTGAAGGGTTTACAATTATTTTGGGTATGGATTGGTTGCGAAAATACTTTGTGACTCTAGATTGTGCTGGAAGGACTGTAAATATAGATATTCCCGGTATGCCGCGACTTACCCACACTTCTAGCATTGGAGAAGAGTCGGTGATGACAAGTTTTCTGTGCTTGGTAGAAATCCCTAAGCAGGATATTAGTGAGGTAGATGTGGTGCGTGAGTTTGAGGATGTATTTTAGGAGATACCTAGACCTCCACCTCAACGGGTAGTAGAATTTCGCATTGACCTAATGCCGAGAACTACACCGATTTCTAAGGCGGCATACAGAATGGCGCCTACAGAGCTTGTGGAGATGAAGAAACAGCTGGAAGAGATGCTTCAGAAAGGGTTCATTCGTTCAAGTAACTCCCCGTGGGGAGCACCTGTGATCTTTGCCTCCAAGAAAAATGGCACTCTCCGTATGTGCGTAGATTACAGAGAGCTGAACAAGGTGACTATCAAGAACAAGTATCTACTACCTAGAATTGATGACTTGTTTGATCAGTTGAAGGGGGCAGCCATGTTCTCTCAGTTTGATCTTAGGACGGGTTACCATCAGATGGCTATGTCAGAGGAAAGTATACCGCTTACTGCTTTTCGGACCTGGTATGGGTTGTACGAATTTCCTGTAATGCCTTTTGGTTTGACAAATGCTCCTACCTATTTCATGGACTTGATGAACAGAATTTTTCAACCGTATCCAGATAAGTTTGTGATTATCTTCATAATGATATTTTGGTGTATTCTAAGAATGAAGAAGAACACAGAGAACACTTGAAAGTCATGTTGCAGACTTTGAGGGAGCAACAGTTATATGCTAAGTTTTGTAAGTGTCACTTTTGGAAGAAGGAAGTTCGATTTTTGGGACATGTTGTATCCAATCAGAAGATAGAGGTAGATCCTAAAAAAGTTGTTGCGGTCAAAGAATGGAAGCAGCCCACGAACCCTACAGAGATGAGAAGTTTTTTAGGACTAGTTGGTTATTACATGATATTTATAGAGAAGTTTTCCACTATTGCAGTAGCCATGACCAAGTTGACCCGTAAGAATATGAAGTTCTTATGGACAGATGATTGTGAGAAAGCTTTCCAGGAGTTAAAGCAACGGTTGACTATAGCACCAGTGTTAACTATACTGGTACAAGGGGAAAAGTTAGTAGTGTTTACTGATGGGAGTGGAATTGGGTTGGGATGTGTGTTGATGCAGCATCAAAAGGTTGTATCGTATGCTTCTCAACAATTAAACCTCATGAGAGACGATACTCTACTCATGACTTAGAGTTGGCAGTAGTTGTTTTTGCGTTGAAAGTGTGGCGACACTACTTGTTTGGGGAGCACTTTGAGTTGTACACAGATCACAAGAGCCTCAAATATCTTTTTTCTCTAAAAGAGTTGAACATGAGACAACAGAGATGGGTTGAATTCGTCAATAGTTATGATTTCGAGATCCTTTACCACCCAGGGAAAAGAAATGTGGTCGCTGATGCAGTTAGTCGATAACATGGGATTATAGCTTCTTTGATGATTCAGGAATGGAAGTCCTTAGAGTTAATTTCGATGCATGATGTTCAACCAATATAGAGTGTTGAAAGGGCATACATTGGTAGTTTCGTGCAGCCGATTTTACTGGGTAAAGTTCGTCAGATACAGAATTTAGATGGGTTTCTCGTCAGCAAGCTCGATGACCTTGTAGTAGATTTGATCGATGATTGTCCTACTGATTGGTCTGTGGACTCAGATGGGGGATTACGATTCAAGGGTAGGTTGGGTGTACCTAACATTGTTGAATTGAGGAAAGAGATTATGAATGATGCCCATAGGTCTCGATATACCATTCACCCTGGTGGGAGTAAGATGTATCATGACCTGAAGAGGATATTTTGGTGGGAAGGTATGAAGAAAGACGTAGGAGAGTATGTTTCTCGATGTTATGTGTGCCAACAGGTTAAGGCAGAACACCAACGACCGTTTGGATTTTTGTAGCCTCTTGAGATTCCTACTTGGAAATGGGAGTACATTTCTATGGACTTCGTGGATGGATTGCCGCGGTCTAAGCGAGGCAATGAATCTATTTGGGTGATAGTGGATCGACTCACCAAGTCTGCTCATTTTATTCCTATCAGTGTTCACCGAACTGCAGATAAACTAGCTAGGCTGTATATTCGGGAGATGGTGCGACTTCATAGCGCACCAGTTTCTATAGTTTCGGATCGTGATCCGTTGTTTGTGGCAGAGTTTTGGGAGAGTTTTCAGCATGCTTTGGGTGCTAGGTTAGACCTGAGCACGGCTTATCATCCTTAGACAGATGGGCAAACTGAGCGGGTAAATCAGATCTTGGAGGATATGTTGAGAGCTTGTGTCATCGATCTTGGTGGTAGTTGGGAAGAACACTTGCCATTGGTTGAGTTTGCTTATAATAATAGCTATCACTCCAGTATCGGGATGGCACCTTTTGAGGCTTTGTATGGGAGGCCATGTCGATCACCTGTATATTGGATGGAGGTAGGAGATGCGCCGTTGTTAGGGCCAGAGTTGGTGAGAGAGACCACAGAGAAGATGAACATTATTCGGGAACATATTAAGACTGCACAAAGTCATCAGAAGAGTTACGTTGATAGAAAACGTAAGGGCGTTGAGTCGAATGTTGGAGATTTTGTGTTCTTGAAAGTCTCGTCGATGAAGGGGGTCATGAGGTTTAGAAAGAGGGGAAAGTTGGCATCTAGATTTGTGGGACCATATGAGATCACTGAGAGGATTGGTAATGAGGCTTACAAATTAGCCCTACCACCTGCCTTAGCTATGATTCACAATGTGTACCATGTATCTTTATTGCGGAAGTGTGTGCAAGACCCTTCCCAGGTAGTATCACCAGAGGTATTGGAGATTAGTAACGATCTAACGTATGTGGTGCGACCGGTTACTATTCTAGACCGAGATGTAAAGCAGTTGCGGCGCAAGAAAGTGAACTTGGTTAAAGTACAATGGAGCGAGGATGAGAATGAGAATGATATTACTTGGGAATTAGAAGAGAAAATTCAGTGTTTGCACCTGGAATTTTTTGCTTAGTACTCTCTCCTATCGAATCTCGGGACGAGATTCTTTTGAGGTGCGTATATTGTAGCGATCCTAATTTTTGGTAGATCATTACTTATTTATTATTATTTATTATTACTTTATTTTATGTTTGGCTTTATTAATTGTGTGGATTTATGAGAATTTAATATGGTATTTAATTAATTTAATGTGTTATTTAATTAAATTAATTTGTTATTTAATTATATATAATTAATCTAAATATTTATATATTAATATTTGTTATATAAAAAAAAGTGTTATATATATTAATTTTATAAAGCATATTTATATATATTGTATTTATACAATAAAATATAATATAATATTATTAGGTTATACTAGCAATTAGGTTATATTTACAACAGCTGCATTAGGAAGCAAAACAAAAAAGAAAGAAAAGAGAACAAAAACAGAGAGATGGCAGAGAGAGAGAGAGAGAGAGAGAGAGAGATTAATCTAAGAAAACAGAGTGTTGTGTGTGGCGTGAGAAGAGAGACAAGAAAGAAGAGGAGAAAAATTAGGATTTTGTTTAGGTGGCTCCATTAATTCTTCAAATAATTTTTTGATCTTCAAAAAAATATTGTGAGTACAAAACCCACTTCTCTTGATTTATTTTTGATTTGTTGTTTTTATTTATTTATTTATATTTACTTGATGTTAGTTTGATTTTGTATTTACCTAAAGATGATAGATTGATTTTAATTATTTTGATTAGTTGTATATGCAAGGTTTAGGGTTTTTAGTTGATTGATTGATTTTAATTATTTTGATTAGTTGTGTTTGTCAGTTTTAGGGTTTTTATATGGATTTATTTTATGGTTGTAATCACATTCATGGTTATATGAAATTAAAATTAATTAGGAATCCATAGATAAATTCCTTATACTCCACCATGACTCCATGGATTATTATTTTATTTGAGTGATGGTGAGAAAAAGTGTATAAAAAAAAAAGTGAGAATTATGAGATTTATTTGAATGCCTTAGGCTTGGCATTGTTATGTTGTTCTCATGAGTGAGATGTTTTGTATATGTATATTGTTGTCTCGTTCTCATGAGTAGACGAGTGCTTTGAATTATGCGCGTACGTATATGCTAACTGTGCGGGGAGCAAATATTCAGGCAAGCCCGTACTCCTTTCTTCTAAGCTCCTGTCTGTCCGATCGACCTGCGAGCACAACGGCGGTGAGCTACCCGGCAGTGTGTGGCCGGAAAACCCCTCCGACGATCAAGTCAGAACACACACAGGGATAGAGAGAGAGAAGGGAGTTGAGTGTAAGTGTTTCTCTTACCAAATGTTCATCTGTCCCAGCATGGGGGGCGCAGACACACTTATATACTTTCTGCGCCCAAATCTGCTCCTATTAGTCTCTTGACACGTGGTGTTGCTCTCCCATCTGTCAGCACAAATCCTGCAGCCACCACCTAACCAAAATGTCAGGCTACATTGGCGGAGCCCGGCATACCGGCGGAACCACCTCGGCCTTTCACGACCGCACTGCGCAGCGTACCCGAGTGCTCTACTCGCTGAGCTCCCTCACAACCGAGCTCCGTAGCACCCCAGTACGGCCGAGCTTCAGACAGGTTAGGCCGGTCCAAGGGAGACCTTTTCATCGAGCTACATGCGCGACCATAAGACCCGGATCGACAGTCGATCATCTCGGCCTCCTTCGACCGAGCTGCTTATCGAGCTCAACAGTCCCACTCGCCGAGCTCCATCACAACCAAGCTCAGCAGCACTCCGTGCGACTGTGCTCCAGACAAGTTAGGCCGGTCTGCTGCAGATCACGATCACCGAGCTAAAAAGAGCGAACAAGAGAAGAGAAGCTGGCAGAGGATCATCTCGGCCAACTCTAGTCTGGACTTTGGTCGAGCAAGCTTCACCTCGGCTCGGCCCAACCCAGCTCGGCCCAAATACGCTTGGACCACATTTAGCCTGGCCAGAACCGCGGCCCAAGCTGAGATTACGAAAATCCCCCTCTCAATTGCCCCTTAATTCCGTCTGCGCTACCGTAACTAGGATTACATTACAAGGCCGGGCTATACTTTTTGCTCGGTGATCCACTTTGCTCGGTTTAGGAACTCCAAGGCGAGCAAGGTCTGCTCCGTGACTTCCTTCTTGGCGAGCAAGATCAGCTCGGCTAGGAACTCCAAAGAAGGCAAGCAAGGTCCGCTTCGCGACTTCCTTCTTGGCGAGCAACATCAGCTCGGCAAGGAACTCCAAAGAAAGCGAGCAAGGTCCGCTCCGCAACTTTCTTCTTGGTGAGCAAGATCAGCTCGGCAAGGAACTCCAAAGAAGGCAAGCAAGGTCCGCTTCGCGACTTCCTTCTTGGCGAGCAACATTAGCTCGGCAAGGAACTCCAAAGAAAGCGAGCAAGGTCCGCTCTGCAACTTTCTTCTTGGCGAGCAAGATCAGCTCGGCAAGGAACTTCAAGATCGGCGAGCAAGGTTCGCTCTGCGACTTGCTTCTTGGCGAGCAAGATCAGCTCGGCAAGGAACTCCAAGGTCGGCGAGCAAGGTCCGCTCCACGACTTGCTTCTTGGCGAGCAAGATCAGCTCGGCAAGGATCGGCAAGGAACACCAAGGTCGGCGAGCAAGGTCCGCTCCGCGACTTGCTTCTTGGCGAGCAAGATCAGCTCAGCAAGGAACACCAAGGTCGGCGAGCAAGGTCCGCTCCGCGACTTGCTTCTTGGCGAGCAAGATCAGCTCGGCAAGGAACACCAAGGTTTGCGAGCAAGGTCCGCTCCGCGACTTGCTTCTTGGCGAGGAAGATCAGCTCGGCAAGGAACACCAAGGTCGGCGAGCAAGGTCCGCTCCGCGACTTTCTTCTTGGCGAGCAAGATCAGCTCGGCAAGGAACACCAAGGTCGTGAGCAAGGTCCGCTTTGCAGCTTTCTTCTTGGCGAGCAAGATCAACTCGGCAAGGAAGTCCAAAGAAAGCGAGCAAGGTTCGCTCCGCGACTTGCTTCTTGGCGAGCAAGATCAGCTCGGCAAGGAACACCAAGGTCGGCGAGCAAGGTCTGCTCTGCGACTTGCTTCTTGGCGAGCAAGATCAGCTCGGCAAAGAACACCAAGGTCGGCGAGCAAGGTCCGCTCCGCGACTTTCTTCTTGGCGAGCAAGATCAGCTCGGCAAGGAACACCAAGGTCGGCGAGCAAGGTCCGCTCTGCGACTTGCTTCTTGGCGAGCAAGATCAGCTCGGCAAGGAACACCAAGGTCTACGAGCAAGGTCCGCTCCGCGACTTTCTTCTTGGCGAGCAAGATCAGCTCGGCAAGGAACACTAAGGTCGGCGAGCAAGGTCCGCTCCACGACTTGCTTCTTGGCTAGCAAGATCAGCTCGGCAAGGAACACCAAGGTCGGCGAGCAAGGTCCGCTCTGCGACTTTCTTCTTGGCGAGCAAGATCAGCTCGGCAAGGAACTCCAAAGAAAGCGAGCAAGGTCCGTTCCACAACTTTCTTCTTAGCGAGCAAGATCAGCTCGGCAAGGAACACCAAGGTCGGCGAGCAAGGTTCGCTCCGCGACTTGCTTCTTGGCGAGCAAGATCAGCTCGGCAAGGAACACCAAGGTCTGCGAGCATGGTCCGCTCCGCGACTTTCTTCTTGGTGAGCAAGATCAGCTCGGCAAGGAACTCCAAGGTCGGCGAGCAAGGTCCGCTTCGCGACTTCCTTCTTGGCGAGCAAGATCAGCTCGGCAAGGAACTCCAGAGTTGATAAAATCATCAACAAACCTCTTGCCGAGCAAAATTCGTCCGACAAGGAATTGCAAAGTTGATCAAAACCATCAACAAACCTCTTGCCGAGCAAAATCCGTCCGGCAAGGAATTCCAAAGTTGATCAAAACCATCAACAAACCTCTTGCCGAGCAAAATCCGTTCAGCAAGGATTTCCAAAGTTGATAAAATCATCAACAAACCTCTTGCCGAGCAAAATCTGTCTGGCAAGGAATTCCAAAGTTGATCAAAACCATCAACAAACCTCTTGCTGAGCAAAATCCGTTCGGCAAGGAATTGCAATGTTGATAAAATCATCGACAAACCTCTTGCCGAGCAAAATCTGTCCTGCGAGGAATTTTGATCCTTCCGTCAAAATGATTGTTAGTTGCCCCTTGGACCGCACTAAATCCGCTTGGCGTGGCAAAAATACAGCAATCCTCAAGAAAATGGTCTACTTGTTTCATTGTGCCAATGGCAAAGAGGGTTACAAAAATAGAACTAAGAACAAAACTTTAGATTGGCAGAGTTCGATGTTCTGAAAATGGATCGACCATTTACATTCCGCGAGTTTTATGCCCCTTTTACTTGGCCTTCTTATAGACGTCTTCAAAAACCGAACTCCCTATATCTCTTCCATGGTGATTTGCATGGCCATCATCTTATCCGACTGCGTGAACCTTTCGCACTACTCTCTTATTCTCTACTACCGGACTTGTCGTTACGGTAGCTGCGGTTGCATCGTCTTCGACTCGGATGTGCTCATTGATGCACTGCATTAGTTGGCCCATGGATGTCGGCTGGTTCATGGTAAGTGAGTCCCGCAGTCTATATCCGACCGGGAGACTACGCTTGTATTGTGTGATTGCAAGGTTGACCGGGCAATCCAAGATCTCATTGAAGGTCTCCCAATATCTGGAGTTGTATGCCTTCAACGTGTCGCTCGGCTCCATCTTGACACTGAGAAGAGATATAAGAGAGTACAAAGGCCTCGGCCAACTGTTGCCACCTTTCGATGCTCCCCTCCGGAAGCCTCTCAAACCATTTCAAGCCATGTTCGCCCAAGCTCGACGGGAAGATTAGGCACATAAGAGCGTCATTTCGCCTATGTCCGGCCATGACCTGTCGGAAGTGGCTTACATGCATATATGGATCGGTCTTTCCGTCGTAAAGCGTGAACTTTGGCTGGTGGAAGCCAGCCGGAAGCGGTGTCGTCTCTATCTCCACGGATAAAGGAGTGGTGCTCAGCCTCGCCAAGTCTGTGTCTAAAAGGAGAGGCGCAGCTAGGCGGGATGGAGGCATTCCGACCTCTTCACTGGTGTGTCCCCCATAGGATAGCCGCTGGAACGCTGGCACTCTCTGAGCTTCCCGCCGGTGAGCCCGTTCCTTCAAGACTACCCGCAAATCTTCTGAACGAGCTGAGTAGGAATACCTCGACGTCATCGCTGGACGTGAGGGTTGATAGGTGCTGTCTTGCGCGTTGGACCTCTGTACGTGCGTGTCGGAATCTCAAACCTTGTAACTTCTAGAGATGGAAATGGATGGAGTGTGCCGTTAGCTCTGACGGCCTAAACGGCGGGGTTGGGTGCGCTCACTGTGGTCTCCCACTCCAGCTACACCCTTTCCTTTGACATGCCTCTTAAGATCCTCCATCTCCGCCGCCATTCTCCGGATGACGGCGTCTTGGTCCCTCAGCTTGTGCTCCAGACGTCTGGCGTGCGATTCTCTCCGCCGCCGGTGACCGTCTGGACTCCGAGAATGACCAAAGCTTCTTCCGCGTTTATCTCACGCGTCTCTTGAATGTCCTCCCGGGGATGTCTCAAGGTTCGCCATTGGAGGAATGGCGGGATGTCCTTCTCTCCGTCTGCCTGACTCCGGGGTAACTCCGTCGATGGCGGACAACGGAATCTCGTCATTGTTCGCCATGGACGGCGATCAGACGAGCCTGGAAGACAAGGTTTTGTCTTTCAAAGTTTCCCACAGACGGCGCCAATTGTGCAGGGAGCAAATATTTAGGCAAGCCCGCACTCCTTTCTTCAAAGCTCTTGTCTGTCCGATCGACCTGCGAGCACAACGGCGGTGAGCTACCCGACGGTGTGTGGCCGGAAAACCCCTCCGACGATCAAGTCAGAACACACACAGGGATAGAGAGAGAGAAGGGAGTTGAGTGTAAGTGTTTCTCTTACCAAATGTTCATCTGTCCCAGCATGGGGGGCGCAGACACACTTATATACTTTCTGCGCCCAAATCTGCTCCCATTAGTCTCTTGAAACGTGGTGTTGCTCTTCCATCTGTCAGCACAAATCCTGCAGCCAACACCTAACCAAACTGTCAGGCTACATTGGCGGAGCCCGGCATACCGGCGGAACCACCTCGGCCTTTCACGACCGCGCTGCGCAGCGTACCCGAGTGCTCTACTACCCGGATCGACAGTCGATCATCTCGGCCTCCTTCGACCGAGCTGCTTATCGAGCTCAACAGTCCCACTCGCCGAGCTCCATCACAACCGAGCTCAGCAGCACTCCGTGCGACTGTGCTCCAGACAAGTTAGGCCGGTCTGCTGCAGATCACGATCACCGAGCTAAAAAGAGCGAACAAGAGAAGACAAGCTGGCAGAGGATCATCTCGGCCAACTCTAGTCTGGACTTTGGTCGAGTAAGCTTCACCTCGGCTCGGCCCAACCCAGCTCGGCCCAATACGCTTGGACCACATTTAGCCTGGCCAGAACCGCGGCCCAAGCCGAGATTACGAAAATCCCCCTCTCACTAACCATCCGGGGAGTGTGGGTCAAACTCGGGACAATATCCCCGTGCAAGTTTGGCTTCGGAGTGGTGTTAGGTATATGGGAGGCACATGGGATATATGTGTAGGCCGGAAGTGGAGGGCCGAAGTCGTGGAGTTAAGGTACAAAGAATTTAATTATGAGTTTATTGTTATAGTGTGTATTGTATTGATTTGTACAGGTTGAAAATTAGTAAACGACCTCGATAAATTATGAAATTTGAGTAGAGGAATGTATACGTGATTCTAGACAACTTTTGTGTTTTAAATTTTTATTAAAAAGATCGATTAGAACTTGTAATCGGATAATCTTGATTATTGTAGTTTTGATTCATTTTAGCAATGCAGATTTTAGAGGCTGTTTTAACCCACAAAACGAGTTCATTTTTATTGGTTTCGCGTAAACTGAAGTAAAACATTATTCTGCACACTTTTCATGTTTTGAACGTTTCTGAAAAAAGTCATCTTAGGGCAGTTTTTGCTTGTTTTCAGCTTCAGATTTTCCGATTGAATTCTATCTAGGTTTTTCTATCAAGTTTTTCTCTCAACCTGTTCAGTTTCTGTTAAATTCATTCACGCTGTCTCTTAGGAAATTTGATTTTGTACAACTTTTGTTCTTTGAGTTTTGGTCAATTCAAATTATTTAAGTATGAAACGGTGTATTTTTATACTTCTTTAGCAAGTTATTTACGATTAAATTATACTAACTTTATTTTGCAGGATGGTGGGTCTTACTAACTTTTTATGCAGGGCTGACCCACCATATTTTTATTTCTATTTTGTTTATTTTATATTCAATTTATATTTCGTTGTGTACGGGTAAGAAACTAAATGCCACCGTATCTCGAGAAATTACCCATTCGTCTCGGTGCGGATGAAACTACTTGACAAGAATTAAATTTTTTTTGTTTGTGTCCGGTGGACACGTGGGTGTTAAATCTTGTACTCATACTAGTATACCTGTATACTGACCCGTTTTGTCTCTTGGCAACTCGGGTGCGTTCTGTTTGAGCGCAGCTGAGCTTCCTTTGCAGGATTAGTTGGGGCTACGGTGGTGACGTGGAATTACTATAGAGTGGACTTGTCATTTGGACTACTTTTGTTTTCTTGAGCTTAGGGTTAATATTAGTTTATGTATTTATTATTATTATTATTTTTTTTATGGCCTTAGTATTGAGATAATTTGGCATGGTTTGGTTGGCGTTTAGTTTTTTTTGTTTCACCAATAGGATTTGGATGCTGGAATATTATTGCGGTTTAGTCTTAATTTAATATTTAATTGTCTGAATTTTGGGGCGTGACATTCTGTTTGAGCGCAAGAAGTGCCGCTCGAGCGCCAGGACACAATGAAAAAGACGCTCACCGCTCGAGCGCCGAAACACACATCCAGTAGTTTTGCAGACAATAGGCTAATGCTCGAGCTCAAGAAAGGTCGCTCGAGCGCCCGCCCACTTGAGTGTAGGAAGCTTTGCTCGAGCGAAGAAAACACTGTCCCAGTAGTCTTGCAGACCTGTAAAGTACTGAGAGTTCGCAAAGCTCGCTCGAGCGCAAGAAGTGCCGCTCGAGCGGAGGATCAAAAATCTGGGCAACACAAGGTTAGAAAACCAAGCAACCAACTTGTTCTAAACACGCTTGATACAACCAAATAGCCAAAATCAAATAAGAATAAGGGGGAAAACGACAATGAGCAACCTTCAGAAACCACAAGCCCGAGCCCGGAGTACAACAAATGTCGGGTCAAAATCAGAATCGCTATACTTTAAAAGTTTATTTTTAAAAATTAATATATAAATAAATAAATAATTTTCTATTTCAAACAATTTTATTTTGTTTTTATTTTTTCTTAAAGTAGTTTTAGTTTTGGGCAATTACTTACCTTTTTTTTTTTTTTTTCTATATACTGTAATTTTGTGCATTTTAAGTGTTTGATGTTTTCACTAATACACTTGGAGATGTACTATGAAAGAAGTATCATGAGAAAATCAAGCAAGACTTCCTGAAAATCCTATAATTCATTTATTTTTTGTATTATATTTTATATTTGGTTTCTGTACTCCTTTTCAGGAAAATTTACCTATAAATTCCATTTTGAGGAATGATAATTCATTTAGTCCCAAGGATTTTCTTATAGACCAATTAGTCTTATTGATTTTGGAAAAGTAGATTTACTATATTATTTGGAAATTAGATTTACAGTTATACCCTTATTTCTATTATGTTTCCTTCTTGTTTTCCTTTTGTGCTAGAAAGGTGCACACAATCTATGAAAATCAAATTTGGAATGACTTTTTATATGAGAATCTTTTTATTTGGAAAATATTTCAAAAGGAGTACAAAAATGACTTGAAATATGGGATCATTCAAACATTCCAAAAGAATGTGAATTCTTCAAACATTTCAAAAGGAATACAAAAACTCCTTAGTAAACTTTGGGCAAATATATAATTTCAAACTGTAACACTCCAATATAATACTCAAACGTAATACTCCTATGTAACACTCCAAAAAAAAAAAAAAAAAAAAAAAAAAATTCTTAATTTACTTTTTCCAAATGTAACACTTCAATATAACACCAAAAAAATTCCTTAGTGTAACATTCCAATGTAACATAAAAAAAAAAAAAAAATCCTCCTTAATATACTTTTCTTAAATGTAACACGCCTAAAAAAGGATGTGAGATTCTTCAAATCATTCCAAAAAGATGTTGGATTCTTCAAACCATTCCAAAAGGAGTACAAAAATTCTTTAGTAAGTTTTGAGCAAATGTATAATTTGAAATTGTGAGTGTTATGTTTGGAAAAAATATATTAAATTTTTTTTAGTATTTTTGTGTGTGTTATATTAGAGTGTTATGCTTGAAAAAAGTACACTAATGAATTTTTTTTGGAGTGTTACGTTGTTACTTTGGAAAAAATGCACCAAAGAGTTTTTTTAGTGTGTTACATTGAAGTGTTATATTTTTATTCGAAATGTGGGATTTTTTCCAGAAGGAGGAAAAATCCAAAAACTCTATAGTGTAGATTGTCTAAATGTGCAATTTTTCATTTAGAGAAATCCATTTTTATCCCTAGAAAATTAAATCCAAACATTTAAGTGACTACCCTTTTATGTAATTTTCACTTTAATGAGACTTTTGGGTTTATAAGAAAAATGGAGGACTAAACAGTTTAGAAGATCACATTTTGGGATTTATTGGTGCTTCACCCTTTTTAATATAGTTTTCTTTGTTTTCTTTAAAAGTTTATTTGTAAAAATTAATAAATAAATCATTTTTTATTTCAAACAATTTCATTTTTGTTTTTATTTTTTCTTAAAGTAGTTTTAGTTTTGATCAATTACTTATTTTTCCTTTTTTTTCCCTCTATATATTTTAATTTTATGCATTTTAAGTGTATGATATTTTTACTAATACACTCGGAGATGCATTATGAAAGAAGTATCATGCGAAAATCAAGTAAGAAGAAAATAAATAAATAAAACAGTACGATAAATGTGGAGCAAAGATCAAAGATCAAAACTCTCAAAACAAGCAAGCAAACAAAAAGGCAAGTAGAATAGAATGTTTAACAACGGACATTTGAAAATTTGTAACAAAATTTTTATAACTTTTCTTTTTGCTAAGAAAATTATATTTGGTACTAGCTAAAGAAAATGGTTTTTTTTTTTTTTTTTTAAATTTGAAATTAAAACTATAGTAAATTTATGTAAGCATAATTG
The DNA here is from genome assembly GCA_030407325.1 of Camellia japonica. Lineage (NCBI taxonomy): Eukaryota > Viridiplantae > Streptophyta > Magnoliopsida > Ericales > Theaceae > Camellia > Camellia japonica. The sequence goes on along the minus strand of JAPPVO010000014.1, from coordinate 112,024,534 downwards.
CTAATCACATTTTTTACTTAATGTATAATATTATATTAACTACATTTTTCAAGTTTATTTTTTTAAGTATTTATATAGAAATAAAAAAATGTCGTTACAAATAAATTTTTTCTTAATTTAGTTATAAATTTTGTCCGTGCATTATTTTTAAATTTTGAATAAAAGAAAACATAAATTAATTGATTGAAGATATGTTGTATTTGTTATATTTTTTTTTCTGTATACAAAAAAAAAGAAAAAAGGGTTTAGATGTGATAGTTTGGTTTCTTTTAGCAAAGAGGTTAAAAGCAACATTTTTGACTTTTAACCTCTTTTGGGTTACATCAACTTTCTACTTTTTTACACATTTATAAAAAATAAAAATTAAAAAAGTCAAAAGGTTAGGTTTTAAATTACTTTCCAAAACAACCCTTTATCTTATTGATTTATTTAATCAAATTTGTCTGTTTATACTGTTTTTAGTCATAACCCAAACCCAACTCACTTGTCAAATAAAGACTTAATCTTTATCATTAATAATTTGTTTGTTCATATTAATGAGAAAATAATATTATAATATGTTTTATACTGAAATATATATTGTTTCTTATTTATTTTGGAGTTTGCACCCTATTTGTACTTTTGAACATTTTTTGAAGGGAAATTTGGTCGAATTGACTTTTTAGATAGTCGATTGCATTATGAGCCAAGGACCAATTTGTCTAAAACTCTAATTATTTTGTCATAAATTTTTTATTGTTTTCTCAGTAATTAACCTTAATCTAGCAATTTGACTGCAAATTTCTCATAAAAAAATCTAATCAACAAAATGCAAATAAGAAGGAAAAGGGAAGAATGAAGAGAAATTTCTCTGTATTGAATATTTTCTGAGACTCTTTTAGCAAAATCTATGCTAATATATAAAGCTAGGACACCTATTTGGTGTAAATCAAGAAGGGAATTCGTATCATGCTTTATCTAATTTCAATATTGCCCTAAGAAATTGTTTCAGTTTTTTTTTATTTATCTTGTCTTTTCTCAAAATGCTCTGTTTTTGATTAAATGTTTCAGATTTTTTATTTTTAGACCCCTATTAACTGCTTCGGGTTTTGATTGTGAACAATAATTTGGTTTCCTAAGATTGTCAAGGGAGAGTATTTCCCATCCAATTTGATTACAACTTTTACATAGGATGTTATTATTACATTTGTGTTGTATATTGGATACACAAATTTTATGTCTATCTACAGTGCTACTTTGTCATGAGAATGACAAAAGCTTCGATGCTTGTTTATTGGTACAAAAAAAGGCCATCTGGAAGACCATTTTATGCTGTATGTATTATGTTCTTGAGAAATGTTAGGGATCATGAAATTTTTTTCATAAAAATGATCATGAAATATTTGTGACTCTTAGATTACCTTAATTAGTGTGTGGTGTTTTATTTTAAGTGTAATTCAAAGATCACAAATCTTTCATGATTATTTTCATGAAAGACTTTTCATGATACCTAGCATTTCTGTATATTCTTTCTTCTCTACCAACTTGGTGGGCAAAGTATCGGTAACCTAAAGCTTAATAAGTATTATGTTATGGGATCTAATATGTACTGCACGACCTTGCAGTACAATCTTCTTGTGCCACAAAGCATACATTAATAAATTTTCTTTTTCTACGTTCAAAAAAAAAAAAAAAAATTTCTTTTTCTTGATATCTGTTTCAATGTTGGGGATATTGGTTTTATCTGGGGTTGTGCTACTGCCGGTTCTTTTGCCAGTGTCTGCCACCGATAACAGTGTGAAGACAAACAGCACCATAAGCAAGGGGGCTTTCAATGACCTTGACAAGCTAACCATGGGACATATTAAAGTAAGTTGTATGACTATTTCATGAATAATTTGACACATCTATATTTATTCATTTTAAACCAAAAAAAGGCCCATTGAAATGACTTATTGTTTCAAAAGTAACACTGTCACATCATTCTTGTGAGGTTTTCTGTATCATTTTCCTTTCATGCAATAGTCCTGCCTTTCTTTTCTTTTAGGTAATAATCAATTGCCTTTCTAGAATAGTAGGTCCACTGATCCAAGTTGTGAATCTCGTTTTTTTTTTTATAGTTTGATTAGGTCCACTGGTCCACGTTTCTGATCTGAGAGCTGCCGCTTTAATCTCTCCTGAAGTGAGAGCTGAAAAATTTGCTATTCTTGTCAGAGACATCCCTCCACCTGAAGGTCAAACTAGAAAGGAACAGGTTGATTCATATTTTCAAACAATCTATCCGGGTACATTTAACAGATCAATGATGGTCACAGACAACAAAGAGGTATTTAATCAGTGTTCCTCACACTTGATTGTTTTGTGCTGTTTTTTCACTGTTTTCCATCTTTTCCTCACAGTATGATTTTTCCCAAAACTCAATTTTGTTTTGCAAAGTATACAAGATGGAATAATTAGGTTGTTTTTATCTATATCTATGCTATCTATATATAATACAAACTCACTTGTTATGAATGATTTGTTACACAATCTGCTTCCCCAAAACCCACAACAATACTATATTTCCATAAATATTACCAAGGACCAAAAAAGTAAAATCACTAAACCAATAACTACTATCCACTTGACACGACTCACGCTCTCCACTGTCACCTGCGATTTCTTGCACACATTAGTGTGCATACACTTCTAGTCATATAATTTACTGGCTTGTTTTGTCATACATTTTTGTGTTTGATGATTGGTGGTCTAATCCATTAAATTAAAAACCAACCTCCTATTGTTTGATTTTTCAAGGTCAACAAAATTTGGGAAGAGTTGGAAGGGTACAAAAAGAAGCTTGCACACGCTGAAGCCATATATGCAGAGTCAAAGAAAAATGGCAGACCTGAAGGGATTCGACTGACAAACAAAACCGGTTGTCTTGATCTCACTGGTAAAAAAGTAGATTCCATGGAGTACCACAACGAGAAAATTAATGAATTGATCCCAAAATTAGAAGCCGAACAAAAGGTCACTCTCAGAGAGAAACAACAAGGATTGGCTTTGGTCTTCTTTAACAGCCGGTTAACTGCAGCTTCAGCAGCTCAGAGTCTACATGCTCAAATGGTTGACAAGTGGACCGTCATGGACCCTCCTGAGCCCCGCCAACTGATATGGACTAACCTTCATAAAATGTTTTACGAAAGGCAAATAAGACAGTATGTTGTTTATGTTTTTGTTGCGTTGACCATAATTTTCTACATGATTCCAATCACGTTCATTTCTGCGCTCATGACACTGGCCAATCTAGAGAAGCTTCTCCCGTTTTCATGTTAGTATGGTGACAATTAAGACAGTCTTGGAAGCATACTTACCTCAGCTTGCCCTTTCTATCCAAGGCTGAGAGAATTCCTTCAGTGTCTCACGCAGGAAGGGCTGCCTCGGGGAAATACTTTTATTTCACAGTGTTCAACGTTTTTATTGGAGTTACAATTGGTGGAACCCTGTTTGAGTCCTTGAAGAGCATTGAGAAGGATCCAAACTTTGCTTTTACGTTGCTAGCAACAAGCCTTCCAGCTAACGCAACTTTCTTCCTGACCTACGTGGCCCTGAAGTAAGATAACATTTCTTTTTTGTTTCTCTGCCATCTTTTCATCTTCTTTCTTGTAATAATTTGTTCTTTTTACAAATGGCTTTGACAGATTAATTTCGTGCATGTCAAATTACATGATATAATCGGATTGACATTCATCAGCATTTTTAATATTATGGCTACGTCAGTTGACTTATTAATTTTCTTGGGTCAATTTAATTTTGAAGTTGAGTTGTATGAGTTTTCGAAATTTGGTTTGACTATGAAGTTTGCTTAATTGCTTAAATGTTATTAATCTCTCAGGTTCTTTGTTGGCTATGAGCTGGAACTGTGCTGAATAGTTCCTTTAATCATTTACCATCTTAAGAGGAAGTACCTTTGCAAGAGTGAAGCTGAGCGGAAAGAAGCTTGGGCTCCTGGAGATCTTGGGCTTGCAACTAGGGTACCTGGTGATATGCTGGTTGTCACAATTGTCCTCTGCTACTCTGTCATTGCTCCTATCATCATTCCTTTTGGTGCGCTATACTTTGCCCTTGGTTGACTTGTCCTTCGAAATCAGGCAAGTCCACTAACTATTTCGAACTTCTAGAGCTCTATTCAATATCATTGACAAAATGGCTTTTGAATTTGTTCCTATGCTGTGCTAAGTTGACATCGAAATCAAAATGTTAAACAAAAAATGCACTTAAGATGATATTTTTTTCTTTCTTTTTGGTTGAATGCATGCCCATATTTTGTTTCAAAGTTTGCTTCTTTTAAAATCTTTGTTGGGTTAATTGCTATGATTTGAGATAAGAACTAGGGCATTAGGTTGTGTACACTTGTCCTCTCCATATTTTGTTTTAGCAGGAACCTAGTGCATTAGGTTGCTCTTTTTATTTATTTATTATTTAAAAAAATTATTGATCTTTAGGGTTGCATGTATATCTTATCCCTGCTCAGATCTTGCTTTAGTGGAAGTCCTCGTGCTTTGGGGTTGCTATATTTTAATTTTTTTTATATTGTTAAAATTTGTGAGTTATTATTATTATTATTTAAAAAAAAAAACAGTAAATTTGCATTTGAACACTTAAGAATGTTTTCTGTTGCAACAAATCTTTCACTTTTTTTTCCTATAAATCTCCGCTCATTTTCATGTATGTTTGCTTATTTTTTGTTATTCTCTCCACCTCTATTATAGGTACTCAAAGTCTATGTTCCTTCATACGAGAGCTACGGGAGGATGTGGCTGCACATAAATGCGCCCATCGTGGCATCTTTATTGTTATACCAAGTATTAATGGTTGGTTACTTTGGAATAAAGAAGTTCTACTACGCTCCATTCTTGATCCCTCTTCCAATACTCTCCCTGATCTTCAACTTCGTTTGTGGCAAGAAATTCTACCAATTCTTCCAATCCACCGCTCTTGAAATTGCTTGCCGCGAATTGAAGGAAATACCAAACATGGAAGTAATCTTGAGATCTTTCATTCCACCGAGCTTGAGCACTGGCAAGGTTGACGAAGAAGAGTTTGAAGACGCGTTATCTCATGGGATTTCAAGGTCATCATCGTTCATTTGATGTAGATTACATTTGTTTGTGTTTTTCCCACTAGTTTCAGGATGTTTATTGTAACTTTGAAGCATGTAAATTTGACTGGTACTTAAATTGTTTGTTGGTAGAAAGTATGTTCTTTTTTTTTTTTTGTCAAATTTTTTGTAACATATATATGACGTATGTGTTTCTGAAATGTGAAAATTTTCATTTTGCCTGTTTTAGTACGAAGATAGAGTCTGTTGGTTTGCAAAAATGAAATCACATAGCTTGATTATCCTGAAAATGAAAAGTGTAAACTTGATTTATTTTGGGTGTTGCTCATTGAATTGAATCTACATGTATTTTATTTTCATGACATTTTCAATAGTATTTTATTATATTTTTATTTTTATTTTTATTTTTGGAAGTTAGTCAACTTTGATGAACATGGATCGATTCAGATAGTGGAGTGCTTGAAGTATCTTTTCGATTCTCTAATATATAGTTTGTAGAATAATGTTATATGTACTAATTAATATACTAACAGATGATGTGGTATAATTTTAAAGGTTTTGAGTATTCATTTGTAACTTGTATAATATGTGGGGTCAATAATAATGACATAACACTAATTTTTTTTTTTTTTGATCGGCAAAAGAACTTTATTGAATTAGAATCAAGGATAAAACCTTACATCAGACATCAATAAAAGACAAAACCTAGTAGGTGCTATAAGCATCAAAGTGAAGGACAGTTATCCCAATTAGGTTGGCACAAAAGAACTCACCCAATCATATGCAGCACCTACAGAACAAGGCTGAGGAGGGGTCAACCAGACAGAAGCAAAAGCACAGAGACCCAACAAGCTAGCTACTCAAACCCCTAATAGCTTTGATCCTAAACACCAAGTCAGAAACAGAGTAATTCACCCCTTTGACATGGTATTTAACCCATACGGCATAACACTAAATAGTACACTAGTGTATATATTAATTGGTGCATATAACACTTCCGTAACTTGTATTTATTTGTTCTTGTTGTCCAAGAGAAGTGAAACTTTTATTATTCCATTGCTCTCCAACTTTATGAGGAATAATTTCATACCCAAATCATGAAATTTGTATTAAGAATATATCTTTCCCTAAATATCCCAGAAAAGTGCATTTGGGATTTATGAGAGAATTTATAGAGGAAAACAAAAAATTCTTCATAAAATAAATTTGTCTTTTAAATTTTGGTTGACTATACAATGGATATTAACACAACTTTATCCTTTATTTATTTTGTTTTTTTCTTTAAATTGTGTTTGGATCTTTAATTTGGATAGAAATTTATAGAGGGAAAGAAAAAAAAAAAAAAGAAAAGAGTATCAACTATGATGAGAAAAACAACTTACAAAATTTTTAAACGTAAATTATTTTACACTTTATGATGTGAATATTTTACTTACTTTTTAACCAATCAAATAATAGAAAATAAATAAAATGTTATAAAAAAAAGTATTTTACAGCAAAATAAACGGAGCCTAAATGTGAACTCGCAAAGAATTTCTTTGGTAAAAGTCTACAACTATGCTATTTTTTTTCTTTGAACGCGATTGTCTAAAACCATGCAAATCAAGACTTAGAATATATGTCTAAATTAACTTTTATTTTCAACCTAATTGCAGCTTGTACTAAGTTGATTGACACTTCTGATCTGAATGATATGTTGGTAACAAAATAGACGATTTGAGTCACCAAGGAAAGCCCGAGGCGAACCACATTCCATTCAACTAGATCTTCAAGTCCAATTAATGGACAAGAAAGAAATCATTTCCTTTCAGTTTAAACTAGGGGTGGATAAATCTCGTGTCAAACTTGTACTATATAGTAAGAGAATATGTTGCATTCTAAGCTTGACTTGGCCTGACATTAGCCGTAATTTAATCATCCCAAGCTCAACCTTAAAAAAATTTCAAATTCTAAACCAACCAAGTTAATCTAGTATGAGCTATTAATTTATTTTTTATTTTTTATATTTATCTTAAATGGATATTAAATTATTTAGATCTTTTTATTTGTTATTTCAATTTCAAACATTAACAAAATTCAATGATAAAATAAATATGATTTTTAACAATTCTTTTAATTTAAAGCATTTAAAGAAGGATATATATACATTTTTTGGTCTTACATAATTTTTTTATTTTTTTTATAATTAAAATAATATAAAAATTTATTAATATTTTATAAATAGGCGAGTGGGGTAGGTTGGGTTGGGCTGGGTTAGGTTAGAAACCTTTATCCCAAGCTCAACCGAAATATCAAATGGGTACAAAATCTCAGCCCAACTCTTCCTTAAGAGCAAAATATTTTTTTCAAAATAAAAAAATATTAGGTTAAGCCGGTGGTCCGATGGGCACCATATTTAAACTAAAGGAGAAGGCTACTATGTGAACCCCCAAAAGGATGCATATAATATGCACTTTATATAAAAAAATTAAACTTTTATTGTATAAAGTATAATTTTTTACTCATCACAAAAATATAATTTTTATCACAAAAAATAAAACTTATTCATAATTTTCAAAAGGGCTTAGCTTAAGAGAGTATTTGGCCTTAATAGACTCATTTTAGGACCAATTTTAGTAATATGAGCTGTTTACTTTTTAAGACTTGTTAAATAGAATATTCATGTAAAAAATTACAATGATTGAATATCTATATCTTTGAATCATATTTATTTTAAAAAAATAAATGACAAATTTAATTTTAAGAATAACTATCCATTTTTTATAGTATAAATTTGATTTAAACTTTCCTATCATATATACACTCTCCACTGGATTTGTAAATGCAGTGTGAGCTACGTAATTAATTTTAAAAGTTTGGTAAACATTTTTAAAGTTACACATGAGAGTAATGTGAACGGTTTACAAGTTCAAAGTCAACAGCAACCAATTCAAATTTTGATTTGTTCTCTTTTAATTTTTTTTAAATTTTTTAATTTTTATGGAAAAAGTATTTCTCCACTCTATTATATTTCAGTATTACTTGTGAAAGAGGAATATTGTTAGTGACTAGATCAATATCTAGACGATAGGAAACAAGTTCATGACAACTTTGAAATTACAATACTGACCCTAATCTCTGGCTTATACTCTGCAAATACCATTCAATTCATGGTGCTTTATTGATGTTTATGTGTTACATTTTGTTCTCTTTGCTACATATTCTTGAAGGATTCATAGTCTCTTTTCACACACAGTTCACCTTTTAACAGTTTTACTTATTTTTAAAATAAATTTTAGCTTAATCTCAATATTAAATAATTTTTTAGAAGTATTATTTAACATTTGTCTTATATTGTATATGTGTATATATATCTATTTGTATCTTAAATCCAAATGTTTTCTGAAAGTCAAATATTTAATAAAAAATGGTTTACAAATCTTTTTTTTTTTGGGTACATAAAACTGATACAAAATGATTTGACAGTAATAATTTTACAAATCACAATGATGGGTGTCTTGATTTAAATTAAATTTTTTTTCATAAAATGCCATATCATATAAAATTTTGGGTAAACTACACTAATCTCATTAGAGGTTTAGAAAAAATTATTCACACTTTACAAGTAAGACATAATTACATTTATTCTTTTAAAATTTTAATTGATATAGCACTTAACTTTTTGGTTATCCATAATTCATTCATTATGTAAATTGAAATGCATTTTACAAGTAAGGCATAGTAAATGAATGATTAATGAACTTTTGACTTATTATCAAAGTGGCATATTGGGAAATTTTTTCAAGAGATGTGGCCAAATCACAACCTGGTTCAACATGGAAGGTTTCTTGACGGGAAATTCTATTTCCACCACCCTAATAAACTCAGTCAACACACTTAATGAAAAATTAGATTAATGACAATTATATCCTACTTAAAATTTACTATAATAACCATTGATCAACACTCTTAATATTATATATACAGATTTGCCCTGAGTCTTAAAGTGTGTGTTTCTTCTCTTAATAAAATCTACCATTATGTTATAGTTTCTTCACACTACATAACAGTTTCTCATCTATTTTTCTTCATGCAAATCGTTTCAAACCAAAAAAAAAAAAAAAAAAAAAAAAAAAAAGAAAAAAGAATAAGAAAAAAGAAATCAAAAGCTTTTCAACACTAACAAGTCAAAATTCAGCTCCTTATGCATATACATGAGTTGGAAAATTCATAAAAACAAATAGATACCAACCAGACGATTCAGGGTGGATTCGAGTCTGACGACAGTGAAATTTGGGGGAAACTCAGAGGACCTATGAATGGAAGAATCTTGTTGAAGAACTCTAACACCTTCATCACTGCTACTTCCCCTGTAACCAGAACTTGAAATCGACCCAGTCATGGTGTTCGGACGACTCCGATTCCTGGCTCTTTTACACCCCAAAATAGGTTTCCGGGAAACAAATTCACCAGAGAAAAGCAATCTCGAGGAGGGAAATTCAGGGTTTGAAACGATTTTCAGAGATTTGAGACTGGAGAGAAGAAGGAATGCGTATGAGATGGTGGTTGTTCTTGTGGTGCTGGTGGGTTTGTATAGAATGATGGGGGTTAGTGCTGACATTTTCTTGAAAATTCATTCAATGCCACGACACAAGTATATGAAATATTATAAGTAAATTCAATCTTAAAATGACATTGGTTACGCAGTTGTGGTGTTTTTAGTGTGTATACAGATGCAAATTGGGGTCTTTGGTCTTCACGGGAGTGGGTGGAAATTCAAGTGTGTATTTTGAGGGTAAAGTGTGTGTATAAGGGTTTATTTATAATTTTAATGATGTGGGTTGAGATAATTATTTAATAATTAAATTAGGAGGGATGTATATTGAGAAAAGATTTGCCCTGAGTTTATTAGGGTGGTGGAAATAGAATTTCCCGTTTCTTGACCCACGAGAATTTGACTACCAAAACACGCTATGTTGAAACTTTAAACCAAGTATTTGAAGTCAAAATTCAAATTTCATCTTTTTTTTTTTTGATGGGACAAATTTCATCTACTTAGTACTCACACTGATATAAACTCATCTCTCTCCTCAATTCTCTCAAACCTTAAAAGTGATCAAACAAAAGTCTCAAGCACCTTCAAGTAGTGACCTGTTTGGGATTTAGACCATCACCATGGAAGCAATTCCCTCCACCTTCTACCATCGCATCGTGACAGCTCAACGCCCTAGCACTACCACTAATCAACTTCCCAAAATCCATGCCCATCGTCAACTAACAATTGACACTCAACCCCAATCCCAAGACTTCGAACTAGTCAATCCGCCTAGCTGAATCTCTCTCAAACCTCTTCCACCTCTATATTGAACCACCTGCCCAAAAACATGTTCACAACTCCATTTGGAACGTCCATTTTGACTATGAGGAGAGGCATAACACTCTGGCTATGTCTCTGAAGGAAGACATATCCGATAAGTGGCGTGGAAAACAAGGTTGTTGTGACTGGGACAATCTTTTGAACCCACTTCACCCCTGGCTACGACGAGAGATTGTCAAATGCGGTGAATTTGCGCAAGCGACTTATGATGCCTTTGACTTAACTCTTTCTCAGAGTATTGTGGTAATTGTAGATACAATCGTGATAAAATCTTTGACAAGTTAGGGCTTACCAAGCACAGTTACAAGGTGAGCGAGTACATGCATGCCATGTCATATATGGATGTGCCACGGTGACTTGAGCGGTCAGTCCTAGGTCAAACATGGAGTAAGGACTCCAATTGGATGGGGTTTGTGGCAGTGAGTCATGATGAAGAGACAATGCGAGTATGGAGGAGAGATATAGTCATAGCGTGGCGTGGCGCGGTGGCACCATCTGAATGGTACGAGGATCTACAGAGGAAGCTAGAGCCAATAGGGGAAGGGGAAGCTAAAGTGGAATATGGGTTTCTAAGTATTTACACATCTAAGAGTGATGCTACTAGGTATAACAAGTCCAGTGCCTTAGTGCAAGTCATGAAAGAAGTGAAAAGACTAATGAAATTTCACAAGACAAGAGGTGAACAAGTGAGCCTCACAATCACTAGACATAGCTTAGGAGGTGCATTGGCTCTACTCAATGCCTATGAGGCTGCAACCTTTATCCCTAACCTTCCCATTAGTGTCATGTCATTTGGAGCACCTAGAGTTGGCAACATCGCCTTCAGAGACGAAATATATCAAATGGGTGTTAAAACACTATGAGTGGTTGTAAAGCACGACCTAGTCCCTCACATGCCTGTGATTGTTTTCAATGAAACTTTACAAATGTTTGATGATTTCACTGGTACACTAGACTGGGTATACATACATGTTGGAGCATAATGGAAGTTAGATGTGCGTTCTTCACCTTATCTTAAGCGTGGCGGGTTCAATGTGCTAGGGTTTCATACGCTAGAGACATACCTTTATCTTGTTGATGGATTCATGAGTACAAGCTCGATGTTTCGTTTGAATGCTAGAAGAGATGTTGCCTTGGTAAACAAGGCATGTGACATGCTAGTGGATAAGCTTAGGATTCCTCAATGTTGGTACCAAATGGAAAACAAGGGTTTAGTATGCAATGATCACAAAAGGTGGGCCAAACCTAGAAGGGATCCAGAAGACATGCCTTCACTCACTAAAGAAGAAGTGCATGACCATGCAATTGATGAGATAGAGGAAAGTTACAAACACTTGGACCCTTGTTAGGTGTGTAAAATTATAATGAATCTAAGATTTTTTGTAAAAGAATCTTATTGAATTTGAAAAAGAAGTTTGATTAATATTTTTATATTTTTAGGATAAAATATATCTGTAGTCTCAAAAGTAAGCCCTTCTTGTGATTTGGTCATCAAAATTTTTAATTGGATAAAATACTCCAATGGTCTTTTTTTTTTTTTCGAATAAAGATTGAGCGCTCTAATTTTGGAATTCTAAAGAGAGCTCTAGTGATGTGGTAAGGAGTGGGGCCCATATGTGATGTGATATGTTTGCTTATGTTTTTGTTTTGTTTTTTTTTCTCTCTTGCCACATCACTAGAGCTCTCTTTAGAGATTTAAAATTAGAGCTCTCTATCATTGTTGTTTTCTTTTTGAATTAGCATAAATAAAATAATATTTTATTAATTCAATAAAACAATAGAATGAGACAGTTGGCCAGAAGCCAAAAGCCAAAAAAAAAAAATCACTCCAATGGTCCTTCAAGTATGTAGTTTTTGTCACTTTGGTCCTTTTAAATTTTAATATTTTCAATTTCATCCTTAAACTTTCTATTTTGTTCTCTTTTGGTTCTGACTATTTATAATCTTGAGTCTTTTAGTTTTTATTTTTGTATTCTTGCCTCTTATGTTTTCTTATATTATAAAAACACCTTTCTAATTCTTCTAGACTATAATTATTTAGATCAATTTTTTCATTTTTATAGTAGTATTAATTCAAAAGGTTCCAGTTCCCTTGTAAAGATAAAGATAATTAATAAAAGGTTTTAGGGTTTTTCATCAATAAAGTTAAATTCTTTTTGTTGATCAAAATCTTAAAAAAAAAAAAAAAGAAGATAAAGATAATTATATGTAGTATTTTCTTGTTTATTTTCTATAAGGCTCATTTTGATTAGGATAAAAATGGTAGAAACTGAAGGAAATGGAAAAAAAAAATAAAAAATTCTAAGTTTGTTTAGCATGAAAGTGGTGAAAGTTATAAGAAAGTTAATTTTTTTGTACAACTTATAACAGCATGGTAACTAAGCTTCTATTTTCTTGCAAAAAAACACAGAAAAATACAAGAAAGTTTAAATTTGTTATAAAAGTAGTTACTTATAATTAAAATTCTTATTTTCTTGTAAAATTTTCATCCTAATTAAATTCATATAAGAAAATATATATTTTTTTCTTTATCTTTTCTTTTACTTCACTTTCTACCATTTTCACTTTTCATCATTTATTTCTTTCTAATCAAATAAAGCCTAATAATTAATTTGTTACCTTTAGGCTCAATTTGGTTAGAGAGAGAATATAAGAAAGTGAAAGAAAAAGAAAAAGAAAAAAATTAAAAAATTAAGTGTTTGTTTAGAAAGAGAGTCCTAGAATGTAATAGAAACTCAAGTTTCCTGTAAAACTCAAACTAATATATTAGATTGATTTCAAGCAAATTTCACAGTAAAATTTGAATTTTCCCACAAAACTTAGCACGCTTATTTTGGTTTCCCTCTTTGCCATCTTCCCTCTTATGCGGATTGATCTGATATATATTTTCATGTTTCCCTCTACAAAATCAACTGAGTACATTGAAGATATTGTATCTCTCCTATTTCTCTCTCTCAATATTTCATCGTCTCTAGTTGCAAGAACTTAGAGCATTGTTGATTTTCTTTACAATAGATCAACAATTTCAGCTTTGTGATTCACTGTGAGTTATTTTCTTTCTTTACTCTATATTGTTGTATTCTTAGTCCTTTTAACAAGATCAATGTCTTATCTTGAATATTTTTGGAAATATTTTTCTGTTATTATTTATTTATTTAATTTTTTTGGGTGGTGAAATAGCTATCATAATTTTTGGATTTGTTTTCATTTTTTATTTGAATTGATAAGTGGGTGGAGTTGAGAATATTTATGTTAGGTCCCTTAGTCTTGCCAATTCGGCGAACAAACATTGTTTATTGAGTTGTAATTATTTCTGTCTGTTTGCCTTGCTTGCTTGAGCGGAGGAGTCCTAGCTTGAGTGAATATGTCGTGCTCCTAGAGGTTTTCTATGTCTGCAAAAATACTGGGAAGGAAGTTTGTGCGCTCGAGCAAAGGAATCTTGGCTCGAGAAAAGACACTTAAGCATTACACACGTAGTTGGTTCATTGCTAGAGCGAGAGATCCTTCGCTCGAGCGACCATCGCGGCCCTATTTCTATAAATATGTGTTTCAGTCCGAGTTTAGTACTATGGCTTCCAGATCTTCTTTGAGGGTTCTAGGGTTTTCTTCTGGGGCTATTTTGCTAGTTTTTTTTTATGTTTGATTGAGTATGAAACTCATGATTTGACAAGCATACATCAAAGAGTTGTTTGATTATTCTACTTCAAGAGTGTTAATCTTCGGTGGAATTCGGAGATCAAGAGTGGAGTATTTGAAGAAGTTCGAAGTTGTGCGCAGTCGTTGATAGGAATGGCAACGGGTCGGGCCGGGGCCGAGGATCACACTCCCCGTCCCCAATCCCCGAAGATACAAATTTCCCCCTCCCCGCCCCTGATCCCCGGTGGGGAACCCATCACTGCCCTTGCCACCGCCCCCTAACGGGGATCGGGTTTTCTCCGACCCCGAACAACCCTCGACCCTTTTTTTTTTGGAAAACTGCTTTGAAGCTGGAGGATCAAAAAAAAGAAGATCAACATGGAGAAACAGAGAGATCAACACCAACAGATCATCATCATCATGTATCATTATCAACAACAGATTAAAAGAAAAAAACAGAGCAGATAAAAAAAAAACCAACAGATCCAAAAAAAAAAAAAAAAAACAGATCAACAACATATTATCATCATCATAGATCTCAAGATCTAAGTTTCAATCTATAATATATATATATATATGTGTGTGTATAACACAGAGAAAGAGAGAGGGATAGAGATCGGCACTGTGAAGAGGAGATCGGTGAAGGAGTCGGCGGAGGAGGGCGGCGGAGGAGATCGGCGATGGAGGGCAGAGGAGGAGATCGGCGCTGTGAAGAGGACGGCTCTCTTCTTTCGGCGGAGGATCGGCTCTCTCTCTCTCTCTCTCCCTCCCTCCCTCTCACTCCATTTTTCTCACGCCAACAGCAGCAAAGTGATTGTGTGTGCCAACATAAAGACACACACACATATATATATATACACAGGGGTAAAGTAGTAATTTTATTTTAGGGAAAAGTGAGGCGGGGGTCGGGGCTGGGAAATGTATCATCGTCCCCGTCCCAAAAGTCATCGGGGATTCATTTTTAAATACTATCCTCGGCCCGTCGGGGGTATTTTTCAGGGAAAAATCGCTCGAATAGGGGTGTAGACGCGCCCGTGGGCTTCACTCTACAGTTCGGACTCCCTTTTGTGTTACGGTTCTAAATCTGAACCAAAGAGTCCAACTCTGGCAAATCGTTTTGAAGAAAAACAGATTTTTGAAAAGTAGTGCCAAATATGGAATGCTTTGCCAGATACAGAGTCGCCATCTAAATATTTTTTAATGGGGGAATTTAGGAAACCCTGACTCGGTGCCGAAGGCCACGTGTCCGTCATCACCAAATGTCTTGGCTCGGGAGCTTGGGTACGATCAGGGAAGGTCAGCTATGAGCACCCCCTTTCGCCCGGTTCGAAGACCGGCCTCTACTAACCATGATATCCGATTTTGAAAACATTACATGCTCTTATACCGGTTATTAGCCTAGATTTACTACGTTATGCGCGCATCAAAACAAGTATAGACTAGATTGCCTAATTTGGAAATAAGCATTGCATATCCGTTTTCTTTGAAAATGCTTTGGAATTTGCTACTCGTAAGTAGGCTAAAATACGGATTTCAATGAGTTATTCCAACTCAAGCAATCCAACCTCCACCCACAGGCATTCAAACAGTTTATCATATAAGCAACTAGCCACATGGTAAACATGCTGTCATGTTAACATTCACACGCATGCGAGATGCTAAAGCATAAATACTTACATCGTACTCCGTGCCAAAACAATAAACTAGTTAGCAAACATGCATGCCCTAGTTCATGTTAAGTGGCTAATGCGACACAAGCAAAATATGATCTAGACAGGCTCGGCTATCCTAAACATAACATGTGAAATGCTACAATTATCAAGTATTCAATTTGGAAATTGAAATACAATGCGGTTAGCGTGATGTACCGAGCCCGGTGCATGTCAACAAATGCATGGATGCACGCATGCATCATACTGTATGCTAATTTAAATATGCCCTAATCTACCATCGTAAGCGGGTAAATAAAAGGGAAGAAAGACGTGGGGTTGGAAGACATACACACCACTCACACACACTTATTACAGAATTGCTCTCACTCGGAGGGACCGAAAGAATAATACAGTCCGAAAGAATAATACTAAACTAATTATTACAGAACTTCTAATTTAATTAACAAATTAAATGCGAAAGGGAAAAGGCCGCAGCCCCGCCTCGAAATGCGCGAATGATGCATGCTCGGATCCGACTCGCCCGGGAAACCCGTACCATGCCACTGCAGCCTCTGTTTTTACTGCCCTGTCTCTCCAAAAATTGCCAAAGTCCCAGAACACCTTCCTTGCATCCTGCTGTACACCACCGGCTGGAGGAAGTGCCCACCGGCCGGCTATCGGCTTCTTAGGGGGTTATCGGCCACCCATATAGTGCCGGTCGGCACTCTATACTGCCTGTCGGCATAAAATTCCTGCAGAAGACAGTTTTGACAGCAACAGCAGACAGACAGTGCATGGTATGGGCTTTTGAGCATATGTAAGCATAGCCAATGCTTCCTATCATGCATGGGACTCAAGGAAACATGGCCCTTGACCCCCGGGCCATCAATGGCGCATTTCGACGCATGATGGCCTAAGAGGCCAAGTTTGCATTTCAATGTCAAATGCAATGCACACAAACATACAAGGGACCCAACCTCAATCATGGTTGATCAAGAGGTGAGGCAATGCACAACAATGCACATGCAACCTAAGCATGCGAGCTAACACACAAACATGCAATGCAACTACATGGCACACACAATGTACATAACATAACATGCACAACGCATTGAAACATGGCATACACAATGCAAGATGGGCTTACACCAATATGAGATAGCCTCAGCCACACTCACATAGGAGGCCATTAGGTGAAATGAGGCAACCGAAATGCACACAAACATGTCCAATGCATGGACCAATCCTAAGATACAACATGCAACTCTAACAAGGCATGGCAAATGATGAAACATAGCATATAATGGTGCAAGTTTCAGATCTGAAATGGCATTCCAAATGACTCCAAAATGACTCCAAAGCATGCAAACATTCACGTAATGCATTGTTAAGGACTTAAGCACTAAAGCTAGTGAGATGCAATACATTATAAACATGCAAAGCGATGCTCGAATGATGAAGACAGCCACAAACAGTCCTTATGCAGCCCAAAATAATGCTAAAACATGTATGAAATGTAGCCAAAATAAGCTAGCATGCTTGGCTAAATTAGCATGCGATTTTGACTAGCTAGCATGATTTACATGGCAAGTGTATGATGCAAAGCCCAAACAGAAGAAGACCCTTCTACAACACTGATAAGGGACCAAAAATATGACTACTCACAGTAGATGACAGCCCCCAAATCAATATACAAACATGCTAAAGATGCCATGCAAGATTAAGGCCACAAGAGGGCTATAACATGAAGTACATAAAAAATTCACCAAACAGCCAAATACCCTTAATGAAACATGACAAGGGGGTCAAAATATAGCCACTCTCAGTTCTGATCATGGTCGAAAAATAGAAGCAAAATAAGCTAAACAAACATGCAAAAATGGGGACCAAAGAGGGGTAATGAAGCAAGTCATACATAGAGGTCCCCAACAGTGTTGAGCCCTTCTTCAATGTTGAAGAAGGGCTCAAAATAAGCCTATTCACAGTTTATATCATGCCTCAAAACAGACTACAAGATAGGCTAAAAGCTAGTGCAAGATTGGGGAATATAAAGCAACTAACTCACCCTTGAAGAACACTTTGAAGAACAGCCACTCCAGCCACTTTCTTGTGATCAAAACCAGTCCAAAAACTCAAGATCAAGCCCTCCAAGCCCCTCAAGGTCGAAGCAAGGTGTAATGGTGTGTGTGTTGGTGCAAAACTAAGGTAAAAGTGCACTTTTAGGGTCCCAAACACACACCAAGGATGAGAGAGAGGGAGATATAGAGAGAGAGGATGTATATATCAGATGTATAGATATATATGCTCTGGTTTTTGGTTCAAAAGCTCCAACCCTAAGCAATGGAGAAGAAGAGCTCTTATATAGACAAAGAAAAGGCTCTAAGCTTCCCAAGGAAGCTAAATGAAAAGGGGCAAAGGGTGCAAATGGTCCAAGGCTTCTTGGAGAAGCTAAAACAGCTGGCCAAGCTTCTCCAAGAAGCTTGGCCAAAGGGTTCAAGCTTCTAGAAGCAAAAGGGGGTCAAAAGGCTCAAAAGGGTGCAAAATAGCCACATATATGCACGGGGGAGCGTGCTGGTGCATTCCAACTGGCACAGCTGGGATGCACCAGCCTTGGAGGGTGCAAAGGGTGCAAACCGGCCAGAAAAATTGGTCGTCGGCCAAAATAAAGTGCCGGTCGGCACTATTTTCTACCGGTCGGCAAAATAGATTGCCGATAGATGATTCCTAGGTCAAAAAACTGCCGGTGGGTATGCAAATTGAAGCCCCGAAAGTTATCTTTCCAATGGCACAAACCTTGCATCAAAATTCCTCCTATGCAAAAAGTTATGCCTTTTTGGTGAAGCCGCGCAGACTCGATCCAACCGGGATGATGCCCAGCTTCAACCAATCATATCTCCTCCACCCGGACTTGGCTTTGAGAGATTCTTGAGTACAAAGTGAAGCCCCGGAAGTCTTCTTTCCAACGATGGTGGCCTCATAGCTTAACTCCAAGTATGCAATTGAATAAGCCTGATTCAGCGAGGGCCGCTCGACTTTCTTCTACCCGGATTCATGGCGAACTTCTTCTCCAACCTATTTTCTCCCCTCCTCTCCTCTTTTCTTCAACTCCAAACCCCTAAACAAAGTGTTTTGAAGGGTTTGCCTCTCTCCTTGCCGAAGGAATTGAATCTTTGGCCTGCACATCTCTCAACACCGAGCAAACCATCAGTAATGCCCAAGTCTTGAGGGCGGTCAAAAATGGGGTGTCTACAGTTGCCCCTCTTTGACAGAACTCGAAAGTCATAACAATGACGGGAGTGAATGTCAAAGCCCAGAGACGACCCATTTTTGGCAAGGCCGAAGACTTGGACAAACAAACAAAATATAAATAGATAAATGGTTGTACCCGCAGGCTGCCTACGTATCCCTTTGCAAGGAATCAAACCAGCGTAGTTCGGGGGCAGGATGCAAATGATATGCAGGAAGACTTTGATAATTGGACTTACACGCGACGCAAAGCCGGTTTGAAAATTGGACTTATACGCTACGCGAAGCCAGTTTGAAAATCCAAGATTTATGCAAAAACACAGTGTGCACAAGACAATGTGATGCAGAGTGAATGCACAAAACAATGCTAAGGAGATGCACAAAACAGTGCGAAGCAGGTTGGATTGCACAAGATAGTGCGCTAACAAGATGCACAAAACAGTGCAATGCAAGAGTGAATGCACAAAACAGTTCTGTACAAGTGCACAAGAGAGTGCGATGTGGTATAGATGCACAAAACAGTGCGATGCGCAAAATAGCGCGAATGAAATGTAATGCACTAACAAGTGCAGGTAAGGTGCGCAAGATAGCGCGATAAAATGCACGTACAATGCAAGTAAAGTGCACAAAATAGTGCGATGCGCAAAATAGCGCGAATGAAACAATGTAATGCACAAAACAGTGCGATGCGCAAGAAAGCGCGAAAGTAAATTGCACAGAACAGTGCGATACGCTAAACAGCGCGAGTGCGATGGAATGCACAAGATAGTGCGAGTGAGATATAGCATGTCAGTGCACAAGATAGTGCGATGCGCAAGAAAGCGCGAGTGCACAAGACAGTGCGATTGAGGTGCGCAAGATAGCGCGAATGAGGCGATGCACAAGATAGTGCGATGCGCAAAATAGCGTGAATGGGACGTAATGTAAAATGTAATGAGATGCACAAAATAGCGCGATGCGCAAAATAGCGCGAATGAAATGTAATGCACAAGACAGTGCGATGGAGGTGCGCAAGATAGCGCGAAGATGTGATGCACAAAACAGTGCGATACGCTAAACAGCGCGAGTGCGATGGAATGCACAAGATAGTGTGATACGCTAAACAGCGCGAGTGAGATACAGCCACAAGATGCACATGACAGTGCAAGTGAGATACAAAGTGTAAGTGCACAAGATAGTGCGAGTGAGATAAAATGCACAAGAGAGTGCGATGAAATGCAACTTCTATGCAAGTATGGGGGCATTTTCCATGCAATATTGAAAGCAAGCATATTCTATGCATGAAACAAGCAAAGCATATTCTATGCGGAATCGAAAGCAAGCGTATCATAACGATGTGCGGCACGCATGCAACAACAATGTATATGAAAGTTCACATTCTATGCAATAGAGGAGCATCAAATATGTACTCTGGTGCCTCTGATTTGCCTCTTAGAGGACTTTGCAACACACTCAGCTCGAAAAGGGTACACCCTGTTCATATTGGCAAGAGATAACATCTGCTGCTGCTTTAATTGCCGTTCTGACTTGAAGCAGGCTTACACTTGAGGCAGAGGCGCACTCATACTTCGGTAGCATTGACAAGGCCTGAAGAGGTACATCCGGAGTACAATCACGGAATTTGCTGAAGGTGAAACACACTCAGATGCTTCAATTTTCCCTCTTTTCTTTTGCTTTGTAGTCTGGAACCCCTATTGCTTCAGATAGGTCCGGGTTTTACTGTTCTCACATGATCTGGGTTGAACCCTGCGGTTTTATGAAAGAACAAATACTGTTTTGCACAAATGTGGGGAATGGCACAACACTCTGAGCACACCACAAATCATTTTTGAAATTTGAGAAAATGAGTTTTCGACCGGGTATTGAGCCTACAACTGAACACAGCGAAAAAGACTCAATAACGGAAAACAAAAGGTAACAACCTAAACACAAACACAGACACTTGAAACTCAAAACAAGAATCAAGACAGACAAAAGACACAACACTCAGACGTGCACAGGGAGCCTGTTTCACCGGGTATTGTTTCCCACCCTTTCTCATTTGTGATTCTCACATCACTCGGCCCTCAAGCTCGGTTTTTCTCTCGAAGCCCTTTTCTCACTTTTTCTCTCAACGCACACCTCTCTATTCTTCAATCCCTCATTTTTCATCCCTCCCCTGGGTGGTTGATGGATAGATATGAAGTTGTGAGCTCTTGCCCCTAGCATCCTGCTAGATTTTTGTTCACAATAGTGAGTTTCTCCCATAGATGAGGAAGTGGAAGATCTTGATCCATTCCGGTTTGTGCTTCGCACTTGGCTTGATACCTCGTTGCTTGGAGGATGAGAGAGCTTTCAGCCCTTCATTGTTAGCTTCAGTTGTGCCCTCTTCTGGCAGGTAGATTGCCTTCTTGGCGAGTATGTTGAAAATGGGGAAAAGACAGGAAGCCTGACTCAACTGTGCCCCTAGTTCATTAGTTTGACCATTTTTGTTTTGGTTTTCTACTAAAACCATTTTGACCAACATGAGAGTTAGATTAACATGCTTGTTTGATTTTCTGATTTGAAATCAGGCAAGTCAGGCTATGAGCACTGAAAATTTTCCTTTTTTAGGTCCAAGAAATGGTCCAGTTTTGGAAAAATGGAATAATTTTTGAGAGAAAATTAGTCAACCTCAGTAAAAATTCTCAAAAACTATTTTTGCAAACGGCCAATGCAACAAGCACGGAACCTACTCTTGAGATGCGCAACCTCGGATCCATAAGCAATGGAAAATTGCCCCTTGTCTGAAGGACACTGCATGGCAACGGAAAGTTGCCCCTTGTTTGAATGGCACCACAGTGCATTGAATGGCAACGGAAAGTTGCCCCTTGTCTAAATGGCACCGCAGCGTATTGAAGTCAGTCTTCAGAGTGATGAATGCAACCAAACTCTCGGATACAGAGAAGGCGAAGATGATCAAAACCATTACATGGACACAATTGAATTTGAAGTGTTTTATGGCTGGACTTCAGAGTGAAGTTGCCTACGTATCCCAAACATGGGAATCAAGCCTTACGTAGTTCGGGGTTAAGGTACACTCAGGTATTTAACCTCTCCTTTTATGCTCTAACTTTTGCCAAGGCACCTGTTGCAGGTTTTCAACCTTGCGAGCTTTGTTTTTCTTTTTTTTTATATTCTTTTCATTCCTTTTTCTTCTTTTTTTTTTCATTTTTCTTTTTCTTTTCTTTTTGCATTTTTTTTGTATATTTTTTGTCTCGCTCTAACTTTTGCCTGGGTCGCCCTTCTGGGTTTTCGACCCAGCGAGCCTCTCAAAGTGTAAAAGTGTAGCTTGGTTCATGCCAAATGGTTGTAAGGTTTTAAGGCCATCCGTATCCAGGAGAGTGGCTGTTGATTTGCAAGAGGACTCATCTTCGGCTCTTCGAGTACCTCTGACATCTTTGCCCCTAGTTCGAAGGGTACTTCTGTTCTAGCTTTGCAAGCTTCTTCTGAACTTCTGATCTTCTTGATCCAACTTTCCTGGCCTCTTGTTCGAGGGCTGCTTCAAATCTGGCCACACAGGCCTTACATCATGATTGACCTCTGAACATTCTGAATCTAAGTTCAAGGTTTGAAAGTAAGGGGTTGAGTCTCGAGGCTGAGAGCGATCCTAGGTTGCACAATCTCAAGAGCGATTCCACACAGGTCTTCGTAGGACCGCGCAAAATATCTTTTGAAAGTTTTTAAGAAAGCGACAAATCGCTCGCGCTGAAGACAGTGTAGAACCAATCTGGATCAAAGCTAGGGTCCTTCTCAGTACTCACACTAACAAGCATGATTTCATTCATTAAGGGCTTAGCATGCCTCTCTTTCTCTCAGTTGATCAAATTTTTGCAAATCCCGAGGAATTCCTTCCTCTTCGTTTTCACCACAGTGTTTGAAAAAGTTTTGAAAAACTCAGGTCATTACATTGACTTCAAGGCACAGAAAAGACAGAGTTCTTAATCAAATACTGTCATCTCATTTAGGATTTCTGGCACAACTGGCACATGGCAGAAGCAAACACAAGAGTGTGAAAATCATCGCTGTTCCATTCAGATCTGTTGGTGTAACCGGCTCCCGGCAGAAACAGACTCAAAAGAAAATGAAAAGACAAACACAAAACAAGCAAGTGATGTCCGAGGTAACACTCCCGGAATCACCTGACTCTAACAAAACAGGACTGACTCAATACAACAAGATAGACCCGACTGACTCAGTATGAAAAGACTGACTCAATACAAAATGACAAGACTGACCCAATACCCAAGTCAGAAAGTACAAAATTAGCATTCGCAAATGCTCAAAACAGTGCTTGCTAAACGCCACATCCGGAGTAAACTGAGTGCCGCCCGCAGGTGGTTCATCCCCTGATCATATGGTCACATTATTCCCCGCAAGTTCATTGATCAAGTGCCGATAGACTTTGCAAGACTGGCACGGCAATGATCCTGTTGTCGATCAGATTTTGTATTTCGTGACAAAGACGAAGGCACATGTCAGTGTCATGGCCAGCTCGCTGATGGAAGGCACAGTAGTCAGCTGGGTTATGTGAGGGAGGGGGTTTCTTTGGTAATGGTTGTGGCTCCAGGGGCTTCAGATACCCCTTTCTAATCAGGACCCTCAAGGCCGCTGATAGAGACATGTACAGTGGGGTGAACACCCTCTGGCCCCGAGGTAGATAGTCCGAAGTTCGGGGGTTTGAAGAAGATGCGCCAACAAAGGGGTCGGCAGGTGCTGGCTGGGTTTGCTGATCTTTTCCGGGAGTAGGGTTAGAGCTGAAAGGAACATTCCTAGCAAGACGGCCCTTTTCCCGGCCTACCCCTCGATTCAAACTGCTCTCACTCTGAACGGCAAAAGTGCCATCCACGATCGTTGCAACGACTGCTAGTACTTGCTGTTTGTTCAGTCCTTCGGCTTTCCAAGCCTCAACAGCCCACTGAAGATGTTCATGGGGACTAATGCTTGCCCCTGGCTTGTTCTTATCACTGGCCTCCACTTTGCTAAAAGATTGGCCTTCTTTCGACGCAACCCGTCCCAAGGTTGGGGAGCCTTTTGACATGAACTCCCTGGTATGTGATGTGGTTGATGACGGAGCCAAAACTCCAAAGGTTAGATCTGCCACAGTTCTCTGAAGATCTTCGATCATCCTCATCAGCTCAGAAGTAGTGGGCTCACAGGTTTGAGATGATTGGGATTCAGGTGCATCCATCATGCACAAGTCCGTGCTTTCTGGAATGAACACCGCAGGCTTGGGCAGATGGGCTGGGGTGATGTATACGCTGGGGTCGTAAGGGACGGCCAGTGTGTGGATTAGATTGAGATGTGGATGAGGTATTTGGTCATTGGGGTCTGAAGGTGGAGCTATCGTTTGGTTGTCAATGAGATTTTGGATCTCATGACGAAGGCGGTAGCAACGGTCGGTGCCATGACCGCGCTGCTGATGGTACATACAGTACTTGGAAGGGTTATGTCTGGCTGGGAGTGGGTCAGGAAGAGGTTGAGGATCGAGGGGTTTGAGATGCCCTCTTTCCATCAAGACTTTTAGTGCGCTAGTCAAGCTCATATAGAGGGGGGTGAAAGTTCTGCCCTGAGCTCGGGCTGGGCCGGCTGTTTGTAGGCTTGGTTTGGCAAAAGGGTCGGTTGTGGCAACTGTATTGATTTCGGTGGGTTTGGGAATAGCGCTACTACGAGCATTGGTATTCCCTGAAATCACCCTCCTTGTCGGTTCACTTGTTCTGGGAATGATCCCACTGTTGAACGCATTCTCGATCTGAACCCCTAGTTCATGCAAACTTTTAAAAGTGAATAACGGAGCGACTATCAACTTTTGCAACATATCATGTTCAAGGTTTAGCACCATCATTTGCACTTGATCCCTCTCAGAAGGTCGATCTGTCATCTGTGCTGCCTTTGCTCTCCACCTCGCAACAAATTCCACAAAAGGCTCTGTTGGGTTCTGGCGGGTGACTTCAAGATCACGGGTTGTGACCTCAATCTGTGTGTTGTAGGAGTATTGCTCACTGAAGGCCTCAGTCATCTCTTCCCAATTCTGTTTCACAGAGTTCTCCAGTTTCGTATACCAGATTGCGGCTATCCCAGACAAGGTTCGGCCGAATAGTGCCAATTTCTGGGCTGTGGTCAAACCCATTGGTCTCAGAATATCAGAAAACAGGTGGAGGTGCACCGTTGGGTCTCTAGAGCCATCGAATCGATCAATATGTGGCATCTTGAACTGATCCGGTAATGTCACCATTGAGTCGGTATAACCATCCTCTATATCAGGAATAGAGTGGGCCCCCTGAGACTTTTTAAACAATTTCTCAAGCTTGCTCACTTTTAATGCTGTGGGGTCCGTCTTGAACTCAAAGGGAGAGTCCGGTACATTGGTAGGTGTTTTGGATTGCTGGGGTAAAATTGGGGGCGGAGCCGGCCCTACCGGAATGTCCGTACCTTCCTGGACATTGGGTGTTTCCCCGGGTGTCTGAACCCCTGGTGGTGGGGGAGCTTGATGCGAAGCAGATGCTCCGGTTTGTTGCTCTAGCCTGGCAATTGTCTCTGCCTGTTGGGCTATGACCACAGCCCGTTGCTTGGCGAATTCTGCTTGACAGACAGCGTCTTGCTGCATGGTTTTCATACTATCCTGGAGTTGGCGCACCATCTCTTCCAGACTCGACATATTGTCCTGATCTAACTGAGCAACCGGTATATCTGTGTCTGCAGTAGGCTCGGAAATCTCAACCCGACTGCTCAAAGATCACTGATCTGGTAGCTGTGTACTGGTGGTCTATGCCTGACTAGCCTTCTCTGGCCCTGATTACCCTTGAACTGAGTTTCTGACCTGACAAAGTCTATCAGCACAAATCCAATGTTCCTGGGGGATAGTGGAGCCTTCTGAAGCTATGATTCCAGGACTACCTAGCAAAAGAGAAAACAGACAGCATCTCAGCTCAACCTCACTGGAACGGATACGAGCAAAGCTGAATGACTGTATTCTATTACTGATCACTGTTCCCCGAAATCACTGCCCCAAATCTGAATCTGATACCCGCGGATATAACTGATTCCAAAATACTGTACTGGTGCCCTCAGGCTAGATATTAAAACTCGCAAACTGATGTGCGCATTCCCTGTAGAGATACACTCTAAAAGCACATAACATGTAAAAGAGAGCCAATACACCCCTATGTTGGGGCATGGTTTCCCTGTCCTATTTTGTCAGGAGCTAGGGTTTCACTACGCACACAGCGGTTTCAAACAATCTAACATCGGGTAAGCAACCTGTCCTAGTTTGGAATGGTCACTATGGATTCCGAATATGCACTAGGTCGAATGGTCAAAAAGGGTGCCCCGGTAAAATCGGGGTTTGTGTTCCCATACTGGCAGAGCCCGCAACCGGTCAGCCTTATGGTCATGCCTTGACAAGACAAGCCTCCAGCAAACCACTCAGGAATAGCAGATGGCCAACACGGTGTCCTAGGCGCACCAATGCATATGTAATGCAAAGAAACACATAAGTGTAGTCAAAACAGAATATCACGAGTTTGAGTCAAGCTCTCTAAAATCCCCAGCAGAGTCGCCAGAAACTGTAGACGCGCCCGTGGGCTTCACTCTACAGTTCGGACTCCCTTTTGTGTTGCGGTTCTAAATCTGAACCAAAGAGTCCAACTCTGGCAAATCGTTTTGAAGAAAAACAAAATTTTGAAAAGTAGTGCCAAATATGGAATGCTTTGCCAGATACAGAGTCGCCACCTAAATATTTTTTAATGGGGGAATTTAGGAAATCCTGACTCGGTGCCGAAGGCCACGTGTCCGTCATCACCAAATGTCTTGGCTCGGGAGCTTGGGTACGATCAGGGAAGGTCAGCTATGAGCACCCCCTTTCGCCCGGTTCGAAGACCGGCCTCTACTAACCATGATATCCGATTTTGAAAACATTACATGCTCTTATACCGGTTATTAGCCTAGATTTACTACGTTATGCGCGCAGCAAAACAAGTATAGACTAGATTGCCTAATTTGGAAATAAGCATTGCATATCCGTTTTCTTTGAAAATGCTTTGGAATTTGCTACTCGTAAGTAGGCTAAAATACGGATTTCAATGAGTTATTCCAACTCAAGCAATCCAACCTCCACCCACAGGCATTCAAACAGTTTATCATATAAGCAACTAGCCACATGGTAAACATGCTGTCATGTTAACATTCACACGCATGCGAGATGCTAAAGCATAAATACTTACATCGTACTCCGTGCCAAAACAATAAACTAGTTAGCAAACATGCATGCCCTAGTTCATGTTAAGTGGCTAATGCGACACAAGCAAAATATGATCTAGACAGGCTCGGCTATCCTAAACATAACATGTGAAATGCTACAATTATCAAGTATTCAATTTGGAAATTGAAATACAATGCGGTTAGCGTGATGTACCGAGCCCGGTGCATGTCAACAAATGCATGGATGCACGCATGCATCATACTGTATGCTAATTTAAATATGCCCTAATCTACCATCGTAAGCGGGTAAATAAAAGGGAAGAAAGACGTGGGGTTGGAAGACATACACACCACTCACACACACTTATTACAGAATTGCTCTCACTCGGAGGGACCGAAAGAATAATACAGTCCGAAAGAATAATACTAAACTAATTATTACAGAACTTCTAATTTAATTAACAAATTAAATGCGAAAGGGAAAAGGCCGCAGCCCCGCCTCGAAATGCGCGAATGATGCATGCTCGGATCCGACTCGCCCGGGAAACCCGTACCATGCCACTGCAGCCTCTGTTTTTACTGCCCTGTCTCTCCAAAAATTGCCAAAGTCCCAGAACACCTTCCTTGCATCCTGCTGTACACCACCGGCTGGAGGAAGTGCCCACCGGCCGGCTAAAATTTCCATCGGCTTCTTAGGGGGTTATCGGCCACCCATATAGTGCCGGTCGGCACTCTATACTGCCGGTCGGCATAAAATTCCTGCAGAAGACAGTTTTGACAGCAACAGCAGACAGACAGTGCATGGTATGGGCTTTTGAGCATATGTAAGCATAGCCAATGCTTCCTATCATGCATGGGACTCAAGGAAACATGGCCCTTGACCCCCGGGCCATCAATGGCGCATTTCGACGCATGATGGCCTAAGAGGCCAAGTTTGCATTTCAATGTCAAATGCAATGCACACAAACATACAAGGGACCCAACCTCAATCATGGTTGATCAAGAGGTGAGGCAATGCACAACAATGCACATGCAACCTAAGCATGCGAGCTAACACACAAACATGCAATGCAACTACATGGCACACACAATGTACATAACATAACATGCACAACGCATTGAAACATGGCATACACAATGCAAGATGGGCTTACACCAATATGAGATAGCCTCAGCCACACTCACATAGGAGGCCATTAGGTGAAATGAGGCAACCGAAATGCACACAAACATGTCCAATGCATGGACCAATCCTAAGATACAACATGCAACTCTAACAAGGCATGGCAAATGATGAAACATAGCATATAATGGTGCAAGTTTCAGATCTGAAATGGCATGCCAAATGACTCCAAAATGACTCCAAAGCATGCAAACATTCACGTAATGCATTGTTAAGGACTTAAGCACTAAAGCTAGTGAGATGCAATACATTATAAACATGCAAAGCGATGCTCGAATGATGAAGACAGCCACAAACAGTCCTTATGCAGCCCAAAATAATGCTAAAACATGTATGAAATGTAGCCAAAATAAGCTAGCATGCTTGGCTAAATTAGCATGCGATTTTGACTAGCTAGCATGATTTACATGGCAAGTGTATGATGCAAAGCCCAAACAGAAGAAGACCCTTCTACAACACTGATAAGGGACCAAAAATATGACTACTCACAGTAGATGACAGCCCCCAAATCAATATACAAACATGCTAAAGATGCCATGCAAGATTAAGGCCACAAGAGGGCTATAACATGAAGTACATAAAAAATTCACCAAACAGCCAAATACCCTTAATGAAACATGACAAGGGGGTCAAAATATAGCCACTCTCAGTTCTGATCATGGTCGAAAAATAGAAGCAAAATAAGCTAAACAAACATGCAAAAATGGGGACCAAAGAGGGGTAATGAAGCAAGTCATACATAGAGGTCCCCAACAGTGTTGAGCCCTTCTTCAATGTTGAAGAAGGGCTCAAAATAAGCCTATTCACAGTTTATATCATGCCTCAAAACAGACTACAAGATAGGCTAAAAGCTAGTGCAAGATTGGGGAATATAAAGCAACTAACTCACCCTTGAAGAACACTTTGAAGAACAGCCACTCCAGCCACTTTCTTGTGATCAAAACCAGTCCAAAAACTCAAGATCAAGCCCTCCAAGCCCCTCAAGGTCGAAGCAAGGTGTAATGGTGTGTGTGTTGGTGCAAAACTAAGGTAAAAGTGCACTTTTAGGGTCCCAAACACACACCAAGGATGAGAGAGAGGGAGATATAGAGAGAGAGGATGTATATATCAGATGTATAGATATATATGCTCTGGTTTTTGGTTCAAAAGCTCCAACCCTAAGCAATGGAGAAGAAGAGCTCTTATATAGACAAAGAAAAGGCTCTAAGCTTCCCAAGGAAGCTAAATGAAAAGGGGCAAAGGGTGCAAATGGTCCAAGGCTTCTTGGAGAAGCTAAAACAGCTGGCCAAGCTTCTCCAAGAAGCTTGGCCAAAGGGTTCAAGCTTCTAGAAGCAAAAGGGGGTCAAAAGGCTCAAAAGGGTGCAAAATAGCCACATATATGCACGGGGGAGCGTGCTGGTGCATTCCAACTGGCACAGCTGGGATGCACCAGCCTTGGAGGGTGCAAAGGGTGCAAACCGGCCAGAAAAATTGGTCGTCGGCCAAAATAAAGTGCCGGTCGGCACTATTTTCTACCGGTCGGCAAAATAGATTGCCGATAGATGATTCCTAGGTCAAAAAACTGCCGGTGGGTATGCAAATTGAAGCCCCGAAAGTTATCTTTCCAATGGCACAAACCTTGCATCAAAATTCCTCCTATGCAAAAAGTTATGCCCTTTTTGGTGAAGCCGCGCAGACTCGATCCAACCGGGATGATGCCCAGCTTCAACCAATCATATCTCCTCCACCCGGACTTGGCTTTGAGAGATTCTTGAGTACAAAGTGAAGCCCCGGAAGTCTTCTTTCCAACGATGGTGTCCTCATAGCTTAACTCCAAGTATGCAATTGAATAAGCCTGATTCAGCGAGGGCCGCTCGACTTTCTTCTACCCGGATTCATGGCGAACTTCTTCTCCAACCTATTTTCTCCCCTCCTCCCTCTTTTCTTCAACTCCAAACCCCTAAACAAAGTGTTTTGAAGGGTTTGCCTCTCTCCTTGCCGAAGGAATTGAATCTTTGGCCTGCACATCTCTCAACACCGAGCAAACCATCAGTAATGCCCAAGTCTTGAGGGCGGTCAAAAATGGGATGTCTACAAGGGGTCGGGGAGGCAGGTCCCCGTCGGGCCGGGTTTAAATTGCCATCCTTAGTCGTTGATTCGACGTAGATGTTGTGGATTCAACATCAAGCTGATCAATTCTGAGTGGAAGGCGGTGGTGAAAGAGATACAGATTGTTGAAAACAAATTGATTGCGTTTGGGTAATTTGTTTTGATAAATTTGTATTCTTTCTTTCTTTCATAGTAGATTGATTAGTGGCATTTCGCCCATGATTTTTTTAATCACAATTGGAGGTGCTCCAATTGTGGTTTTTCTACGTAAAATTTGGTTATGTCGATTTATTAATTTTGGAGCAACAATCTAAATCAGTTTCATATGTGCTAGATGATTTAGATTGTTAGTTTTAATTGTTTTGGGATTGTTGCAATTAATCTTGATCTAATCACGAATCTCTTAGGTTTTTCAATTGGTATCAGAGCAGGTCACTCTTTGTTTTTATCAAAACTATAGGAGTGTGATTTAGTGTGATTGGTGATATGGATTCAATTCGCAAAGGTAACTCGACCCATAGACCTCTGTTACTTGATGGTACAAACTATTGTTATTGGAAAGTTCGTATGAGGGCGTCTTTAAAATCTATTGATGCGAAAGTTTGGCACTGTGTGATCTATGGGTGGAGTGAACCCATTGTCACCATTGATGGTGTTGATATTCCCAAACCTCTTGATAAATGTGATGCATTCGACTATCAAAACTCGAGTTGGAACAATAAGGCTCTTAATTCCCTCTTTTGCTTCGTCACACCTAAAGAGTTTCGTCATATTTGCATGTGTGAGGTAGCAAAAGAGGCGTGAGACATTCTTGAAACTATTCACGAGGGTACTACTGCTGTTAGAAGGTCAAAACTTCAACATCTCACCTCTTCCTTTGAAACTCTTTTTATGCGTGATGATGAGACGTTTGATGATTTTTATGCTAAACTTAGTGACATCGCGAATTCCTATTTCACACTCAGTGAAAAAAAATCCTAAAGCTAAGGTTGTTGGAAAAATTTTGAGGTTTTTACCCGAGAGGTTCCAATCAAAAGTGATAGCTATTGAGGAGGCTCAGGATGTTGATACCCTCAAGCTTGATCAGTTGGTTGGAAACTTGTAGACTTATGAAGCCCACTAAATTTCTAAGAAAAAACAAAAAGATAGTGTGGCTTTTTCCAGTGCTCATGAGACTGCTAAGACCTCTGAGGTTGAGTTTGATCTAGAGTCTGAAATAACGGCGATGTTTACAAACAATTCAAAAAATTTATAAAGAAAAAGAAGCCTAATTTTAAGGACTCTAGTTCAAAAGATAAGGGTAATGAAAAAATCAAAAGTTTTCCACCTAAAGTTGCTCCAAAAATTGAGAAGAAGATTGTGAAGGGGCAAGGTGTCAAGTGTTACGAATGTCAAGGATTTGGTCATATTGCTCTTGAATGCCCATCGAAAAAGAACCAAAAGAAAGTCTATACAGTGACTTGGGATGATGAAAGCAGGTCAGAGTAAGAACCATGAAGAAACCGAATCCAGTGAAGACGGAGATAGTACCTATATGGCATTCTGGTCTACTGTAAGTCAACCTCCTCCAAAGCCAGTTAAGTTTGCTCATGGTCAGAGTTTGCACCATGCTTCTACCTTTGATGGGAGTGATTACTTATTTTGGAAGATTCGAATGAGGATGTTTCTTAGAGCTTATGACCTTGAAGGCTGGCAAGCAATTGAAGAGGATGTTGAAAGTGCTGATAATTTAAGCAATCATAGAGTTTTGATTACCATCCGTAAAGTAATTTCTGAAGAAGAACAACAGCAGATTGCTCACTGCACAAAGGCCAAAGATGCATGGGACATTCTGAGTCAAGTCTATGAAAGAGAAGAGTGATCTTCACAACCATCCATCAACCTTCATGCTCTAGTTGCTTGACTGGATGAGATCGAGAAGGAAGAAAAGCAAAACAAAGATGATGAAACCTCGGAAGACAATGATGAAATTGATGGTGATGGTGATGATGGTGATGACCTACAACAAGCTTATGAAAAGCTTTACAATGAATCTCTAAATCTGTCCAAGATCAATGATAAACTCATTCTCAAGCTCAAAGCATGTAAAAGCGAGAATGTCAAGCTAAAGAGAGAGATTGCAACAACAAAAAAGGATGCCATCAAGATCTCAAATGACAAGCAAGACCTTTGTGAAAAACTTTTATCTTGTAAGACCGAAAGGAATGAACTTCTGAAAATCTATGCCACATATGAAGAGAAGATTGAAATCCTTAAGATGTCACAAGCTGCATTGGAAGAGATGGTTGGTCAGAAAGAGGAAGAACTCAAAGATCCTAGGGCCACGATTGATATATGGAACAAAGGGTCAAAGACACTCGAAGACATCCTTGGGTCTTAACAAATAAGTTGTGACAAAAGTGTGATAGGCAATGGTGATACAACCGTTCAAAAGGGACAGGCCTCTACATTACATGACCTGAAGACTCAAGCAAAAGGAAAGCTCAAGGGTGATCCCTCTCTTCATCAACCTAAAGGGGGTAAGATCAATAAAAGGGAGATAAAACCTGTTTTTGTTTGTCATTATTGTGGTAGGTATGGCCTCATTTGTCCTTATTGTTATGAGTTATTTGGTAAGGTGTCTCAAAACTTTAGAAATTCTAATACTTCTTGGGTTAGGAGACAACTTTACATGTCTATGCAGAGCACTAAGGTTCATGAGGGTGTTCACTACGCTAAGACATTTACCAAGACTGTCAGTTCTGCTTTTGTTAAGAGCAAATAGATATGGGTGAAAAAGAGTGACTTGTTTTGTTGTTCACACTGCACTGAAAGTACGTGACTCGCACATGTGGTATTTTGATAGTGGGTGCTCTCGTCACATGTCTGGTGACAAATCCTACTTTACATCTCTTGACAAATATGAAGGAGGAATGGTAATCTTTGGAGGTGGTAGCACTTCTAGAGTCATTGGTAAGGGCTCTATAAGTGTGGCTGGTCTTCCTAAGCTTGAAAATGTCTTACTTGTTGATGGCCTTAAAGCTAATCTTTTGAGCATTAGTCAAATGTGTGATTCCCATCATGAAGTATTATTTTCAAAAAATAAATGTGAAAGTTTGGATAAGAAGGGAAATACTGTCATGCATGGGGTTCACACATCTGATAATTGCTATGGGATTGTTACCACTAATGATCTTATATGTAACTCAGCCGTCATAAATAACCTTGACCCGTGGCATCAAAGATTAGGTCACATGAATTTCAAAGACCTAACCAAGATAGCCAACAAAGAGCTTGTGAGAGGAGTACCAAAAATGGGTAAGAATGCGAACCATGTGTGTAGACCATGTTAACTTGGGAAGCAAACTCGTGCCCTTCATAAAAAGGTGAACAGTTTCACAACCAAACGTCCTCTTGAACTTGTTCATATGGATCTTATAGAATCCACTCCCACTGAAAGCATTAGAGGTAAAAGATATATTTTTTTAATTGTTGATGATTACATTCGCTTTTCATGGGTTAATTTTTTAAGAGAAAAATCTAATATGTTTGATGCTTTCCAAGCCTTAGTCCTTAAAATCCAAAATGAATAGGGTGTTTCTATTGGGCGTATCATAAGAATCTGAACTGATCATGGTCGTGAATTTGAAAATAGTTCGTTTTTGGATTTTTGTGATATGGATGGTATTAAGCATGAGTTTTCTGCATCGATTACTCCACAGCAAAATAAAGTTGTTGAGAGAAAGAACAGGGTAGTTTAAGAGTTGGCTAGGGTCATGCTCCTTACCAAGAAAGTTCCTTCTAAGTTCTAGGTTGAAGCCTTAAATACCGCTATTTATGTTGTGAATCGTGTGTATTTAAGGCCCGACACTTTACAAGCTCCATATGAATTGTGGAAAGGGTTGAAACCTAATGTAAAATATTTCAATACTTTTGGGAGTAAATGTTACATTTTCAAAGATAGAGAGCCTTTGGGCCAATTTGACTTCCGAAGTGATGGAAGTATTTTTCTAGGATATTCAACTACTAGTAGAGCTTTTCGCATCTATAACCTGTGTCATGACCCGAACTCGCCCCTATGGATTAAGATCACAAATGGCCAGTAATCAAGAGATTACCTACAACCTCAAACCTGAGTAAACATACCTCAATATAAATAAGGGGCTAAAATGGAAGCAAATTTAAAAATTTCGTCCAATGAGCTGTGCTTATATGGCATAGCAGCATTATTCCAAAAGCATTCTGTCACGACCCGAACCCGCCCCCGTGGTTAAGGACGTAACCGGCCAGTCATCATGAGATTACCTGCGGCCTCAAACCAAACCAAACATATTTTAACAGAGTTAATGGGGCCAAGCGGAAGCAATTTAAAACTTTGTCCATAGAGCCGTGCTTATATGCACATCAAAACAAACCATACATATGCACGTTAATAACTCACAACAGAAACATAGTACCAAAAAGTTCTGCACAACAGGATCATTCGAGCCTAAGTCAACCCATCTCAACTATATACAGATATACACAAAGTCCTCGCCCACATGACAAAATATAATACATAACAAAATGGCAAAGACGGGTCTCGTACGTGAGACACAATGGCTGACTCTCCAAAACCTTTGTTGTTCCTGACAGACTTCACTGGGGCTGGGTTTGGACTTCCCTTGGCTCACTTACAAACACATGAATGAGCGTGAGCGATAGCCCAGTGAATAATATCAAATACAGAAGTTATACAAACGATATGTAGAACAACATGCTCCAAACGGCCTTGGGCCCAATTCATATTTCTATTTAACATATATATACATAATTTAGGTCAAGTGACTGTGGTTCCAAACATACTGGCCTTTGGCCCATTTATCTTTCCACAACAAACTGGCCCTTGGCTCATTCAGACTTTCGTTCATGTCAAAACGGCCTCTGGCCCATTCTATTATTTAGATCGAACTGTTATTCGTATCAAACTATTACTTATATCAAACTATCATTCGTGTCAAACTATTATTTATGTCAAACTATCATTCGTGTCAAACTGGCCTTTGGTCCACTCAAGTGACAAACTGGCCTTTGGCCCATTTAAATGACAAACTGGCCTTTGGCCCATTCAGACTTTCATTCACGACAGAACGGCCTCTAGCCCATTCATTTATGTCAAAACGGCCTTTGGCCCATTCATTTGTGTCAAAACGACATTCGGTCCATTCATTTATGTCAAAACGACCTTCGGTCCATTCATTTATGCCAAAACGACCTTCGGTCCATTCATTTATATCAAACCGGCTCATAGGCCTTTCATATCAAACTGTGTCCACCATTCAAATTAATGAACTTTACAAAACTTACATAGAAGTAGCCATTGGACAATAACATATGTAAGATATTACTCACTGTGATCGGTTGGTTGTATTTCCCTGGAGCTTGACCCTACATATCACATAACACATATGGGTCACAAATAATTCAATCTGTTCTTTAATTCACATATTCCTCTTTAGGCTTCATTCTTATTTCTTTAACTCATTTACAATGCTTAACATATGTCTAAGAGTGCTTGCAAGTGAAAGAGAACGGAAAACGAAACACAGAACGCGTAGACAAAAATTTCAGAAAACAGGGTCCCCGCTCGAGCGGACCCTATAGGCCTGCAAAAGTGCTGGTTGCATCAAAAATACGCTCGAGCGTTAAATAGGGCGCTCGAGCGGAAGGCCTGTCAAAATAGCTCCCCCGCTCGAGCGTGAATTACCCCGCTCGAGCGGACATCAAGTCTGCAAAAAGTACTGGGAGCACGCATTTCCCGCTCGAGCGGCAGGTTCCACGCTCGAGCGGACCTCAAAATTCTAGAAAACCCAGAATTGTGTTCTTGAACTTCATTTCGACTTTCAACCAACAATTTATGCATGTTATGGCTCAAATTACTCATAGACATGTACTAACATGGTACAAGCATAATTTACAACATATTGAAGCTCAATTTCATAATTTATTTGCATGCATGTCCCAAAATATCACAACCTCATCACCAACATGCTCAAATTCAAACATTCAAGACTTATACTCCCATGATTTGTACATGCATGCCCTTTTTGACTTCATATTCACTTCAAATAATGCAATTAGTGCTCATTCCCATAAAATTTAACAAAGACATGCTTGCATGTGGGATTACACTACCAATCTTTCACAATTTCACAAATTACATGCTAGATTTGTGATTCCATGGGAGTTCATTACATGCATGCACATATCAAGCCTCAATTTCAACAAAGTGAACTCAAATCATGCTCTTGATCACAAACAACCCTTGAACACACAAGATTACACATTAAACTCATGAATTCAAGAATCAATGCTTACCTAGAGGCTCAATTCTCTCAATTTATGGTCCAATTTAGAGTTGGCCTTCAAATTCCAAGCCTTCAAAATCAAACTCTCAATTTCTTTCACCCTCTTCCTCTTAGCCGACCCTCTCTCCTTCTTTGAGTCCAAAAATCAGCCAAAATGCACTAAGGGAAGAAATTTGAGGGTGTAGAGTCTTTACAACATAACCCACTAACTATTATTTAATAATATTAAATAGTTGGGCACTAAATCATCAATATTAATCTGATTAATTTGATTCAAATCAATTTTCAATTAAATTCCACCGCAGGCTCTAAAAATTACGCTAATCACAATGGCGCAATCAATTTTGGGTTCCGTGGCCGATAAGGCCTTCAATTTAATTTCCAAAGCAGATAATCAAACAGATATTCCTACGGTGAACAGATAGAAATTCAAAATCACATATTTTCACATAATGGCACACAAAATTATATTAACCACACAATCATACTCATTTTAAGGACCAATTAACATATTACGGAACAGGGGTATTACACATTCCATAATAACTCACACATATAAACAGAATTAATATCTTGTACATCCAAGAACTTCGAACACGTAATCAGCCAAGCAAAAGTTTATGTACATAGGCGATCCAATGTATTCACCAAGATAGAAAAAGGGAGTAAAAAAAAGTACAAAAATAAAGTTTCGTGCGTGAGACATTCATGCTGACTCCACAAAACTGACTTCCCCTCTTATTCTTCACTGAGGCTGGATTTGGACATCTCTTTGCTCACTTACATGCATATAAATGAGAGTGAGTGAAAGCCCAGTGAATAATGTCAAAATACAGAAGCTACATGAATGAAATTCATAACAGACATATCAAACAACCTTAGGCCCATTCATGTTTGTATCTAATACACCAAACGGTCTCAGGCCCAATATATCAAACGGCCTCGAGCCCAATTTATTCTTATCAAACGGCCTCGGGCCTAATTCATTCATGTCAAACACTCTTTGGCCCAATCATTCTTATCAAACGACCTTTGGCCCAATCATTTATGTCAAACGACCTTGGGTCCAATTCATTCATGTCAAACGGCCTTTGGCCGAACCATTTACGTCAAACGGCCTTTGGTTCAATCATTTATGTCAAATGGCCTTTGGCCCAATCATTTATGTTGAATGGCCTTTGGCCCAATTATTTATGTCAAATGCTCTTTTGGCCAATCATTTATGTCAAACGGCCTTTGGTGCAATCATTTATGTCAAACGGCCTTATTCATTCATTGGCACAACAAATATTCGATTCAAATTAACAAATCCGTAGAACTCATACAGAAGTAAGCATTTGGAAAGTAGCATACTTCAACACATTCTTATTAAGATATTACTCATAGTGTTCTGCTAATGGATTTGCCCTTGCGCTCGACCCTACACATTACATAACAAATTGGGTCACAAACGATTCAATCTGTTCTTAATTTATTTACTTCTCATGGGCCTCTTTCTTATCCTTTTAGGTCATTTACAATGCTCAATGCATGTCTAAGAGTGTTTAGAAGTGAAAGAGAATGGAAAACAAAACATAAAACAGCTTTTCAAAATTTCTGAAACAGGGTTCTCCGTTCGAGCGCAGCTTTGGTTGCTCAAGCGGACCCCTTTGGTCTATAGAAGTACTGGTTGCTAGCAATTTATGCTCGAGCGAGATTCTCGATGCTCGAGCGAGGGGTCTTTACAAAACAGGGTTTGCTCGAGCGTAAAGTTTGCCGCTCGAGCCACTGTGCAATTTCTGCAAAACTTCTGGGAGCTAAATTTTCACGCTTGAGCGAGACTTTTCTCGGTCGAGTGGCTTGGTCGAATTCTGGGTTTTCCAGAATTCTGTTTGAAGCTCAAAACATAATTGCAAAGGTCCAATTCGAGTATAACTCACTCAATAATGCAGGAATACTCTCAAAAACATATATTTGAACAGAACCTTCAACCATAGTTCAAAATTCTATGGGTTTAACAAATTTCAAACCATAAAATTATATATGCACAATTCATGTTTTGTATCATGCATGGATAAGCTTCAAGGCTTGAAATCAAGCTTCAACATATGGAGATTCTTACATGCATGTGTCAAACAACCCTCAATACAACATGATTAACATGCTTCATAGTCAAACATGCAAATTTGTGGCTAATCCTCACATGCATGTACATATTAACTTCAAATTCATTACAATTAACTCAATTCTTGTCCTTAATTACATATCTTGCTTGAATTTACTTAGTTATAGATTTCAACTCATGAATTTGAGTTCAATTACTCACCTAAGAGCTTCAACCCTTGAAATTTTGGCTAATTCTTGAGTCTAGCTTCCAAATGCTTCAATCTTGAAGCCAATTCTCCAAGAATTTGGTCCCTCTTTCTCTAAATCAAGTGTTTTCCCTCTTTAAAGTGTATAACTCAGCCAAGAGGTGAGAAGATGAGCTCAAAAATGTGAATTAGGCCCCTAATTAGCATATATATAGGTCTCACTAATCATATTAGCTAATTAAGGCTTCGGCCTAATCAAATAAACATAATTAAATCAGATTAATCTAATTATTTTGATCCGAATCAATTTTTAGTTAAATTTCACCTTAGGCTCTAAAAATCATGCTAAATGCAAAAACACAGTTAATTTTAGTTTCTGTTGCCTCTACGACCTTTAATTAATTTTTTTTAAATTTTTTTTAGTAGATATTCAAACAGATCTTCCTACGGTGAACAGATAGAATTTCAAAAACACATATAACCACATAATTAGCATTCAAAATCATATCAAGCTTATAATTATAGTCATAATTAGGATTAATTAGCATAATACGGGACAGGGTTATCACAATTTTCCTTCCTTTAGGAAGTTTGGTCCTCTAAACTTATTTTACCTCCGTTCGGAAACAAATGTGGATAGCATAGCCGTATTTCATTCTCCTTTTCCCATGTAGCGTCCTTCCCATAGTGTTCTTTCCATTCTACCTTCACCATTGGGATGAACTTATTTCTCAACTGTTTCACTTGCCAATCAATGATCTACTCTGGCCATTCTTCGTATTTCATATTTTCATCAAGAGTTATTTGGTGATAGTCAATCACATGAAACGGACCTCAAAGATAATCCCTCAACATCGATACGTAGAACACGTTGTGCATTTGTTCGAATCCCGGTGGCAAAGTAACCTTATAAGCAACTGAGCCAAGCTTTTCTAGAATTTGAAACGGCCCAATGTACCGGGGTGACAATTTACCTTTCTTACCAAATCTTGACTAGCCCTTCATCGGAATCACACGAATAAAGACGTAATCGCCAACCTCATATTCAAGAGGTCTTCTTCGAACATCCGCATAATTCTTTTGCCGGCTCTGTGCTGTCTTGATTCTTTGTTGGATGATTTTAAT
This sequence comes from Camellia japonica, assembly GCA_030407325.1. Classification (NCBI taxonomy): domain Eukaryota; kingdom Viridiplantae; phylum Streptophyta; class Magnoliopsida; order Ericales; family Theaceae; genus Camellia; species Camellia japonica. Next base: position 111,984,331 of record JAPPVO010000014.1, on the reverse strand, counting down.
CTTCTCCGAGGTGTCTTGCACAACTTCGGGCCCAAGTAAAGCTCTATCTCTAACTTCTGTCCAACAAATTGGCGATCTACACTTCCCGTCATACAATGCTTCGTATGGTGCCATACCGATGTTGGAATGGAAGCTGTTATTGTATGCAAATTCAGCTAGTGGTAAATAATCCTCCCAGCTCCCTTGGAAATCTAAATCATACATTCTGAGCATGTCTTCCAAGGTTTGTATGGTTTGTTCTGATTACTTGTCTGTTTGTGGGTGGAACGCGGTACTAAACCTCAATTATGTTCCCATTGCCCTCTGCAAGCTTTTCCACAATCTAGATACAAACTTCGGGTCTCTGTTCGATACGATAGATACTGAACTCTGTGCAAACGAATAATCTCATCAACATATATAGTGGCTAATCGATAAGCATCAAATATAGTTTTAACAGGCAGAAAATGTGCAGATTTGGTCAGTCTATCAATTATAACCCAAATGGAATCCATACATTGAGGAGTTCGTGGTAGACCAACAACAAAGTCCATGGTCACATGCTCCTACTTCCACTTTCGAATAGGGAGAGGTTGGAGTAAACCGCTTGGTTTTTTATGTTCAGCTTTAACTTGCTGACATTGAAGGCTCTTGGACACATATTCTGCAATTTCCTTCTTCATTTTGGGCTACCAATGGCTTTGCTTCAAGTCCCAATACATTTTGTTGTTACCCGCATGCATAGTAAACATCGACTTGTGAGCTTCATCTAAGATTCTCCTCTTTAGTTCAGGAATGTTTGGGACACACATTCGGTTTTGTAATCTCAACATTTTACCATCAATGCTGAATTCTAATTTCGGATTTGTCTCAAACTCATCAATTATTTTCTTGAGGAACTCATCCTCTTTTTGCCTTTGCTTGACTTCATTAACTATTTTTGGCTCAGCTGAAATAGCGGCTATCAATCCAGCTTGTTCTTGTAACACAACTTTAATCTCGGTTCTCTCAAAATCTTGCAAGATTTTCTTATGTTCAGTAAGCAAGCAAGCTAAACTCCCTGTTGATTTTTTGCTTAAGGCATCAGCAACTGTATTGGCTTTCCCTGGATGATACTGAATTTGAAGATCATAATCTTTTATTAGTTTGAGTCATCTTCTTTGTCGCATGTTCAACTCTTTTTGAGTAAAGAAGTACTTTAAACTTTTGTGATCTGTGTAGACTTCACATTTTGCCCCGTACAAGTAATGCCACCAGATTTTCAAGGCAAACACAACTGCGGCCAATTCCAGGTCATGTGTTGGGTAGTTCTTCTCGTGTGGCCTCAACTGTTGAGAGGCATAAACAATCACCCTTCTATTCTACAATAATACATAACCCAAACCTTTATAAGAAGCATCACTATATATCTCAAAGTTTTCCATACCTGAGGGCAATGTTAAAACTGGTGCAGTGGTTAGTCATGTTTTCAGTTCTTGAAAGGCAGATTCTTTTCATCATTCCATTTAAACGGTTGTCCTTTGCGTGTTAGTTGGGTAAGAGGTACGACTATTTTTGAAAAGTTCTTCACAAACCTTCTATAGTACCCAGCTAGGCCCGTGAAACTACAGACTTCTATTACATTTGTTGGTGTAGGCCAACTTACAATTGTCTCTATCTTCTGTGGGTATACCAAAATCCCATCTCTGTTAATGACATACCTGAAGAAAACAACTTCATCCAACCAAAACTCACATTTCTTTAATTTAGCAAATAACTTGTTCTCTCTAAGTATCTGCAAGATAGTTCTCAGATGCTTTTCATGTTCAAGTCTACTCTTTGAATATATCAGAATGTCATCAATAAAAACTACAACAAATTCATCGAGGTAAGGCTTAAAAATTCGGTTCATAAGATCCATAAATGCTGCAGGGGCATTAGTCACTCCAAATAGCATAAAAAGGAATTTATAATGACCATACCTCGTTCTGAATGCGGTTTTCTCAACATCTTCTGCCTTTACCTTCAACTGGTGGTACCTGGATCTCAAATCAATTTTAGAAACACTTGCAAGCCTTGTAACTGATCAAATAGGTCGTCAATATGGGGTAAAGGATATTTATTCTTTATCTTTACCTGGTTCAATTCACGGTAGTCAATACACAGGCCCAAGGTTCCATCTTTCTTTTTCACAAAAATACCGGCGCACCCCATGGTGAAGTACTTGGTCGAATAAACCCTTTGTCAAGTAAGTCTTGCAATCGTTCCTTCAATTCTTTCATTTCATCAGTAGCCATTCTGTAAGGGGTTTTTGAGATGGGCTGAGTGCCTGGCCTAATATCAATAGTAAACTCTATCTTGTTGTCAACCAAGTCTCTTGGCAATTCATTTGGGAATACATTTGGAAACTCGCTAACAATAGGGATACTGTTCATTTCAACATTCACAGATTGTTCAGACAATATACAACATAAGTAACCTTAGCACCCCTTCTTGATTAGTTTACATGCTTTCATTGCAGATATCAAGTAAGGTGGAGGCACTGCCCCGTTACCCACAAACACAATTTCTTTCTGCCCTGGTGGTCTAAATACAACCCGTTTCATTACACAATCAATGGTGGCATAGTATTTAGATAGCCAATCCATGCCCGGGATTACATTAAAATGTCTAAAGTCCAAGGGTAACAAGTCTATATGCAAAGTAGCATTCCCAATACGTATATCACAAAATCGACATATAGATGTACACAATACAGATTCCCCGGATGGAACAGATACACACAACAAATATGGCAATGATTCTAGAGGTCTACTCAATCTAGATGCAAATGCATAAGTTACAAATGAGTGTGTTGATCCAGAGTCAATTAACACAAAAGCATCCTGATTACATATAGAGATAGTACCTGAGACAACGACTTTTGTGTTTCGTGTATCGCCTGGAACGAGCGCAAAGACTCTCCTTTGCCTTACGGTGTCTCCGGGGCCTCGTAATGTTTCCTGGCTTTGGGATCGATGCAGTTGAGCTAGCAGCTAACTTCCAACTGTCTTGGTTACAATCCCTGGCCATATGCCCTATTTTGTGCCTGTTTGGCAGAACTTTTTTACAGCTTATTTCAGCTTTCAGCTTAATTTAAGCTATTTTGATGTGTTTGGTTTAGCTTATAGCTTATAGCTTATAGCTTTTTGGAAGTCAGAAATCAGCTTATTCTTTGAGTGGGGCAGGAGATGCTTAATTTATAAGTCAGAAATCAGCTTATGTTCATAGTTATAAGCTATAAGCTATTTAGGCATAATCTATAAGCACTTTCCCACAGCTCTACCAAACAGGGCCTTTACCACACTTAAAGTAGGCCCTTGATACACGTTAGCAAACCCCACGATGTCTTTTACCACATTGGTTGCACATTGGGGACGTGTCTTTGGAAGAATTTGAAGTGCTTGAGGAGCTCGTATTTTGTTTCTTTGAAAAGAAGCCCTGCCTTTTACCTTTCCAATCAGTTGATGATTTGGTCTACCTGGCTATGCTAGCTTCTGATATTATGGCCCGATCTAACACCTCAATATAGGTTTCCAGCTTGAATACATTTACCTTCTCTAAGATATCATCTCGAAGACCTCCTTCAAAGTGTCTCGCTTTCTTATAGTCGGTATCGACCATATGTGGTGCAAATCTAGCCAATTTAGTAAACTTGGCCTCGTACTCGGCTACTGACATGTTGTTTTCTAAACAAGGAAACACTTCAAATAACTTTTCTATGCCAAGGACCCAAGCTTCAGCCTTCAGTGGATCCAATCTCCAATGAAACTGTGGTGGTTTCATTTTTTTAAACTCTTTGGTGAGAGCTATTGTTCGGTCATCATTTTGTGGATCTTGTACAGGCGGCACTGGAGGTGGAGACAGAGGATGTGGTTGTTGCCACTGTTGCTGCCACTGTTGTTGTTGCCTCAATGTTTCTGCCATATCCTGTATCAATCTTTCCATCCTATCTATTTTGGCAGTAGAGGACTCCTTTAACTCATCACCTCTTGTTCTCACCATTATCTGATTAAACTTGCATTATTCTTTATACAAGAATGTTCACAAGTACGCATATACAAAAGAGTATACGTCTTCAAATAATTCACAATGCAAGTATCACAAAACATATAGCACATAGTCATTCGTTTCGAAACATTTAAGCATATTCTCGATGTCATCAAGTTCATACTTATCACATGAATGCATCCTAGAGCTTTTCTAGATGTTTATTGCTTATTTGGAAAAGTGTGTGAGTTATTAACTCGTGTTTTGATACCACTCTGTCATGACCCAAACCTGTCCCTATGGATTAAGGTCACAACCAGCCAGTAATCAAGAGATTACCTACGGCCTCAAACCTGATTAAACATACCTTAATATAAATAAGGGGCCAAAATGGAAGCAGATTTAAAAATTTTGTCCAATGAGCTGTGTTTATATGGCATAGCAGAATTATTCCGAAAGCATTCCATAATAAGTCAGACATATAAACAGAATTAACATCTTGTACATCCAGGAACTTCAAACATGTAGTCAGCCAAGCAAAAGTTTATGTACATAGGTGATCTAACGTATTCACCAAGATAGCAAAATGGAGTAAACAAAAGTACAAAAACAAAGTCTCGTGCGTGAGACATTCGGGCTGACTCCACAAAACTGACTTCCCCTTTTATTCTTCACTGAGGCTAGGTTTGGACATCTCTTTGCTCACCTACATGCATATAAATGAGAGTGAGCGAAAGCCCAGTAAATAATATCAAAATACAGAAGTTACATGAATGAAATTCGTAACAGACATATCAAAAGGCCTTAGGCCCATTCATGTTTCTATCTAACACACCAAACGGCCTCAGGTCCAATATATCAAATAGTCTCGAGCCCAATTTATTCTTATCAAACGGCTTTAGGCCCAATTCATTCCTATCAAATGGCCTTCGGCCCAATCATTCTTATCAAATGGCCTTTCGCCCAATCATTTATGTCAAGTAGCCTTAGGCCCAATTCATTCATGTCAAATGGCCTTTGGCCCAACCATTTATGTTAAACGGCCTTTGGCCTAATCATTTATGTCAAACGACCTTATTCATTCATTGGCATAACAAATATTCGATTCAAATTAACAAATCCATAGAACTCATATAGAAGTAAGCATTTGGAAAGTAGCATACTTCAACACATTCTTACTAAGATATTACTCACAGTGTTCTGCCGATGGATTTGCCCTTGCGCTCAACTCTACACATTACATAACAAATTGGGTCACAAGTGATTCAATCTATTCTTAATTTATTTACTTCTTTTGGGCCTCTTTCTTATCCTTTAGGTCATTTACAATGCTCAATGCATGCCTAAGAGTGTTTAGAAGTGAAAGAGAACGGAAAACAAAACATAAAACAACTTTTCAAAATTTCTGAAACAGGGTTCTCCGCTCGAGCGCAGCTTTGGTTGCTCGAGCGGACCCGTATGGTCTGCAAAAGTATTAGCTACTTGCAATTTATGCTTAAGCGAGATTCTCGACGCTCGAGCGAGGGGTCTTTACAAAACAGGGTTTGCTCGAGCGTAAAGTCTACCGCTCGAGCCACTGTGCAATTTTTGCAAAACTTCTAGGAGCTAAATTTTCACGCTTGAGCGAGACTTTTCTCGCTTGAGCGGCCTGGTCGAATTCTAGGTTTTCCAGAATTCTGTTTGAAACTCAAAACATAATTCCAAAGGTCCAATTCGAGTATAACTCACTCAATTATGCAAGAATACTCTCAAAAACATATATTTGAACAGAACCTTCAACCATAGTTCAAAATTCTATGGGTTTAACAAATTTCAAACCATAAAATTATATATGCACAATTCATGTTTTGTATCATGCATGGATAAGCTTCAAGGCTTGAAATCAAGCTTCAACATATGGAGATTCTTATATACATGTGTCAAACAACCCTCAATACAACATGATTAACATGCTTCATAGTCAAACATGCAAATTTGTGGCTAATCCTCACATGCATGTACATATTAACTTCAAATTCATTACAATCAACTCAATTCTTGTCCTTAATTACATATCTTACTTGAATTTACTTAGTTATAGATTTCAACTCATGAATTTGAGTTCAATTACTCACTTAAGAGCTTCAACCCTTGAAATTTTGGCTAATTCTTGAGTCTAGCTTCCAAATGCTTTAATCTTGAAGTCAATTCTCCAAGAATTTGGTCCATTTCTCTCTAAATCAAGTGTTTTCCCTCTTTAAAGTGTATAACTTAGCCAAGAGGTGAGAAGATGAGCTTAAAAATGTGAATTAGGCCCCTAATTAGCATATATATAGGTCTCACTAATCATATTAGCTAATTAAGGCTTGGGCCTAATCAAATAAACATAATTAAATCAGATTAATCTAATTATTTTGATCCGATTCAATTTTTAGTTAAATTTCACCGTAGGCTCTAAAAATCATGCTAAATGCAAAAACACAGGCAATTTCAGTTTCTGTCGCCCCTACGACCTTTAATTAATTTTTTTAAATTTTTTTTAGTAGATATTCAAACAGATCTTCCTATGGTGAACAGATAGAATTTCAAAAACACATATAACCACATAATTAGCATTCAAAATCATATCAAGCTCATAATTATAGGCATACTTAGGATTAATTAGCATAATCACTACAAGAAATTGCATTGTTTGCAACGCAACAAAATATGTTGCTAAAAGAAAAAATTTGTTGACAAAAAGTTTCATCGACACACAGAGCTACGTCGGCAACCCGTAGGCAAAAGTGAGTCGGCAAAACTTTTTGCCGACGAAATTATCATTGCGTTGGTAAAGGTAATGCCTTTAGCGACAAACATAGTCGTCGGTAAAAGCTTTTATCCATCGTCGACAATTTGTCTTGCGTTGGTAAAAGTAGTTCAAATATGATGATTATGTAGCACTTTTCCCGACACAAATTTGCGTCGGCAAAAAATATTTTTAGCAGCACAATATGAGTCGGCAAAAGTAAACTTTTGGCGACACATTTATGTCGATAAATGTTGCCATTTGCCAACGATTTGTTTGTTAAGAAAACTTTACTTTTGGCAAGGACAAATTTACATTGGCAAAAAATACACTTCTAGTAACACAATGAGTCGGCAAAAGTAAGCTTTTGATAACACATTTACCGACAAGTTATTTGTTGAGAAAGTTTTACTTTTTGGCAACAATAAATTTGCATCAGTAAAAATAGTTAAAAATCATTTATATTTTTTATAAGATTTACAGATTTACAAGAGGCATCCCTCAGGCACAGTAGTTTATAAGATACATTTTGGAATAACATAAAGCCAACCTTAGCTTTCAGAATTGGCAAACTTTATAACTCATCAGTTGATGAATATGTGTATGTTTGCACCAGTTGAATTTAATACTCATCTAACAACGTACAATAGATGAAACTGCTCAAGTTTTCCATTTGTCTAAATATTCTTATCAAGGAGCTCATTAAGAGAAATTGACATCTACAAAAGGAGTTCTAATATTAGGTGATGCTCCGAGACACAGCCCTTGTTGATGTTGTTGGATGTTGATTTCAGTGCAGTCCAAATTTGGTGTAAAATTCGCCATAAGATCTTTAACTGCAGGCGTTCTCATCTCCTCGATGGATGCCAAGCTAGGCACTGCTATTATCTTCAACTTCGTAGTTATACTAATAAGATGATCAATCTGTGCAGAATTACACTATTTAATAAACTCTCCGTTCCCAAGCAAAATAAATAAGTAAATAAACTCTGTTGGAACAATCTAACTACCAATTTTGGTCTTTGTGTGCTTTCATCAGTCCAGTGATTTCAAGAGTAATGTAATGTAGCTCAAGGTTTTAAAAGGGGCAAGACAAGTTCAAGATTTGTCGAAACATGAAACTTTTTTAGGTCTCATCAATCCAGTATATACAATCCTAATTGATGTGCCTAATTGATGTATAATATTCAAATATACGACATATAATAAATATATAAAATTATGCATGCATTTTTTGAAAATTGCATGTCCATGCTTCTTAGCCTAAAAACCATTTTCTTGAAAATCCTAGAATAAAATTTAAGAAATGTCTAGCTACTTTTTAACACCCCGAGACATAAGAATATTTTCCTGATAATCTTATTCTCACATTAAGAAAGATATATCAAGCAAGTAAGCAAGCCTACCAAATAATCTTTCCTCAGACACTGCTCCGTTTGGTTTATGATATTTGTTATGCTTTCAGTATGATTCTACCTGACACACTTAAACTGATTCAAGCACAAGATAGACATGGAGTCTATCTCCTTCTTAGTTTCCTAGTCCAGCATCAGTGAATCTGCAAGTTCATAATATTTCCCACTTGAGTTCATTGTTTGATAAATAGAGGAAAAAAAAAAATTAAAATTTCATATATAGGGATTTAATTACCCTTAACAGCTGCCTGTGTGTCACAGGCTTTAGCTTCGTATTCTGCATTAATGGATGAGGATCTAGAGACAAATTCTTCATATGCACCATGGTTTGCACAAAATTTTTGCCTTGTTCAGGGAGAGAAAGAACATGATAAGAAAACCAAAAACATTTTTAAAAAAAATAAATAAAAGGTTAGTAGAAAATCTGAAAAATGAGGGAACGGAAGACTTACTTTACAGTAGATTCTATCTCTGCAATACTGGTCTAGTTGAGATGGTTGATGGATAACTTTGCCTTTTCCCACTGCTACCCAGAGTAATTGACCATATTTGTGCTACAAATTCAAAGGAAGACAAAATTACTTGGCAGAACTACTAAATGCACTCAAATGTAATGAATAACTTGCAACTTTAGTCCAAAGCTATGCAATACTCTGCTAGAACTACTTTTCTTTTTCGGTTTTTAAAAAAAAAAAAAAAACTATCCATCTGTAATGTAATTTGACTTGTTTTCAAATGCTTTAATTAGCTGTGCATTCCATTAGAAGTTTAAATCTTGTATAGAGCCACGTATCAGGATATTTAAGTGCAACAAAAATAAAACAGATATTCAAATTACAATAGACATGGTTTGATTTTTCCTACGAGGCAAACTTCATGGGACAAAGTCTGGATCTAGGATTTGGGGTGGGATTTGTGGAGGGGAAAGGAAAGGGAAATGTGATAAAAATCTAGCTTCTATTTCATTCATTTTTCCCATCCTTTTTTTTTCTTTCTCTCTCTCTCTCTCTCTCTCTCTCTGCAAATTCCTCTTCAAAGCCATGATCCAAACACAACCTTATGTAATTTAGCGAAGTTTGCTTCTCTCTACAAAATTACAGAAAAAACACACAAGATTTGTTCACATCTTTAATTAGTTTCCTTGGACAGCCAGATGACTATACACTTATGCTTTGTTTTTCAATACCCAGATTAAAGTGATAGAGCTTCAGTTCCTTTGATCATGTCAAGTTTATATAATAATAGTCACTATATCCTAGCATATTTAAATTAACTTGTGTAGTAAAACAATTTTTGAAATAAATAAATAAAATCTATCAGAAGTTTAAATCTTGTATAGAGCCACGTATTAGGACTTCAATAATAACTGCTCAAGTTTTTTTGCCATATCAAACCAGATAGTCTCAGTAAAGCAAAGCACTACCTTTGAGGACATCTGGCATTTGTTTCACAGGAGACAGAGCATCATCCCTATACATTGTGTCATCCAGAACAGAGACTGGACTAGGATGCTCAGGGGCAACTGACCCAAATTCCGACAACATTCCATCTTCATTCAACCTTGCAGCTAATTTCTAAAATAAAATCACTTAAAACAGGTCACTCAATTATTCAAAAGCTGTATCAAATACTCGATTGTGAACCAATGTCAAATACCTTGTAATCTAGAGAATTTTTGTAGCTTGCATATACAGATTTGCCAAAACAATATTTTAGTATTAGTCTTGTGGAGCCACAGTTGACTGGAAAAAGCAATACTGGAAGATAAACACTAAAGTATTTTTAATTTGTAACATATATAAAATTAAGTTCAAAAGAATTATTCAATGAATTTATTAGCTATCATGTTGAGTTGGAATAGAAACAGAAACAAAAATAAAAGGCACTTCCCAAACCAAAAAAAATGATGTTCTGATAGATGCTAACAATTAGATTCTAGAATAGAAAAGGACATCGGTGCACCTCTAACAGCTTTGATGTTACGTGCTTTCGGGTTTTGGCAAAATGGTCCTACTCCTCTCACGATTGGACTCCAGCTGACTAGAGAGAAGTTGAGTGTTTGGCAAAAAGGTCTGGCTCCTCTCTAACTTAGACTATAGTCACAGCATGGTAGAGAAACTGAGTGCTTGCAATTACAGTATATTTGAGTGTACACTAAAAATATAAAACACCTCACAACAATGCCAAGCATCATAAAAGATTTTCAATTATACGATTGTTATTGTCGGAGTATCATTTTTTTTATTACCATAAATGCGTTAATATCTTTTTAATTTTTGGAGGGCTTTGATTGTTTTCAGCATTGCTTTTTACCTGAAATAACAAGTATTTCCCAGAAAATAAAAAAATAATTGATAGGCATTCTATTAATGCACTCCAAACTTAAATAGGTTCTTTTCCCACCTATTCTCAGCAACCAAATCGAGCAATAATGAAATTGATTTCTTCTCTAGATTTAGATTTCACAGTAACCTGTTACCAAACATAGTTCAAGACCTAGCAACAAGAGCCCCTTGGTATCCCCTATTCAGCTACCTTGGTATCCTCTAGTTAAGTAATCAAATCAAAGAAAATCAAATAGTTGAACCAATAGAGATTTAATCTTTCTTTTTCTTGGAATAAGAAGTTTCAAACATTATAATACTTCATAATAATGCAAAACCCTTTTTCTATATTTAATTTCATGCACCCTATTTACCAAAAAAAAAAAAGGCCCTAAAATCCTCTCCTCATCTTCTCTTATTTTTTCTAGATCCAACCATTATATAGCTACTTAGATAGGATACTTTGAATGTACTCAAATCTGAATTTAAAAATGATGAAGCTAGTGACAAAAAGATTGTCCACCTTTGTTAATATACTACATTAAGTTGCAATTTTACCTCGAGCTGTTTTATTTTGTCCTTCAGATTTGTAGTCTATGCCAGAAACTGAGTACTTGATAGCCTTCATGGATGGAATCTGGCTGCCATTGGTCTCAGCACAGCATTCCAAATTGGTGACTTATCTGTCTATTCCTGAGTCTGAGACAATGTTTCCATTTGATCGCATAGAAATATCGTCTTCCAGGTAACTCGAATTCCTTGTTTCACAGCTGATCTCACTGGATTGGTCGTCGATTTGCTGCAAGTTTGCAGATTTTGGTCTACGTTTCCCACCTGGGGAACTCAACTCTGGTTGTTGCTTGTTAGGTTGCCTTCTTGACTTACTGGAATCAGGAGGGGTGGGCAGGTGAGATCGCTTCTCCAGCTCAAGCTTTTTCTATTGCAATGTCAAGCTCACAGATCCTGAGCTCCTGACTGAGCTTACTGCAATCTCGGGCTCACAGATCCTATTCCAGTATCTGAGTGGCTTGAGAGAAAACGATGTAAGATTAACAAAATTAACTCACAAGTTTAACATATGAAAGAGACATCAGCTTTCAGTTCATACGCCATATTTACTAGCAAGAAATGAAGAGACGTGTTCCTCCATGCATCTCAATTGTTGCTGCTGTTGAGAAACTGACCCCAAGATGGTCTTGTGCAGGACTTTTAAGCTCTGATCAAGCTGTAAACCGAAATTCAAAAGCAGCCCTTGGTTTTCTGCTTCTAATTTATTTTTCTGATCTGTAGAACTTTTAATTTTAGTGAGTGCCTGAAAGCAATGCAGCTAAAGCACAAGAAAAAAGCACATTAACGCATTTAAGTACATACAAGTTCAAAAATTTTGTGCTTAGAAGTTATGCTAGAAATTGAACTATGAAATTTGATCAGAACATCCTAGGATAGGGTCTTTGTTCATCAATGTCATGACCTTGTGATCTCCAAAACAACAAAACAATGTTACAATATTCTAATTTAATTTCAAGCTATTTCTTGTTAACCATGGCTTTATTACCCCTCAAAGACTGGCATGTCAAAAAACAAAAAACAGAATATGTAATTTTTCCTTGTTTTTCAATTGGCTCACTTTCCTATGAAATTTGATTTACCAGTTTTTGTTAAATAAAATTGATGGAAAATTGGTATTTTAATCATCAAACTCAACAAAAAATGACATTTTAGATATTTTATATACACCTACATTGAGTTTAATGACTAAAATAGGTAGATGATTTAGATTGAACATAAATCAAAATATTATGGTTTAAATTGATAAAATTAAAAATTCAATGTTTATTTTGATTTTGTCACCAGAGTCAAACCTTTAGTTTTTTTCTTTTTTTTGAATTTCACCAAAAAACAAATAAATTCCATAAATTGGGCAGAATAAGAACCAGATAATAGTTTAGGTGTTACATAAATTCTACAAGAAATGCATGAATATTGTGATTAGTAGAAACAAAATAGTAGAATTGAAGAACCAAATCACAAGTGATTCCAACTTACAATCTGGGTAAAATGTTTCCAGTATGCTGGACGAGGTCATAGAGGTCAGAGATCGTACAACCATGTTTATCTTCCTCTTTAAAGAAGATTTCCAAGTCTTCTCAATTCATCAAAGGCTCGCATATCTGACACATCACAATAGTAAACAAATAATCAATTGAATTTCAATACAGAAAGTAAACCAAAAAAAAAAAATCCAATCGTCGACGATGATCAAAGGCTATATATACAGAGTTCAAAGTATTTGTGTGGAGATAGTCTAGATGTTCGGAGCTCAGACAACATTTGCGCTGAATATTACAGGGTTTCTCTGAGATTGTTGGAGTCCTATGAACACACAAATTGAAGAATTAGGGTTTTGAATATGAAAGAATTGATTGAAGAAATATTGATTGATAGGTCTGATGAATTACCAGTGCGCGATGCATATAGAAAGCATTGTGTTGAATCCCTGCGATGCCTTCGGTGAGCCATTTGTCCTCGTCTTCGATTCCATTCGCGATCATCTCTCTTTCCTATGAATTGTGAGAGAAGGGTGCGCAAGAGTGAAAATCATGGAGATTGACGAGGGGAGATCTGATGATGGGATTTACCTATCCAGAAAAAAAAAAAAAGAGAGAATTTTGAGAGGGAAATTTCACCGCCTCAGAGGCAGATCACCCAAAAAAAACAAAAAAACAAAAAAACAAAAAAACAACCCAAAATAATTTTTAGATTTGTTTTTTTTTGAAAAAATTAAAATTAATTTGAGAGCTATATAAATTAAAATTTTCGTTTTAAAATTTTGAAAATTATTTATGACTTAAAAGATAAAATTATATAAAAATAATAAGTATTTTTTTTAAAAAAATTTCACCCATTTTTTTTTTTAGTTTTTTAGAAAAAATAAATTTTGAAACTAGTTTCTGAAAATAAAACCAAACATATTGAAATTGATAATCTAACCACATTCTTTAGAAGAGTTTAAATTATCTCAAATTAGCCATCTCAACTTAAGAGTGTGTTTGGATTTGATTGGGTTCATTTTGTGATCTAGTTCAATGATCACTTTAATCTTACAATTTAATAACTAAAATATTTAAAACTCTTTCAAAAGTCATAATAAAAAACACTCACTAAATCACCTTGTTTTACTAACTAAACTTTTACCGACGAATAGTGTTATCGTTGCTAAATGTTCAACTCTTTGCCCACGCCAACTTATCGTCGCCAACAGTAAGCATACTAATAGCAACGCTCATTGTGTTGCTAAAAAATAAGCCTCATAGCTAAAATTTTTGAAATTTTGGTACCAACCAATAATTTTGGCGCTTAGTGAATGCTATGTTTTTTTAGCGACAGTAGTAAATTGCGTCGGTAAAGGTCTACTTTTACCAACGAAATTCATTACTTTGTCGCCAAAAATAAACTTTTGGCTATGAAAAATTGACGTCGTCGCCAAAAGTAGTTGCCAAAAGTACAATTTCTTATATATATAGAAATAAATAAATTCAATATTCAAAACAGTTTGGTTTCAGATCGTTTGAATAAAACAATTTAAGATTTCAATTTCAAAATCCTAACTACTAGTTAGTTTATGGACGTTGAGAATTAGTTTAAACATTTGAATTTCTTGTAATGTCTATAAAGGATGGTCACACCTTATCCTTGCTTGGTATCTGTTCGAGTTCATATAAAGAACTCTCTTCAACAATCCAGAGATACTTAGTTTTTTCCTTCACTATTTTCATCTTGTTTTTCTAGGTTAAGGTTCTAGTTTAGAAAACAATTAAGGAATACAGTCTTAGTATTGTTTTTTGAAATAAGGCGTTGTATCCTGGATATATAATTTCTAGGAGACCTTTCTGTATAATAGAGAGGAAATTACTATCTTAAAGAAAACATGTTGAATATGCCTTGCCTTTGAGTGTTCTGCTTTTCTTCTTTAGTGAATTTGATTTCTTTTCATACATAGTTTATTTATTTATTTATTTTTCTACAACAGGACACTTATCCATTATAAGGATAACACTTATCAGACTCTTCTTTCCTAGTTAAATTGGGTCAACCCTCTCATAAGAGTCTCAATTTATTCAACTCAAGAATGTGTTTCTACTTTCTAACTAGACCTTTGTTTCCACTTCCTAACTAGGACTCAGGTCCTCTCTGAATAGCTCTGAATTTGATGTGATCAAATCACACCTCGACTAATAACTATTATCCATGTGACACCTCCGCTAATAACCTAATTCTATGGGCAACTTAAAATTTATGTCACTCATATTCAAATTTCAGAGAAGATGCTTAATCACAATGTTGTTCGATTCTTATATAATGAGATTTATGAATTATGTTAGGGACCCCAAATATTTTATCAAATATTCTACCAATACATGAATTTGTGTGAGTCCCACCCCATGTGAAAAATTTAATAAAATATTTAATAGAATATTTGAAAAACATAACATTTCTCAAGATTTATTATTATTAAATTATGATAAAAAAATCATAATAACATTATTGGATCTTTAATGAATGAATACAAAGAAAATAGTGAGAACGTAATTACAAATTAGATCTATTCATTTTTTATTTTTATTTTTATACAAGCAATTTCTCATCTTTTCACTTTCCATACCACCATTTATTAAATGAGAGAGAATAAGTCTTTTTATTTATTTTTATTTTTTTTAGTACGCATATTTTTTTTTTATTGAATGTATAATTTTAAAAAATTTGCTAATTTTTAAAGGGATTCATAAATTATTTTTTATTTTTATTTTTCTTGATAACTAGCAAAATTTCCAAAGATATGGCATCACATCTAACAATATCATCTTGTGCTATGTTTTATTCATGAATTTGAAAAGAAAAATAGAAAACGTAACGATCCAAACTTTGTTTGAATTACTATAAGTGATTGGGGTGTTCGCGATTCAGTTGCGGCCTCGAAACTTTCAATCCATCATCCGTCCAAAATTAGCCGGTTTGGAGAAAATCAATCTGCAACTGTTTACGGGATTGGTGGATGTGAATTGAACGAATTGGTGAATGAATGCGAATCGATTTGACAATTTATATTTTTACAAATTTTTAACATAATCAAACTCGTCGACATAATATATATATATTGATAATAATCAAATATGTATTTTACAAACATGATAACAATCTAATTTGTCTAGCTTTAGGAAAACCGTGGCCTTGATGTAGTAATCCAACATATAATTTTAAAGTCCACCCTGGAAAAGCTAGCAGCCCTGCAAGTGAGGGCCATGAAACATGCACCAAAATTCTAAATGGGCTCATTTAACCACAAGTACAGCAAAAAAAAAAGTGGGTCCAAATGGACCCTTCATTGAGACTAAGGCCTCGTTTGGGAATATGTTTTTTTAGTAACTTTTTGACTTTTTGGCTAAAATATGATGTAAAAAAAACTAGTATGTTTGGGATGACTTTTTAATTTTTTATGAAAACATGTGCAAAAAGTAAAGGGAAAAGAAAATTTTTGACTTTTTGAAATAGGTTATTAACTTTTTGATTTTTTTAATATTTTTTTAACTTTTTGGCTAAGAAAACCACTTATCAAACAAAGCCTAAGAGCCAATTTGGTAGCACAATTAAAAGTTAAAAGTCAGTTTTTAATCCATTTTGAGTTACATCACCTCTCACATTTTTTATACATTTTTTCAAAAAAAAAAAAAAAGTCAAAAATAAAAATAAAAAATGAACTTTTAACCATATTTCCAAAACATGCCTAAATTTAATAAACACTCATTAAGTCCATCTCCAACGGTTCACCATATTCATCACCAAATTTGAATTTGGTGAAAAATGATAACTTTTTTTTTTTTTTTTTTTTTGTCTCCAACGGTTTCATCAAAACGATATCAAATTGAGAACAATCCAAATATTTCATCAAACTGAGGATGTCTTGCACCTTTCAGCAATTTACTATGCATGACCAGACATCCGGCCGGACGTCCTCCGAATGACCACTTCAATGCATAATTTATTGACCGGTCGACCACCTCTCTCCCTATTCCAATTCTGTTAAACATGCATAGAAGATTAACAACAAAAAAAAGATACAAAAGAGAAATATATTGCTAAAAAAAAAAAAAAAAAGGTCAAAAAAAGTTAGACATGCATAGAAGTATCAAAAGCAATTAATGGATAAAAAAGTTAGACATGCATAGAAGCCTTGGATGTGATGATCAGAACATTTGCAAGGCAGCATAAGAGGGCCAAGCCCCTGATGATGATAATGAGGTGAGTGCATAGGCACTGAAAACTAATTTCGTGCAAATCACAACAGAATTGATCACCTCATCGGTAGGATGAAACACTGAAAGAACCTCAAAGCCTCGAAGATCACAAGGATCAACCACCGGATAAAGAAAAGCCCGAGCACCAAGAGCACTCCTCAGCATCAAAGTGGCTCCTGGAGCCATATACGTAGTCATCTGTCTCTCTATTCTGTCAACCAATTCTGTCGACCACCTCTCTCTCTCCATTTCTCTTTTTGTTGTTAATCTGATGGCTTGGAGCATCTCATCCGGGAGTACACTACCTTTGTTGTAGATTATTTTTTATTTTATTTTATTTTTTTTCATTTGTTCTTGCTGGTCAACTCCCGGACTTGTATTTTGATGACGGTTATAAATCCACCGCTAGAGTGATTGATATGGAATTCATATTTTTTTTATTCAAATTTAATGAAATATTTAGTGAACCGTTATAAATGCATAAAGCCCACGAAACAAGAAGCTATGCAAGGGATTTGATGCACTGTCAGAACCACGTGCTACTAGTGAACAATTCAAACACACCCATGTGATGTAACAACAAGCAGCTATTTCAATGCTTGACAGAAGCATCAAAACTAAGAACTATAAAACATTTTCTCATTAAGCAACTATAAAACATTTTCTCAACAAATCGGAAAAAAAAATAAAATTGAACATTGAGAGAGAGAGAGAGAGAACTCATACATATTTACTTCCAGTAGGCTTTAGATCAATGACTTGGCCCACGATTTCGGGGCTTCAGATGAAGAATTCGGAGATGGATTTGCCAGTAGTCGAAATCGCATATTGGGTTACCATTTTCGCCATTGCCACTCGCTGCCACTGTCACGCTCGTCGCCCCCCTCGCTGCTCGCCGTTGGTCGAAGGATGGAGAAGAGAGTGTCGTCGGTCAAATATGGATTAGGGTTTGAATCTCAAAACTTGAAAAGGGAGATTTGGCATCTACTGTGAACGACGACAGGGGAGGGAAAAAATATATATGTTTATATATGTAGATGGGTCTGGTATAGGCAGTTTAGGGGTGGTTCATCCGCCACCCGATCCGCCATCCGTGAAATTTTATCCGCATCTGCCTGCCCACTACCATGCATCTAGGAATGGCAACGGGGCGGGGTGGGGCTGGGGATCACACTCCCCGTCCCCGATCCCCGACGAGAAACCTATCACCATCCCCATCCCCGCCTCCTAACGGGGATCGAGTTTCTCCGACCCCGAAAATTCCCCGCTCAAATCTGTTTCAGCATCATCAACTTTTAACATCAAAAAAATCATCAAGAACATCATCAAAAAAATCATCAATAAGAAGTGGAGACAAAATTATCAACAACAAAATCATCATCAACACTTCGTGCGTCAACTACCAAAAAAAAATAAAAATAGACAAATAGATCTAGGATCAACACAGATCTGAGTGTGCATCATCAATTAACACAGATTTGAGATCTGTGTGTCATCAAACAGATCTGAGATCGACGATGGTGACTGCGACGAAGGTGGATGACGGTGGCTGTGATCGGCGATGGTGACTGCGACGAAGGTGGACGATAATGGCTATGATGGACGACGGAGGTGGACGGCAGTGGCTGCGATGGACAATGGAAGAGGACGGCGGCGCGAGGTGACAAAGACGGTGGCGCTTAGGGGAAGGAGAGGTGCGAGAGTGAGAGAGAGAGACTCTGAGTGAGTGAGAGGGAGAGAGATGAGGCGGTGAGGAAGAGAACAAGAGAGAGAATAGAGGGAAGAGAGAGAGTGTGCAGATAAGAAATGAAAGAGAGAGAGAGAGAGAGAAACAATATATAGAAAGTATATTATATATATATATATTAATTCGGGGACAAACGGGGCGGGGCCAGGGCTTGGGCATTTGTCACCGTCCTCGGCCTGAAATTGATCGAGGATTAATTTTTAAATACCATCCCCGTCCCGTCGGGGGTATTTTTCGAAAAAAAAATCGTTCAAATCGGGATCGGGAGATCGGGTCTCTGTCGGGCCGGTTTCAAATTGCCATCCCTACATGCATCCAACCAAAACTCCTCGGGTTGGGTTGGGTTGGGTTGGGTTGGGCGGGTCGGAAGATCTGCCGCCCACCCCTATGTGGAACCCTGTTTTAAGTCCTTGAAAAGCATTGGGAAGGATCCAAACTTTGCATTTAAGTCACTAGCCACAAGCCTTCTAGCTAACGCAACTTTCTTCCTGACCTACATGGCCCTTCTTTGTCGGCTATGGGCTAGAACTGTCCCGAATAGTTCCTTTAATCATTTACCATCTTAAGAGGAAGTAACTTTGCAAGACTGAAGCTGAGCAGAAAGAATATACTAGTTGTCACAATTGTCCTTTGCTACTCTGTCATTGCTCCTATCATCATTCCTTTTGGTGCGCTATATGTTGCCCTTGATTGGCTTGTCCTTCGAAATCAGGCAAGTCCACTAACTCTTTTGAACTTCTAGAGCTCTATTCAATATCATTGACAAAATGACTTTTGAATTTGTTCCTATGCTGTCCTAAGTTACATTGAAATCAAAATGTTAAACAAAAAATGCACTTAAGATGATATTTTTTTCCTTTATTTTTGGTTGAATGCCCATATTTTGTTTCAAAGTTTGCTTCTTTCAAAATTTTTGCTGCGTTAATTGCTATGATTTGAGATAATAACTAGTGCATTAGGTTGTGTACACTTGCCCTCTCCATATTTTGTTTTAGCAGGAACCTAGTGCATTAGGTTGCTCTTTTTATTTATTTATTATTTAAAAAAATTATTTATCTTCAGGGTTGCATGTACATCTTGCCCCTGCTCAGATCTTGCTTTAGTGGAAGCCCTCGTTCATTGGGTTGCTATTTTTAATTTTTTTTTTATATTGTTAAAATTTGTGAGTTATTATTATTATTATTTAAAAAAAAAAAAACAGTAAATATGCATTTGAACACTTGAGAATGGCTTTTGTTGCAACAAATCTTTCACTTTTGTTCTATAAATCTCCCCTCATTTTCATGTATGTTTGCTTATTTTTCGTTATCATTTCTCTCCACCTCTATTACAGCTACTCAAAGTTTATGTTCCTTTATACGAGAGCTACGGGAGGATGTGGCCGCATATAAACACGCACATCGTGGCATCTTTATTGTTATACCAAGTATTAATGGTTGGTTACTTCGGAATAAAGTTCTACTATCCTCCATTCTTGATCCCTTTTCCAATACTCTGCCTAATCTTCGCCTTAGTTTGTAGCAAGAAATTCTCCCGATTCTTCCAATCCACCACCCTTGAAATTGCTTGTCGCGAATTGAAGGAAATGCCAAACATGGAAGTAATCTTCAGATCTTTCATTCCACCGAGCTTGAACGCTGGCAAGGCTCACAACAGGAAATTTGAAAAAGGCCATAAAAACTTATATCGACATTTAATATTTTCATCGCTGATACGGCCGCCGCAATATCTTTGCAACATTTGAAAAACATTGCTAAAAATATTAGACGGCATTTTTTAAAATGCCGCAAAATCTTTGACGTCCGTTTTACCTTCCATCACAAACTAACGTATGATGTATTTAGTGGCGTTTTTTAAAAAACGTCACTTTTTTTTGTTTTTGTTTTTACCAAAGTATAAACCAAAGAATTTAACTAATTCATCCCAAAAAAAAAGAGAGAATTTAATGGCAGCTTGAGAATTTAACTAGAAACACAAATGGCTCAAATTTACATATCCATATACCAATCATGCATGAAACTAATCACAATTTTTATATATCCAATATAATTGCACATTTCATGAGATTTGTACTACACAAAATATATGTACTCTTCAATCCAAAAATTAAAAAAAATCACCAAATATATGTCAGTGCAAGGTAACATTAAATCCAAATTGCCACCCAAAAGATAATCCAGTCACAACATTTGAAGAACTAACTTCCAATTCTTTCTTTTCCACATGCTTTCAGTCTTTTTAGATGACTGTTTGAGCCATGACCTGGTTTCATCCTCAATGAAAGTCCCAAATAGTAGTACCTGCAAAAGTGGGAGAAAACTATAAAATGCAATCTGGTATGAGAAAGGTGTGAGGAAGATGAAGAGGAGAGAGAAGATGAAGAGAAACCTCATATCAGGTTCAGAAGCAGCCATTAATGGAAGATTTGTTAAACTCAAAAGGTGGTGATTTTAAAGAATTCAACTGAGCTGCCACAGACACAGAGGAAGAGAGAAATAGAGAGTCTTTGGATGCTTTTGATATGGGAATGGCATTGGGTTTAATTTCTTTTTTAAAATTGCTTTTGGTTTATGACTGTCTATTGATTGTGGATTCATCTTTAGCTTTATTAAGAAAAGCAAAAGCAGAGTTCGTGCATAAAGATGCATCATTAGCTTTATCAAGTTGACCACAGCACAGCCATCCAAGCCAACATTTTCACTTATATGTTTAGTAAAAATCAGCTCCAAAACATAAGACAATAAATTGATGCTTTTGCTTAAAAAGAATGTCAATCAATGTGAAGAAGAAAATGAGAAACGATGTTACAAAACCATAATATGATTAAAGGCTGAGTATTATTGGATAACAGGAATAATATTATAGAGAAAACATACTTGTGAAAAGCTTTATGAATTTCATGTTGACTTGCATTCCGTTCAATCCCAAGAACCTGAAACAACATAGTCACAAGAAATTAAAGAAGAAGCCAACAAAATTAGCCCCCCAAAAAATAAACACCAAGGGAAAGAACCTCCATTTATCAACCATTTTAACGAAACACACAATATTAAACCCCTACTTAGACAATGTAGATTATTCATTGTAAAACAAAGACTTCACTTCAACTTTTGAGCAATCAATTCAAGTATGAGATAGAGATGATTTCATCAACCATACTGACATTCCCAGCACCACAGTAAAGATTACTAAACAAAATCTAAGATACCCATTCTGGGGCAACTTGGCTGAATACAATATTAATATTGTTAATATTGTTAATACTTAGACAATGTAGATTAATCTCAGTATTATAGTTAATATTGTCCTAATAATACGACTTGCATATCTCAGAAAGTAACCAAAGAATTAAACACTTAATAGGTGCAACAAGAATTGCACGTTATATATTTTTAGTACAAGTTTTTTTCTCAATAACAAGAGATTATAAGAACGGTTAACAAAATGACAATACCTGCTTGTGGGAGATGTTCGCATTAGTTTGATAATGTTAATGCAGATGCCAAACAGGATATCCATTGACAGAACACAACTCTCTTTAAGACATCTTAAAGCCTGCCGCATAAAATTTTCAATTCAAATAAATATATCCACTACACAGTATGAAGCACATATACTTGATATCTGAGGCAGCTAAATCAAGAGAATTAACCAATAAAGAAACAATCAAATTTTAGTAACTAAGAAGAGTCAAAAAAGTGTTTTCAGAATATTAATTTCAAGCATACTGATTTAAATCCAAATTGAAGCCATGAATTCTGATTTTAATTATTATTATTATTATTATTATTTTTCTTAGTGTCTTTTTCAGCAACTTGAACTTTTGGATGTAATTAAATTCAACCAAGTTGATTGTGGTTTTGGCCTTCGCGTTATCCAGTTTTCCCCCATTTTAGCAAGGAAAAGTCTGACTATTATAGAATATAGATTTATACACACACATATCTATAGAACCAAAACAATGAACTCAATATCAGAGAGAACACATATACATGTGTATATATATATATATATCAAATAGATTTTGTGTATTGTTCACCCATGAGTGAGATCTGTTCTATAAGTTACAAATCTGAGCGAGATCTGGATGATGTACTCGATGATTTTGTGTATTATATATGTGTATGTCAATTTCCGACCACACTGCCAACTTAGTACTCAACTGGAGAACACCGGCAGAATAGATGGCACCTGTCTGACCTGCAACAGAAAGAAGAGTTTCCGGCGGTGACTCGTCCACCCGGGAGTACTCCGACGATCAAGTCAGTACTCCATATCTCTCAAAGATAACCAATAGTGCTTAACTCACTAGACAGAATATCAAAAGCCATACCTTAGACCCATGGGGGTGCCTCCCTTTTATACCCAACATAATCCTAGTCTCAAATAGAAGCCTAACTCTAATGGACTTAGGATTACTGCTAACTTGGACTCCTAGTAGGATTAGGATAAACTCTCTAAGAGTCTTATTTTACACCAAACTGAAGTCTTCTCCCATTTTAGGACTCTTGTCCCTTATCCGCTTATCTCGGATTCCGGTATTCTCGCAGATAATGTAACGACCCAGAACCGTATGATGTCATTTTCAGTAATTAATTATGTGTTTACGTGATGTAATTGAGAAAAATCTGTTCGAATTAGATAAGTATCTGTTGGAATTACGACTTTGGGACTTAAATTGACAACTGTAATGGCTTCAGAAAATGAAATTGAACGCGTCTATGTGATACCGGGAATATTTAGAACCTTTTGGTAAAATAAATTGAGGACTGAATTTCGTCTGATTCGTAAGTCCTGTTTGGCTTAAGTGTTTTGGCTTAATTGATTTATTTGGTATATATATGACTTATGAGATAAGGATGTAGACCCATTTTGACTCAAAAAGGAAAGAAAAATCTAGAGAGAGAGAGAGAAGAGAGAATTCGTGGAAGAGGGAAAGCAAGGGAGAAGAAGAGAAGAAAAAGGGAATCAAGTCTAATTCCCCCAAATCAAAGAATCAAGGTAAGATTTTCATGAAATTACTTGTTGATCCTTGGTATCTAGCATTTGAACTCAAGGTTATGGCCTAAAATGATATGAATCATGTCCATTTTTCATGTTTGGGAAAGAATCTCCATGGATGTTAAGAAATGAAGCTTCATGTGCATGATTATGGTTTTTCATCTTAGTTCTTGGGTTTGATCTTGTTAATGATCCATATGGGTTTTGAATTGAAGTTTTGATGTTGATTTAAGATGAGTTTCAAGTATTTTGGGTTATGAAATTCACGTAATGGAAATGATTTTGTAAAGAGGAAAATGGAAGCTTGGAGAAGAACCAGAAATTCAGAGTTTCGCAGTGTCCGCTCGAGCGGAGGTAAGCCCGCTCGAGCGTAGAAATCACCCTTCCAGCAGTTTTCGGACAGTTTACAGTCCGCTCGAGCGGACAAGTGGGCGCTCGAGCGGGAAGGCTATTTTCAGGAAATTTTGGGGGAATGAACTACATGATTTTTACATGTTAATTGCATCATTTATCACCTTATGAGCATGAAACGGGTATGAATTACATGAATTACATGAGATTGAAATTAAATGAATGAACATGAAATAAAGTAAAGAAAGGAATGAAGTGCATGCTTAAGAATAATGTATATTGAGAAATGTGCTATTATGTTATTGTTGCAGGTCAAATTGAGAAGACCGTGCCATCGGTTTCGGAAACCCTCTGTAAGTGACATTTCTGTAAAGATATGTTATTACGAAATTATGTTCTAAAAGTGCTATGATATGATACGTTTTGAAATGAGAATGTTTTCTGTGAACGAATGTTTTATTGCAAACCTAGTATGGCATCCATAGTCAGTTGAGTCATGGGGGCGAGAACATGCAGGCCCATGCGTCATGAGTTATGGGGGACGGCATGGAAGGACAAGCCCATGACCAGTTTACGAGATCTCGGTATGTGTTTAATCGGTGTCCGGGACCGGTTACTCTAGTCGTTAGTCGACACATGTTATGTTCTATGGAGTATGCCAGTATGTATGTTCTTATAATGACGAATGACTGAAGTATGTTTATGACTGTTTTATTATGGTTTTATGAAAATGTCGGACTTCGTTCACTAACCCTTTACTTTAATGTTACTTGCTGAGCTTTAGCTCATTGTTTGTATTTATGTATTTATAGGTGAGCAATTTGGGAGCCAAGCCTAGGCGGAGTCTCGGATCGAGCCGCCGTTTTGAAAGCCTACCGTTTGAGTGCTCCGAGCCGGAGCTAGGCCTGGAAGGCCGTTTTGAGAGCTTTTCTTTTGTCTTGCATCTATAGCACAGAATTATGTTTTGTTTATGACTTGGGATATGTCATGTGTAGTTGGTGGGTAAATTAACATTTTTTTGGCATGTAATACTTGTTCATATTAATGCACAGCTCTTTGGACTATTGTAGTTTCTGTATCTGCTTCCGCGAGCCCCAATTAATTATGTTATGTAAAGGAAGGCCTTTGGTAATCTAAGATTACTGGCCGGTCTCGTCACCGAACCTCTTGGGGCGGGTTTGGGGCGTGACAGATAATCTCGGCCTAGCCGAGATCATCTCGGCATCATGACCAGGACACGTGACACCTCAGCTGACACTTCGGTGTCACCTCGGCCACGTGTTGTTATTCAAAAATTATGTCCCCACAACTGCCCCCTAGGTTCTATTACCTCGGCATCCTGAGGTGATGGAACCTATATCATTTATTCCACTTAGCACGTCGGCTAAGCTCGCTTCATCATCTATTGCCGAAGTCAGAACTTGTCGGCTCAATATGACCAAGACCTATAGTCTGCTTTCATCAATGTCTTAGAACCAACGACCAAGTTCGTTCAAGTTTCTTAGCCGAAACCGTCCTCCTTTGCAACCGTCTCGGGGTGACACACCTCGGTTATACAAACTGATGATTTACCTCAGCAAGTACCCAAGTACCTTTTCTTGGCATAACCTTGGTTTCACCTTGTAAATTTTTTCATAAAATTTTAACAAGGGTTTAACCTCGGCTTAACTTTAACTTGTAAATTGTCCACAAATTTCAACAAGTGTTAAGCAATGATTTCGGTTTAACTTCAACTTGTAAATTGTCCACAAATTTCAACAAGTGTTAAACAATGATTTCGGTTTAACTTCAACTTGTAAACTTTTCTCAAGTTTCAACAAGTGTTAAACAATGATTTCGGTTTAACTTCAACTTGTAAATTGTCCACAAATTTCAACAAGTGTTAAACAATGATTTCGGTTTAACTTCAAGTTGTAAACTTTTCTTAAGTTTCAACAAGTGTTAAACAATGATTTCGGTTTAACTTCAACTTGTAAATTGTTCACAAATTTCAACAAGTGTTAAACAATGATTTCGGTTTAACTTCAACTTATAAATTGTCCACAAATTTCAACAAGTGTTAAACATCATCTCGGTAAGCTCTGCTCTTCTCTTCTCGGACTTAATCATCTTAGGTCGAGATCTTGTCTTCTGGGATCTGGGATCCGAGATCTGGAATCCGGGATCTGCTTACTTGGGCTGAGCTCTTGTCTTCTCATATCCAGTGTTATCTCGGCTTCGCTACGATGAACCATTTCTCTTCTTTGGTTTGGACGCCTTTGTCCCCGGTGTGTCCTCCTCGGCTCTGGTATACTTTTCTATCCTGGCCATTAGCTCCTCTATGCTTTTCGGTAATGTATTTGCCAGTGATTTTCGAAGCAGGCAGTCATCCTTCAAGCCGCTTTTAAACGACACGACCGCCGCCTCTTGGTTGCATCCTAGTATTCGGTTGAATATCTTAGAATACCTTCTGGCATAGGCCCTGAGGCTTTCATCATGGCCGATCTTCAGGGCCATTAGGGCGTCCACCCTCAATGGCTGTAGCTTGTTTGTCATGAACCTGGCCACAAACATCTCGGTTAGGCCTTCCTAGGTTTTCACAGTTCCTTTCGGCAACTTGTGAAACCAATCCGATGCAATTTCTCCGAAGGATGAGGGGAACACCTTGCAGAGCAACGGCTCGTTCTCGGTGTACAATGCCATCGAGTTCAGGTACAAGCCAACGTGAAAGTTCGGGTCTGACTTACCGTCGTATATCTAGAACCTTGGCATACTGAACCTTTTCCGGGCCTCAAATTTGTCCAATTCTATCGAGAATGGTGTCCTCGGCTTGACAGGTGAGGTCACCTCGGCATCTTGTCTCTTTCTCTAGAGGTAATCCCTCAGATCCTCCGTGATTCGTCCAGGAACTCGGCTATCTCCGGATTTTAGCCTCTTTGGTGCACTACTTTTTGTGTCATTGCGAGTCCTTTTGGATCTCCCTCCATTGGTCGCGTCGAAACAGAGTTCCTTCCCCTGAACATGCCGATGTTCTTTGGAGTTAGCTTCCTTGGTGCGATGTGTCCTCTGTGAATGTCCCCTTCTGGATTCTCCTCGTCCGACCTCCCTTGAAGGCCGGTGAGAATGTTCCTTGGTCCTATCGTGCTGAGGAGTCGTAGGAGTTGTCTTCTGCCCCCCTGCCTGGGCATCTTTCTTGGCTGCTGGAGTCGGCGTATCTTGTGACGGGAACGGTGGCTGCATGACGTTGTTCTGTATCATGAAATTGACAACCGTTTGTAAGTCCGCCAATTTGTTCGCCATTCCCTTTATCTCGTCGTCCCTTCGTAAGCATCTTTCTTTCCATACCTGGAGGTCATCCTCGTTATAATACTCGCTTCGGTCTGATTTCTTCGGCGCGTCGCCCTCCTGGCCGACGTCCTCTTCTCCGTGATTCTTATCACGAGTTTCTTCGTTGTAGTTGTCTTCTTCGACGCCAAGGTCAATATGTTTCCCACTCTCAGTAAGGGTGTCGTCCCCAACCTTCTTTTTTTGTCCGTCGTTGGCCATCTATTCTCCTTTCGTTTCCACAGACGGGGCCAAATTGTGGGTGTCAATTTTTGACCACACTGCCAACTTAGTACTTAACTGGAGAACACCGGCAGAATATATGACACCTGTCTGACCTGCAATAGAAAGAAGAGTCTCCGGCGGTGGCTCGTCCAACCGGGGGTAGTCCGACGATCGAGTCAGTACTCCATATCTCTCAAAGATAACCAATAGTGCTTAACTCACTAGGCAGAATATCAAAAGTCATACCTTAGACCCATGGGGGTGCCTCCCTTTTATAGCCAACATAATCCTAGTCTCAAATAGAAGCCTAGCTCTAATGGATTTAGGATTACTGCTAACTTGGACTCCCAGTAGGATTAGGATAAACTCTCTAAGAGTCTTATCTTCACCCAAACTGAAGTCTTCTCCCATTTTAGGACTCTTGTCCCTTATCTGCTTATCTCGGATTCTAGTATTCTTGCAGATAACCTCGGCCTAGCCGAGATCATCTCGGCATTATGACCAGGACACGTGACACCTCGGCTGACACTTCGGTGTCACCTCGGCCACGTGTTGTTATTTAAAAATTATGTCCCCACAATATATATCATATATAATAAAAACTGACAAATCTGAGCGACCGATTGAGCAAAATCTTCAAAATTGAAACTCAGTTCCAATGTATCAGTTCCAATATATGATCTGCAACAAAACAGAACAGCAACAAAACATGCAAGATATCAGTTCCAATGTATACATTCTTCAAAATCTGGATTGACCGAAGGACCAAAATCGAAACTCACAAAATTGAAAGAGAGGAGAACCAATATCGGAAGAGAAGCGCAAATCTGGTAGCCTTCAAAATCTACAACAAGTTCTGAAATTGAGCGAGTTTGTTTGAAATCAAGAGAGAGAGAGAGAGAGAGAGTGTTTGAAATCGAGTGAGTTTGTTTGAAATCGGGCGAGAGTGATAGCTTCAAATCTGTGAGAGTGAGGGTTTCTGAGCTTCAAATCGAATGGGTTTCTGAGCGAGAGAGAGAGAGTCTGAGTTGTGGAAGAGTGAGAGTGAGAGACTTTTTGAAAGGGACGGAGTATTGAACGGCATCAACAAATTGACCTAAAGGTGCCGTTTTACTGAGATCAGAGACAATGTTTTGAAAACGTTGTATTTAACTAATCTATAATGGCGTTTTTCATAAACGGCCATAAAAGAAACGTTGCAATAGGCAACTTTTCCTGTAAGAAGAGTTTGATGACGCGTTATCTCGTGGGGTTTCAAGGTCATCATCGTTCGTTTGATGTAGATTATATTTGTTTGTGTTTTTCCCACTAGTTTCATGGTGTTTATTGTAACTTTGAAGCATGTAAATTTGACTGGTACTTAAATTGTTTGTTGGTAATTAGCACTATTACGAAGTTTTTTTTTTGGTTAACATAATATATGATGTATGTGTATCTGAAATGCGAAAATTTTCATTTTGCCTGTTTTAGTACTAAGATAGAGTCTGTTGGTTTGCAAAAATGAAATCACATGGCTTGATTATCCTGCAAATGAAACGTGTAAACTTGATTTATTTTGGGTGTTGCTCATTAATTGAATTGAATCTACATGTATTTTATTTTCATGATATTTTCAATAGTATTTTATTTTATTTTTATTTTTGGAAGTTAGTCAACTTTGATGAACATGGATCGATTCAGATAGTGGAGTGCTTGAAGTATCTTTTCGATTCTCTAATATATAATTTGTATTCATTTGTTCTTGTTGTCCAAGAGAAGTTGAACTTTTATTGTTCCATTGCTCTCCAACTTTATGAGGAATAATTTCATACCCAAATTATGAAATTTGTATTAAGAATATATATCCTTCCCTAAAATATCCCAGAAAAGTGCATTTTGATTTATGAAAGAATTTATAGAGGAAAACAAAAAATTCTTGATAAAATAAATTTGTCTTTTAAATTTTGGTTGACTATACAATTGATATTCGCACACAACTTTATTTATTTTTTGTTTTTTCTTTAGACTGTGTTTGAATCTTTAATTTGGATAGAAATTATAGTGGGAAAGAAAAAAAAGTATGGATTGTGATGAGAAAAAAAAAATAACTTACAAAATTTTTAAATGTAAATTATTTTACACTTTATGATGTAAATATTTTACTTACTTTTTAACCAATCAAATAATAAAAAATAAATAAAATATTGTCAAAAAAATATTTTACGAAAAAATAAACGGAACGTGAACTCGCAAAGAATTTTCTTCGGTAAAAGTCTACAACTATGCTATTTTTTTTTCTCTGAAAGTGATTGTCTAAAACCATGCAAATCAAGACTTAGAGTATATCTCTAAATTAACTTTATTTTCAACCTAATTGCAGTTTGTACTAAGTTGATTGATCTGAATGATATGTTGTTAACAAAATGGACATGTTGAATCACCAAAGAAGGCCCAAGGTGAACCATATTCCATTCAACTAGATCTTGCAGTCCAATTAATGGACAAGGAAAAAGTTCCTTCCTTTTAGTTTAAACGAGTGGATAAACTTAGAATCAAGTTTGTAGGAGAATATGCTGCATTCTAAGCTTGACTTGGCTTGACATTCGGCCTAATTTAATCATTCCTAGCTCCACCTTAAAAAAATTTTAAATTCCAAACCAGCCAACTTAACCTAATAGATATGAACTATTATTTATTTATTTATTTATTTTTATATTTATCTTGAATGGATATTAAATTATTTAGATCCTTTTATTTGTTATTTCAATTTCGAACATTAACAAAATTCAATGATAAAATAAATATGATTTTTAACAAATCTTTTAATTTAAATCCTAGAAAGAAAGATATATATACTTTTTTTTGATCTTAAATATTTTTTTTTTAAACTTTTTTTATAATTAAAATAATATAAAAATGTATTAATATTTTATAAACGAGCGAGTGGGGCAAGGTGGGTTGGACTGAGTTAGCTTAGAACTCTTTATCCCAAACCCAACTCAAATATCAAATGGGTACAAAATCTCAGCTCAGGTCATTCTTATGAGCAAAATAATTTTTCAAAAGAGTTATGCTAAAATCCTCAAATAAATTATCAAATTTTTTACCAAACCTCTCATATGTGTGTGGGACCTACACAAATCACATGTGTGTGGGTTCCACATCCATATGAGAAGTTTGATAGAAAATTTAATAATTTATTTGGAATTTATAACTTTTTTTTTTTCAAAATCAAAAAATATTAGGTTAAGCCGGGTAGTCCAATGGGCACCCTATTTAGACTAAAGGAGAAAGGCTACTATGTCAACCCCCAAAGGATGCATATAATATGCAATTCATATAAAAAAATATAATTTTTATTATATAAAGTATAACTTTTTACTCATCACAAAAAAATATAAGGAAAAAGCGTGAGAGCTCGAAATTGCACCGCCCGAATCCCCGAATGCCAAAATGACGTCGTTTTGGTAAAAAAAAAATTTTCTCATTTATATCTAAACAGATGGGGAGAGAGGGAGAAACAGAGGAGAGAGGGAGAAAGAGAAAGGAGGAGAGGAGAGAGGGAAATAGAGAGAGAGAGACGGCGATGGCGGGGCAAGGCGACGGTGATGGAGGGTGCAACGGTGGACGCAACGGTGACCTTGCACCCTTGCGATTTCTCATTACATAGATTGAAATATAATATTTTTATATCTTTTATACTAGAATATATATTTACTTTTTTTATTTATGTGTCTACATGTCATATGCATCTGTTTAGATCATTTTAATTTTATTAAAATGCCAAGCTTAAAAGACTTGTATTTTTTTTTCTTTTGTAAATCTCATAAATAATCATCCTAATTTTTTTCTAGAAAAATTCTAATGATATAACATTATCCATATTTAATTATAAAGTTAATTACTTAGAAGTCCTATTTATAAATGTTATGGTAACTTAGGTCCTGTTTAAGATTTTTTGAACTAATAAGTCCTACTAGGTAAAATTGAGAATATTATCATTTTTTTTTTTCATTTTTAAAACTAAGAACATTATTAATTTTGCATAATCATATTCTCCATAATTGTTTCACTAACTGAGAAGAAAAAAAACAAAGTATGAGATTAAACATTTTTGTCATTCTACTTATTGGTTTGATTCAACTATCTAATAAAATCGAGAACATTATCAGTTTTTTCCAGTTTTAAAACTGAGAATATTATCAATTTTTTTATTTTTAAAGTTTTTTTTTTGTTTTATTTTATTTTATTTTTCAGTTTTACACATCAATGTTTCATCATCATGCTCCTTTATATATCCAAAATTTTTAGTTTTGCACAAAAAATAATTCAATTTTTTCAAAAAAAAATTAGTTTTTTTTTTCTTTTTAATTTTTGCACTTGATTTTTTTTAGTTTTTTTTTTTTTAAATTTGAAAGTTGATATTTTAAAGTTTTGAAAATAAAATAAAAGTCAAATAATCATGTTCCTTTATAGAGAATCATAAATGATAAACAATTATTGTTTAAAGGATAATTCTGCCTATTAAAAATTTAATAGGATTTGAATGTCTAAATAATCATAGTTAAGACTTAATGGAATATAAATTTATAAATTAAAATTTGTGTGTAAATGTCCCGTAATTATATAGTAAATGAATGATTAATGAACTTTTGACTTATTATCAAAGTGGCATATTTGGAAATTTTCTCAAGAGATGTGGCCAAATCACAGCCTGGTTCAACGTGGAAGGTTTCTTGACCCACGAGAATTTGGACATCAAAACACTCTATGCTGAAACTTTAAACCAGGTATTTGAAGTCAAAATTCAAATTTCATCATTTTTTTTTTTTTTTTGGATGTGACAAATTTCATCTACTTAGTACTCACACTAATATAAACTCATCTCTCTCCTCAATTCTCTCAAACCTTAAAAGTGATCAAGCAAAAGTCTCATGCACCTTCAAGGAGTGACTTGTTTGGGATTTAGATCACCACCATGGAAGCAATTTCCTCCACTTTCCACCACTGCATCCCGGCAGCTCAACGCCCCAGCACCACCACTAACCAACTTCCCAAAATCCATGCCCAACATCAACTAACAATTGACACTCAACCCAATCCCAAGACTTCGAACCAGTCGACCCGCCTAGCTAAATCTCTCTCAAACTTCTTCCACCTCCATATTGAACCACCTACCCAAAAACATGTTCACAATTCCATTTGGAACATCCATTTTGACCATGAGGAGAGGCACAACACTCGGCTATGTCTCCAAAAGAAGACATATCTGATAAGTGGCGTGAAATACAAGGTTGTTGTGACTAGGACAATCTTTTGAACCCACTTCACCCCTAGCTACGATGAGAGATTGTCAAATACGGTGAATTTGCGCAAGTGACTTATGATGCCTTTGACTTTGACTCTTTCTCAGAATATTGTGGTAGTTGTAGATACAATCATAACAAAATTTTTGACAAGTTCGGGCTTACCAAGCACAGTTACAAGGTGAGCAAGTATATTCATGCCATGTCACATGTGGATGTGTCACAGTGGCTTGAGTGGTCAGCCCTAGGTCAAACATGGAGTAAGGACTCCAATTGGATGGGGTTTGTGGCAGTGAGTGATGATGAAGAAACAAGGCGAATAGGGAGGAGGGACATAGTCGTAGCGTGGTGTGGCACAGTGGCACCATCTAAGTGGTATGAGGATCTACAGAGAAAGCTAGAGCTAATAGGCGAACGGGAAGCTAAAGTGGAATATGGGTTTCTAAGCATTTACACATCTAAGAGTGATGCTACTAGGTATAACAAGTCCAGTGCCTCAGAGCAAGTCATGAAAGAAGTGAAAAGACTAGTGAAATTTCACAAGACAAGAGGTGAACAAGTGAGCCTCACAATACCTCATTTTGCAAACAAATTACTTCCCTAAGATCTAGTATGAATCCTTGTATTCGGTTTCCATTAAGATCTAGTCTTTGAAGCTTGCTTAAGCTTTTGATTATGGTTGGAATAAATCCAATCAACTTATTGCCATCCATATTTAAGAAAACTAAATTGCTTAAGTTAGCAATTTCATTGGGAATGCTGCCTTTGATTCCACAATAACTAACACTACTATTCTCTAGAGAATTGGAGAGATTCCCAATAGAAGCTGGAAGGATGATATTTAGGGGATTGTTCTCGATCCACAATGTTCTTAATTCTCTGCAATTTGACATGGAAATGAGGAAGCTCAATTCAGAAGAAAAAGATTCACAAGTGAAGTTGTTTGCTGCTAGGTTGATACACTCAAGGAGTCTTAAGCTGCCAAGTGAGCTGGGAACTAAACCATTAAAACTATTATACACAAGATCTAATTCAACGAGTTTAGAAGCATTTGAGATAGAGTCGGGAACAATTCCACTGAGGTCATCCAAGATAAAGACCTTGAAGGTTGGGTAGCAAAACATCTATACTTGATGGAAGTTTACCTAAAAGCTGATTTTGAAAAAATGAAACTTCTTGTAATGTTGAGATATTGAAGATTGTTGCAGGAATGGGACCCATTAAGTTATTGTATTGGAGATATAGTCCTTTCATTTTTAGAAGCTTACCAATCTCTTCTGATATTGAACCTGATAAAATTTTAAACAACAATTAAACTTGTAGAAAATTTCATTTTGAATACATTGAAAAAACTAATCAAGAGTGTCATCGGTGTTTTTCTTTAAAATCTGCAAAAATATTGTATTTAGGACGTGGATGTGCAACTAGATTTGCTGGATTTAATATAGTTCACTACAACAAAATTGGCCTATAACCACGTTTTTAGACAACGTTTTTCTGAAAAACGCTGTGCAAGAGCTAAAGTGAAATTAAAGACACGCGTGTTTCACTTTATAACGGTGCTCCGTATCCCTCTGCCCCCATTTCTCTTTCCGTCATTTTGTTTTCTCTCTCCATTTTCTCTATCGTTTTCTATCTCCGTCCTAGATCTAGGGTTTTCTCTACCTGCTCATGCTCCTTGAGAGATTCACCAGGGTTCAGATCTAATTCTAAATCCATCGATTCTTGCATCGATTTTGTTGAAATTTCTTGATGGTTTTTTGGTTTTCTTGATTCTGATTCTGATTCTGATGATTTTGTAGAGGAAGATGGTTCGGTTGAGTAGCACAAATCGGCGGGGTTACGAGACCGAGGAATGAAGAAGGATCAAGATCATCGTGATCGAAACCGATCTAGTCGGAGCAAGAGGAAACCAACCGATGAAATGATAGGCTTTTCTGTTCCACGAAAAGCTCAAGCGCGATGGCATTGGATGCGCTCTACTTGTTGAAGCTCCTCCTCAGGTCTGGTCCTCCCATCGCTACCATCCCTCAAGTCCTCTCTCTCTCTATTGCTCCATCAGATCTTCGATCTGGCCTCTCTTCATTCCAATTTTACTCTTTTTAATCTTTTCACTTGCTATTTTTGGTCCGCTTGCTTTTCAATAGAATCTCATTCACTTTGATCTTTTTTTTTTCAATCTAACTATTTTCAATTTTTTCAATCTATTTTTGGTCTTCTGTTAGATTGGTTTGTCTCTGTATTTGGCTTTCATTATATTTTTGTATCTCCCGTATTTGTTTGTGTTTGTCAGAAGGTTATTATCCTACATTTTCAGGTTGGCAAGGGGAATGCAGAAGTGGCTCTGTCTCTGGTTGCATACGATCAGGAACTGAAGGTATAATTCAATTGTGTGTGCTGGAATGTTTCTTAATGTTATATCATTGTAAGTCATGTTCATCAGCAATGGATGGGCCAAAATCTTATTCACATTCGTGCGATTTTGTTTTTGGTTGGATAAAAGAACTTTGGCTTGGGTTAGTTATATTTTGTTTTTAAAGAGAGTTTATATGTGTTGCAGAGTGCTATGAAATGTGTATTT
>JAPPVO010000014.1:110708321-110748952 GCA_030407325.1 Camellia japonica | reverse complement strand
TTCTGAGGTCTCTTGTATTAATTGTGTTAATAGTTATTACCCAAAAAAAACTTACCATGCCAGAAAAATTATGCGCTCTTTTAAACCCAAACGACTGTAATTTGTTTGCCCAATTAAAGCTCGACTCACACTTCACGTTCACACCAGAGTACAAACCCATGACAAAGCATTTGTACAATGAAAAATTCTGAGGTCTCTTTTATTAACTGTGTTAATAGTTTTTACCCAAAAAACACATACCATATCAGGAAAATTCTGTGCTCTTTTAAACCCAAACTACTGTAATTTGTTTGCCCAATTAAAAACTACTGTAATTTGTTTGCCCAATTAAAGATCGACTTCTTCAAGTACACACAGGAGTTCAAACCCATGACGAAGCATTTGTACAATGAAAAGTTCTGAGGTCTCTTTTATTAATAGTTATTACCCAAAAAAACTTCTGTTATCAAAAAAATTCTGCGTTCTTTTACACCCAAACTACTGTAATTTGATTTGCCCAATTAAAAACTGCTGTAATTTGTTTGCCCCAGTAAGGCTCGACTCACACTTCACGTTCACACAGGAGTTCAAACCCATTATGAAGCATTTGTACAATGAAAAATTCTGAGTTCCCTTTTATTAACTGTGTTAATAGTTATTACCCGCAAAAAACTTACCATATCAGAAAAATTCTGCGCTCTTTTAAACCCAAACTACTGTGTAATTTGTTTGCCCAATTAAAGCTCGACTCACACTTCACGTTCACACAGGAGTGTAAACCCATGACGAAGCATTTGCACAATGAAAAATTCTGACATCTCTTTTATTAACTGTGTTAATAGTTATTGCCCCAAAAAAACTTACCATATAAGAATAATTCTGCGCTCTATTAAACCCTAACAACTGTAATATGTTTGCCCAATTAAAAACTACTGTAATTTGTTTGCCCAAATTAAAGGTCGACTTCTTCATGTTCACACAGGAGTTCAAACCCATGACGAAGCATTTGTACAATTAAAAATTCTGAGGTCTCTTTTATTTACTGTGTTAAGAGTTATTACCTGAAAAAAACTTACCATATCAGAAAAATTTTGCGCTTTTTTAAACCGAAACTTCTTTAATTGGTTTGCCCAATTAGAGCTCGACTCACACATCACGTTCACACAGGAGTTCAAACCCATGACAAAGCATTTGTACAATGAAAAATTCTGAGTTCTCTTTTATTAACTGTAGTTATTACCCAAAAAAAACTTACCCTATCAGAAAAATTCTGTGCTCTTTTCAAACCAAACTACTATAATTTGTGTGCCCAATTAAATCTGGGCTCACACTTCACGTTGAGTTCAAACCCATGACAAAGTATTTGTACAATTATAAATTCTGAGGTCTCTTTTATTAACTGTGTTAATAGTTATTACCAGGGCGGAGGCACACAGTGGCCAGGGGCGTCACGTGCCCCCCTGGGTTTTTGGATTTTTTTTTTTTTCCAACATAAAGAAAATATTTTAAATAAAAAAAATTATAAAATATTATTTAAAATAAAATGTCAATGACATTTTTAAAATTATGAGAACAATAATGATTATTTTAATTGAAAGTAAAGAGACTATGATAAGTTATATTATTATTTATGAAAATTTCA
This sequence comes from Camellia japonica, assembly GCA_030407325.1. Classification (NCBI taxonomy): domain Eukaryota; kingdom Viridiplantae; phylum Streptophyta; class Magnoliopsida; order Ericales; family Theaceae; genus Camellia; species Camellia japonica. Next base: position 110,747,331 of record JAPPVO010000014.1, on the reverse strand, counting down.
ATATAATGGTGATATCTATCATTATTGACATGCAAACATAATTAACATCAATGAAGATATATGAAATTTATTGGATTGTTAGGTACATTTGATACGTAGAGTTTGTCCTCCATATGTTTCTTTCCATTCATAACTAAAATGACCACTATATAAATTATAATCAAGCAATACATCTTCAATTATAAAAATAAAAATAAAAAATTACAATAAGTTATAACTAATATCAAAATGAGTCATAACTAACTATTACTTGATATATAGTCATAATCAAAATAACAACTACAAGAAGTTATAACTAAATTATATCTAACACTATAATGTGTCATAACTAAAGAACACAAAGATCATAATTGCGACATATGATAGATACTTTTTTTTATGGTGTGTTTTATAGAATTTCTCTACTAAAATATATTATTTCTATCTCAACTTATCTTCTTTTTTAATTTTCCAATCTACCTGTAAATAGTTACTCCCTAATATTATATAAAATTTAATCTCAAATCCTTTAATTTAAAATTCACATTTATTCAAATGGACTGTTAATATTTAAGTTAGTAATATCTCATTATTGTTTATTAAAAAAATAAAAAATAATTGCTTGGTTAGAGTTTTCCAAAAACACTTTTCAGAAAATTCTACTTTCTTGTTTTCCGTTTTTTTTTTGTTTTTACTGAATTTTTTTAATATTTTAAGTAATGTTTTTAATTTTTAGACATACCTAACATAAATATACCTAAAAAGCAAAAAATTTGTGAAAAAAATCTTTTAAAAATTCACTAAATATCAAAAATACAAAAAAAAAAAAAATACGAGAATTCTATACATTATTTGTATTTTTATGTATTTATTAATTTTTAAAAATATTTTTTCACAAATTTTTTACTTTTTAAATATATCTAAGTAAAGTGCATCTAAAAAAGTAAAAAAAAAAGTTTAAAATTTTAAAAATATTCACTAAAAATAAAAAAACCTAAAAACAAAAAAACTCAATTTTCAAAAAACTTAATCCAAAAAACTCAAACCAAACACACTGATATTATCATTAATTTGTGCCCCCTCTCCATTAAATTCCTGGCTACGCCACTGGTTATTACCCAAATAAAACTTACCATATAAGAAAAATTCTGCGCTCTTTTAAACGAAAACTACATTAATTTGTTTGCCCAACTAAAAACGACTGTAATTTGTATGCCCAACTAAAACTCGACTTCTTCACGTTCACATAGGTGTTCAAACCCATGAGGAAGCGTTTGTACAATGTAAAATTCTGAGGTCTCTTATATTAACTGTGTTAACAGTTATTACCCAAAAAAAACTTACCATATCAGAAAAATCCGGCGCTCTTTTAAACCCAAACTACTGTAATTTGATTGTCCAATTAAAAACTACTGTAATATGTTTGCCCAATTAAAGCACGACTCACACTTCATGTTCACACACGAGTTCAAACCCATGACGAAGCATTTGTACAATGAAAAATTCTGAGGTCTCTTTTATTAATTGTGTTAATAGTTGTTACCTAAAGAGCATGTTTGTTTTGAGGGATAAGGGTGTGGGATTGCACTATTAGTCCCATCGGACTAATAGTCCATTGTTTGTTTGACAAATTTTGCTCCGGACTAATAATCTCCCCGGACTATTAGTCACACAAATATGGGACTATCCTATCCCATAGGATTATTTTGTGAAATGTCTATTTTACCCTCCATGCTATTACTTAGTAAACAATTAGAAAATGGTAAAATAGTCTTTTGAACATTTATAAATTATTTTTTTAAGTGTTGTTAATTTAAAATTATATATTAAATAAAAAGATTTAATTATAAATTATAAATTATAAATTATAAATTATAAATTAAATTTAATTAAAAATAATAAATTATAAATTATGGCCTTATAAATTAAATTTTTTTAGTGTTGTTAAAAAATTAAATTTACATATTAAATAAAATTAGTTTTTTAGTGTTGTTAATTTAAAATTATATATTAAATAAAAAATATAAATTATAAATTATGGCCTTATAAATTAAGTTTTTTAGTGTTGTTGAAAATTTAATTTATATATTACATAAAATTATTTTTTATTGTCGTTAATTTAAAATTATATATTAAATAAAAAATATAAATTATAAATTTAATTTAATTGAAAATAATAAATTAAAAATTATGGCCTTATAAATTAAATTTTTTTGGTGTTGTTAAATTATAAATTATAGATTGCAAATTTAAAATTATATATTAAATAAAAATTATAAATTACAAGGATAAAATAGTCTTTTGAACATTTATCATTCTCTATAATATCATAAACAAACATGGGATTCAATAGAATAGTCCAATCCAGACCTCTAATCCCATGACTAAACAAACATAGGATACAAATTTAGTCCAACTAAATAGTCCCGGGACAATGTATCCCAGGACTACTAGTCCGATGGATTACAATCCCCCTTATACAGTCCGTCCAAACAAACGCACCCAAAAAAAACTTACAATATCAGAAAAATTTTGCGCTCTTTTAAACCCAAATGACTGTAATTTGTTAGCCCAATTAAAAACTACTGTAATTTGTTTGCCCATTTAAAGCTTGACTCACACTTCACGTTCACACAGGGGTTCAAACCCATGATGAAGCATTTGCACAACGAAAAATTCTGACGTCTCTTTTTTTAACTGTGTTAATAGCTATTACCCAAAAAAAAACTTTGCATATCATAAAAATTCTGCGCTTTTTTAAACACAAACTACTGTAATTTTTTTGCCTAATTAAAGCTCGACTCACACTTCACGTTCACACAGGAGTTCAAACCCATGACGAAGCATTTGCACAATGAAAAATTCTGTCGTCTCTTTTATTAATATTACCCAAAAAAAACTTACCATATCAGAAAAATTCTGTGCTCTTTTAAACCCAAACTACTGTAATTCATTTGCCCAATTAAAAACAACTGTAATTTGTTTGCCCAATTAAAGCTCGACTCACACTTCACGTTCACACAGGAGTTCAAACCCATGGCAAAGCATTTGTACCATGAGAAATTCTGAGGTCTCTTTTATTAACTGTGTTAATAGTTATCACCCAAAAAAAACTTACCATATCAGAAAAATTCTGCGCTCTTTTAAACCCAAACTACATTAATTTGTTTGCCCAATTAAAAACTATTGTAATTTGTTTGCCCAATTAAAACTCGACTTCTTCACCTTCACATAGGAGTTCAAACCCGTGACGAAGTGTTCGTACGATGTAAAATTGTGAGGTCTCTTTTATTAACTGTGTTAATAGTTATTACCGAAAAAAAACTTTCCACATCCGAAAAATTCGGTGCTCTTTTAAACCCAAACTATTGTAATTTGATTGCCCAATTAAAAACTACTGTAATTTGTTTGCCCAATTAAAGCTCGATTCACACTTCACGTTCACACAGGAGTTCAAATCCATGACGAAGGATTTGTACGATGAAAATTCTGAGGTCTCTTTTGTTAACTGTGTTCATAGTTATTTCCCCAAAAAAACTTACCATAACAGAAAAATTCTGCGCTCTTTTGAACCCAAACGACTGTAATTTGTTTGCCCAATTAAAAACTACTGTAATTTGTTTGCCCAATTAAAGCTCGACCAAGACTTCACGTTCACAGAGGAGTTCAAACCCATGACGAATCATTTGCACAATGAAAAATTCTGACATCTCTTTTATTAACTGTGTTAATAGTTATTGCCCAAAAAAAACTTTCCATATCAGAAAAATTCTGCGCTCTTTTAAACCCAGACTACTATAATTTGTTCGCCCAATTAAAAACTACTGTACTTTGTTTGCCCAATTAAAGCTCGACTCACACTTCACATTCGCACAGGAGTTCAAACCCATGATGAAGCATTTGTACAATGAAAAATTCTAAGGTCTCTTTTATTAACTGTGTTAATAGTTATTACACAAAAAAAACTTACCATATCAGAAAAGTTCTGCACTCTTTTAAACTGAAGCTACTTTAGTTTGTTTGCCCAATTAAAAACTACTGTAATTTGTTTGCCCAATTAAAGCTCGACTCACACTTCACATTCACACAGGAGTTCAAACCCATAATGAAGCATTTGTACAATGAAAAATTCTGAGTTCTCTTTTATTAACTGTAGTTATTACCCAAAGAAAACTTACCCTAACAGAAAAATTCTGCGCTCTTTTAAACCCAAACTACTATAATTTGTTTGCCCAATTAAAAACTACTGTAATTTGTTTGCCCAATTACAGCTCGACTCACACTTCACGTTCACACAGGAGTTCAAACCCATGACGAAGCATTTGTACAATGATAAATTCTGAGGTCTCTTTTATTAACTGTGTTAATAGTTATTGCCCAAGAAAAACTGTATTAATAGTCAGCCAATTAATAATTTATGAAATTAATATAGAATTCCCCCCCCCCTCCCCATCCCAAAAAAAAAAAAAAGAAAAAAAAAATACCCAACCACAATAAATAGTCGAAAATTGTCTTCACGCATGAGCAGTCCAGTTGTTCTTCTTTTGTAAACAGAGCACTGATACCTCTCTCTCCTTATAAGCAATTCAACCTCCTTACTCTCAGTTCTCCATTTAGGAGTGAATTCGTTCAACTCCATCCCCTTTCTTTCTTTCTCTACCATCCTCATTCTCATCTTCTGCGGTGGCTTCAAGCAAATCGCAACAATTTGTCTAGAAATGATAAGAATTCACTTGCAACTTTCATTGGCCAAAGGGGCGACGCAATTGGGTCGTCCTCCACATCACAGTAAGGCTATATTTGTTTGGGCAGACTGGATTAGACTGAATTAGCATTTCCATGACTAATAGTCCTAGGACTACGATTATTAATCATAGGACTACGAATTCTTTGGATTGTGTATCCTATCCTATGTTTGGATTGAGTTAGGATTATAAGGAGGAATTAATAATATATTATCCAATCCGATGTTTGTTTAAGGGGATTGGTATAAATAGAACATGATAGGATATGGGACATCCAATATATTGACCATAATACCCCTATTATAATTAATGTAAAATTTTGCACTAAAATGTGTTATAATTTTTAAAAACAAATTTTCATATTGTTGCTCCACATCCATTTCGATTCATTTGAACAAAATTCAACCCACTTTTTTTTTAACAGAAAAATAAAAAAATCATTCAACTATAAAATTCATATATACATAAGCAACCATTAAAAAAAAATATACTGCTATTTTAATCATCTAACCATTCATTGCTCAAATTCAAAAAAGTGTTTATTTGAACAAAATTTAACCCACTTTTTTTTAATAGAAAAAAAAAAAATCATTCAACTATAAAATTTATATATACACAAGCAATCATTAAAAATATGCACTGCTTTTAATCATCTAATCATTCACTGTCCAAATTCAAAAAGGCATTCATTCAAACAAAATTTAACTCTCTTTTTTTCGAAAAAAAAAATATCAAAAATCATTCAGTTATGAAATTGTAGAAATATAAATTTACCATTCATCATTTCAAAATAAGCATTCGAAGTAGCAGATTGCAACATGAAGTAGCAAAATATGAGTAGTTCAACAAAAAAAAAAAAAAAAAAAAGAAGCAAAAAGTCAAGTCTTTATTACATGCATTAGAGTAATAAAAAAAACTAAGTACGTAGAATGACATAAAAGGGCCACAATTCTGTCATGGAGCACTCCTATGTAGTAACCTCATCACCCACCTTAGTTGGTCATCATGTGTCAAGCTGAAGAACATGTCGAGCTTTTGAGCACTTTGTGATATGATCTCACAAGCATCTAGCCGTTCATCAAGAGTAATTGGCAACTTAATGAGTTCATCATTCAATCTTGCCCGTTTAGATGCGAGATCATGTTCATAACCCATCCTTCGGCCAATGAAATTCAGCTTTTCATCGGTGGTAGAAAATACCCCACCCAACTTGTTAGCAATCATGGACAACCCTTCCACTACATCATCATCACCTGTAGGCCTCTTCTTGTTGTCATTCTTTTTTGTAGAACTTTCAGGTGGTCGTTGACTTGATGAGCTTGAGCAATTTATTCCCTCGCCAATATGACTGTTAATACTCATATGTTCAAGAAATGTGCCATCATCTGCAAGACTGTTGAATAACAATTCTTCCTCAGCATTTATAGCATCAATTGCATCAGCAGGCCCTTTAGCAAACTCCCTCATAGCTCGATGCTTACCAAATATGTGGATCCATGAGTCGAAATACGGAAAACTTTTGTTTCGTAGGTTTTTCTCATCGCTCTTCCTTACAATAACCAATTTCAATTAATATCTCTAACTTAAGATTAAAGAAAAATGAATTAAAAAATTAATAACTTATACAAAGTAACTTAAAGAAAGTATTTTACCAAAACGTATGCTTCCCACACACTATCACACTCAACATCAATTCTTTTTTCAGTGTCATTCCATCCAAAACCACTAGTACCAAGCATGCCTACTACACAGTTGTAGTGCTTCTTCCATATCTTTATCTTTGATTCGATGTGGGGAGTGCTGCAAAGGTTTGTCCTTGGTAGCATCTCCAACAATTTCTCCTCTAATTTCATAAGGTAGCCGGCCTTGAAGGCATTGTCCTATTTTATTCCATTGTTGACAATGTTCATTAAAGCATTAATACCAAATAATGGTGAATGGGATAGCTCGTGGGTTACACCTAGATGAGAGTTTCAGTTATCAGTGGGGAAGTGGGCCATTTGGGGCATGTTGTTCAGATGTTTAAGTGGATAGCTGATGTTTATAATATCTAGACTAGTACATATCAATGCCACAACAACCATATCCAAAAACAAAGCAAGATATATATGATGGGTCAAGGGATGATGAACAAACAGGGCATACAGTTTCTGTAACAATGGCAGCCAAAGTAGCTATCTGCTCTTCTCTCACTAGTGCCAAAAAAACAAGATTTCATCATTTCTCAGTCCATGCAAAATTAGGTTCAAGTGTCCTATATTTTACTCATCATGTTAAGATTTACTCTTCTTTCCACACATACACATACACACACAGTTGTAAATGTATACTTCATATACCTTTCTGTTTTGATTTTGGTGCCAAGGTAAGGCTACAGTGAGATGATTTGATAAAAGGGTTTTTGATGTTATTAGGTGGGGGAGAGTGAGAAGCAGGGAGGGAAGAAGAAATTCATGACTAGAGAAGAAAAATCAGAATAGTAAGGCTTTCTAAGAAACAAAAACAAAGATTAACACTAGCCAGAGTTACGTTAGCATTTCCAAGAAACCTTCCTTACTTTCAAAATCAAAAAATACATTGATATGAACTCTTAAAAACTAGGCAAGTACTTCAAAAATGCTAACTAAAAGGTTATTTATTTGTAGGATCATTATAAAAACATGTTCGAAGACACTGAGTTTCCAGTTAGATCCCAAAAATTAAATCAATCAAAACAAAACATCAAAACTGAAGCGAACTCTGAAAGAACAAAAAACTCAAGCAATATTAAGTCAAAGAAAATGATGCTATAGTAAAAGAAAGCAACCATGAGAATACAACGGTCAGCGATAGAGGTCAGATGAGGTATAGCAGCAGGGAATGTAGTTCAAATCGATTGCATAGAGAGACAGACAGATACACAGATGGGGGAGAGGAAGGAAAGGAAGGAAATTCGTGATCAATGCAAAATGGCACTTTACTTTCTCAACAAGGGAAAATAAAATATGTTGTTGTGCTTAATAGAAATAAAATATTTCCAAAATTATCGGATAAATAGTAAAACATCATTTTCCGTTATATTTGTGGCATTAGAGTTCTACTTCCACAATTGTGGTTAGGTCACTAGGGTCAAACTGCCACCTAATTTCTCGTGACTCTGTAAAATTGCCATGATGATTTTCTTCCCAAAGAAAAATAAGCACCTCAAAAGGATGTATTCCTTCAATTTCCCTATGTTCTTTTAGAGATGAACTTCTGTACAAGGTGTAAGTGACAAGTGATTCCTCTTCAAGAATAAAATCACGTTTTTTGTTCAGCTAAACATATGAACTTCCAAACAAGCCCTAAGATTTTCTAGCAAGGTATTACATACAAGTGTAGACACCCCATTTTTGACCGACCTCAAGACTCAGACATCACCGATGGAGCGCTTGGTGATGTTGCATATCGTGCTCGTTCGGAGGTCGCGGAGTCTTGGCTGCGAGCCTTGCCTTCAGACTTCCAGACTCTTTTGTACCTTGCCTCGGTTTGAAAACTGGGTCCTGTTTTCTCCGTTTTCCCTTCCCAAAGGGAGGGAGAGGTCTCGTGGATCATCTCTCAGTGGCCATAGGCTACGTTTCGTGGTCGTAGACCAGTTTTCCCGTTTGGAGCTCGGTTTCTACTTTTTCGGAGCCGTCGGCCGTGTGCCTCGGTTCGGGACCGCTTAACCACTTTCGTTTGCTCCGGTTTTTGGCATACACCTTATTTGCTCCCTTTTGAGGGACACTGTGGCTCGAGAGACCAACTTCGTGGTCGAACGACACCTCCGGTGCTTAACAATCAGTTTTCGGGGCCCCGGGCTGCGTGTTTCGGCCCCCGAGCCTTCGTTTTGCATCGGTTTGAGTTCATTTTTGGCGGGGACCTCTATTTCATTGTTAGGAAGGTCGTAGAAGGGTGGGAGGCCAGCAATTGTTTTGAGGACTAGTTTTATTTCTTCATCGCCCTCTGTCGCCCGTTTTTCTCACTAGAAAGCCAATGTTGACCACCCTAAGGCCACTTTTTCTAGCCCTAAACCACATATTTGTGTTGTAGACACCTGGGAGGCCACCAATATGATATGGCCGGCCAGTAATTGTCTCTGGCCCTTTTGAACCTCTCTAAAAAATGGGTTTTTCTCTCTCCTGGTTCACTTTCTCCAGTTTTTGACCACATAGTTGTGTTGTGCACACATGGGAGGCCACCCTTTTGGCATGGCCGGCCACTAATCATGATTGACCCTTTTGACCCCTAGCCGACCGGCCATGGGAGGTGGCCGGCCGGCCACCTAAACCCTAGAAAATTGGCTGGCCATGATCCCCTCCCCAAGTGTCTTCTAGTTGTGCAATTTGTTTTCCTCTAGACCCTATACTCGAGGGTTAGCCTTTTGGGAGGGAAATTTGAATTTGATTTTCCCCCCCTTTTCCCTTCTCTCCCTCTATAAAACCAGCAGCTCCAGCTGCATTTTGAGGTTACAAAAAATTGTTCTAAGGCTCTTGCATTCAATCTCTCTCCCTCTCTATTCCAAGCATCAAAACCCCTCAAGCCCTACACCATTTTACACTACAACTCATAGCACCATACCTCCAACATCCATTCCAGCAACTTGTGGCTGTCTTCCAGAGGTCAAAAGCTCCCAAACCTGGTCCAAAAGTTGTTGAAGCTTGGTTCTACAAGGGTGAGTCCTATTTTCCCTCTTTTAAGCTTATTTTTGCATGCTTTCTTAGCCTTTGTTTCTTGCATTTTTGGGCTCCGACCCAAACTGTAAATAATCATATTTTAAGCTCCTTTTCATGTTTGATTAAGGACCTCTTGCTGTTTGAGGTCTCCAGCTACCACTTGCTTCTTTACCTCTCCTTTTGGCGTTTTTTTTTTGCATAGTATTTTAGGCCTATTTGTGAGCTGTTTTGGACTTTTTCATAAACTGTAAAATACCATGTTTTGGGCCCTTCTTCAACATTGTTGAAGGTCCCTACTCTGTTTGAGGTCTCCAGCTATCACTTGCTTCTTTATCCCTCTTTTAGCCTTTTTCTTGCATGATAGGTTAGCCTTACTTGTGTTCATTTTCGTGGCTTGATGTAAACTGTGAAATACCTTTTTTTGAGTCCCTCTTCAACTTTGTTGAAGGGTTCTTCATTGTTTGGGGCCAGAAGCTGCTACTTGCCTCTTTATCTCTCTTTTGGGGCCATTTTTGCATGTTAACTTAGCCTTATTTGTGTTTACTTTTTGGCCTTGCTTAAAACTGAAAATATGCATGTTTTGGGACTGCCTTGATTCTGTCTTTATGCTTCATGTTCAAATAATGCATGCTTTGTATAGCTATAAGTCATTCCATGTGCCTAGTTTCGAGTTTCGGGTCCCATCTCATGCATCGGGTGCCATGTTTCCATGTTTCGGGGCTGTTTAACATCATGTTTTAGTGCTGCAAATTGCATGTTTGTATGCCATAGTCCATGCCTTGCCATGCTTTGTTAGAGTGGCATTCGTGCCTTAGGTTCGGTCCTCGGTTTGCGTGCATGTGTGCACGCACCTCGAGTGTCTCATTTTCATCTAATGGCCTCTTATGTGAGTGTGGCTGAGGTCCACTTGTGTTGGTGTAAGTCCATTATGCATTGTGTATGCCATTCTATTTCATAACATTGTGTATGCTAGGTTGTATGTTAGCGCATTGTGTATGCCATGTTACCTCGTGCATCGTGTATGCCATTTCATAGCATTGTGCATGTTAGGTTGTATCTTAGTTGCATTCATGCATGTCATGCATATTGCATTGTGTTTGGGATAGAAGTTAGCCCGAGCACGGGAAACGAGGTACGTTTCGTACTCCAAGCGACGGTACGGGTCTCAATTCCCCAGTCGCCGACACTCCGGATTACCAATGATGGAGTTAGGCTTTGTTGTATTTTCATATGCATTCATTCTATATAGAGTTGTGCAATTCGACTCCTCAGCCATCATGCATCGAGATGCGTGATTGGTGGCACGAGGATCGAGGTATGCATACATATGTGAAAATACATTGCCATGCTCCTTTCTTGCTCTCTGTTGCAGCAAATCAAGAATTAGTAGCCTTCCGGAGCTTGGCACGCATTCCAAGAATAATTGCAAACAGGGGCTAATTGGGGCATCGCCATGGATTTCCGCGCAAGGCAACCCGGACATGCATCATTCATCATCCGAAGCAGAGTTGAGGCAGTCCCTGGCTTGCACGCCAATTTAATGCTTTCCTAGTTAAATTTGTTATTTAATTTGGGTTTTGTACATATTTGGACTGTATTATTTATTCGGACTGTATTATTCATTTGGGACTGTATATTATTATTCGGACCCTCCGAGTGAGGGCACAACTGTAATAAGTGTGCGTGCGTGTGATGTATGTCTTCCAACCCCACGTCTTTCTCCTTTTTATTTACCAGCTTATGATGGTTAGATTAGGGCATGTTTCAATTAGCATACAGCATGATAGTATGTTTGCATTCATTCATCTGTCTTGCATGCACCGGGCTCGGCGCATCATACTAACTGCATTTGTAGTTCAATTCCAAGTTGAATACATGTTAGCTGTAACATTTCATATACCATGTTTAGAATAGCCGAGCCTGCTATAGTTGCATTAGGCATTTCTGTATAATTAGGATCATGCATGGATTTCTAATTAGCTTCTGTTTTGGCTTGGAGTACTCGGTGAGTTTTTATGCTTCAGCATCCTTGCATGTGTGTGAGTGACTGCCATGATAGCATGCTTACCATGAGGCTATGTGCTTATGTGATATATCTGCCTGAATGCCTGTGGGTGAAGGTTGGGTTATTTAGATTGGAACAAATCATTGACTGTGAGTTTTAAGCCCACTAGATAGTGGCAAAACCATTTTTTTCTAAGCCCACCTGAGGGTGGCAAAATCTGCATTTGAAGCCTACTTGCGAGTAGCAAACCATCTTTCAAAAGCAAACATGAAACGTTTTGTTCCAATTCAGGCGACCCGGTCTATACTTGTATGCTGTGCGCATCACATAGTAAATCTAGGCTAATAACCGGAATAAGAGCACACAATGTTTTCAAAACTAGATATCATGGTTAGTAGAGGCCGATCTTTGATCGGGCGAGCGGGGGTGCTCACAAAGTGACCTTCCCCAATTGTACCCAAGTTCCCGAGCCGAGGCAACTTTGGTGATGACGGACACGTGGCCTTAGGCAAACGAGTCAGGGTTTCCTAAATTCCCCCAAAATAAAATATTTAGGTGGCGACTCTGTATCTGGCAAAGTAGTCCATGTTTGGCACTTCTTTCAAAAATCTGTTTTCTCAAAACGATTTGCCGGATTTGGACTCTTTGGTTCAAGATTTAGAACCGTGACACAAATCGAGTCCCGAACTGTAGCGAGGTCCCCCGCGGGCTTGTTACAGTTTCTGGCGACTCCGCTGGGGATTTAGAGAAGTTGACTCGAACTCATGATATCTTGTTTCGACTACACTTATGTGCCTCTTTGCATTGCATTTGCATTGGTGTGCCTAAGACACCGTGTTTGCCATCTGCTATTCCTGAATGGTTTGCCGGAGGCTTGTCTTGTCAAGGCATGACCATAAGGCTAACCGGTTGTGGGCTCTGCCAGTATGGGAACACAAACCCCGGCTTTACCGGGGCACCCTCTTTGACCATTCGACCTAGTGCATATCAAAATCCGTAGTGACCATTCCAAACTAAGACAGGTTGCTTACCCGATATAGGTTATTTGAAACCGCTGCGTGCATAGTGAAACCCTAGCTCCTGACAAAATAGGACAGGGAAACCCTACCCCAACATAGGGGTGTTTTGGCTCTCACTTATCTGTTATATGCTTTTAGAGTGCGTCTCTACAGGAATGCATGTATCAGTTTACAAGTCTGGGCATCAGGCCTGCGGGCATTACTATCAGCATTTGGGAGTCAGCTTTACCTGTGGGTATCAGACTCAAATTTGGGGCAGAATTTTGGGGCAGAATTCAGTAGAGGACACAGTCATCCTGCTACACTCGTATCTGTTTTGGTGAAGTTGAGCTAAGGTGCTGTCTGTTTTCTCTTTTGCTAGGTAGTCCTGGAACCATAGCTTCAGAAGGCTCCGATATCCCCCGAGGTTCATCGAACTTGTGCTGATAGACTTTGTCAGGTCAGAGGTTCAGTTCAAAGGCAATCAGTGTTCCTTTGCCAGAGGCAGGGTAAAAGGGCCAGTCAGGCACAAATCACCAGTTCAGCAGTTACCAGATCAGGGGCCCTTATCCACCCCACCAGTGAACAGTCAGGCTGAGGTCTCAATTTCTACTGCAGGGATAGATACCAGTCAGTTAGATGGATCAGCAAAACACGTCAGGGATGAAGGCAATGATGCGCCAGATGCAAGAAAGTATGAAACTCATGCAGCAAGATGCTGTCTGCCAAGCTGAATTCGCCAAACAGCAGGCTGCGGTCATGGCCCAACAGGCAGAGCTAATCACCAGATTGCAACAGCAAAACGGAGCATCTGCTTCGCATCAAGCTTCCCCCCCACCAGTAGATCCAATACCCGGGGAGACGCCAAATGTCCAGGAAGGTACGGACATTCCGACAGGGCCGGCTATGCCCCCAATCTTACCCCAGCTGTCTAAAGCACCAATCAACCCACCGGACTCTCCCTTTGAGTTCGAGGTAGACCATACAGCGTTAAAGTTGAGCAAGCTTGAAAAGTTGTTCAAGAAATCCCAGGGGGTAAAGTCCATCTCGGACATTGAGGACGGGTACACTGACGCAACTGTGACACTGCCGGACAGGTTCAAGATGCCTCACATCGACCGTTTTGACGGGTCAGGAGATCCCATGGTCACCTGAGTTTGTTTTCAGATGTTCTGCGCCCGATGGGCTTGACAAGATTACAGAAGCTTTCCCTTTTTGGCAGGACCCTGTCAGGTATTGCGGCCATCTGGTACGCCAAATTGGAGGATTCAGTGAAACGAAGCTGGGAGGAGATGGCCGAGGCCTTCGTCGCACAATATTCATACAATACCCAAATCGAGATTACGACCCGTGATCTTGAGACGACGAGGCAGGAGCCTAAGGAGAGCTTCTCAGAATTCGTGGCCCGCTGGAGGGCCAAAGCCTCAATGATGACCATTAGACCAACGGATAAGGATCAAATACGGATGGTTGTGCGCAACCTCCAGCCCAAACTAATGCAGAAAATGATCGTGCTCCCCTTCCCTACCTTTTCAGATTTGCATGAGATGGGAGTACAGATCGAGGACGCTATGAAGCAGGGCCTCATTGATCAGGAGAAGGAGCAGCCCAAGAGAGCATTTACCCGCAGTTCGAATGCGACCACCAGCGGTGATGCAGCTGCAAGATCTTCCGAAGTGGGCATGGTCGCCACCACCACACCAAGAGCAGCCACCCCCTTTGTTGGTGCATCCACTTCAAACCCCCGAACTTCAGACTATCTACCCCGAGGCAAGAGGGTTTTCACCCTACTCTATATGTCTTTGTCTAAAGCCCTGGGGGTCCTACTCAGGAAAGGACATCTGAAACCGTTAGAGCAACGGCCTCTACCCGATCCTCTCCCTCCAAAGCATGACCCGACTAAGTACTGTGCTTTCCATCAACAAACCGGTCATGACACCGACAGTTGCGTCCGTCTCCGCCACGAGATACAAAATTTGATTGACAACGGGGTCATCTCCGCACCAGGTCCTGTAAAATCTATCGGCACTTAATCAGTGAACTTGTGGGGGATAATGTGATGTGATCGAGGGATGAACCACCTGCGGGCGGCGTTCAGTTTATTTCAGATATGGCGTATGGCACGCACCGTTTTGAGCATTTGGCGAAAGCTACATTCTGACTTGGGTATTGAGTCAGTCTTGTTGTTTTGTTTTGAGTCTGTCCTTTTGTTTTGAGTCAGTCTTTTCATACTGAGTCAGTTGAGGTCTATCTTGTCGTATCGAGTCAGTCCTGTTGTATAGGGGTCGGGTGATCCCGAGGGGTGTTACCTCGGACATCACTGTTTTGTTTCGTGTTTGTCTTTTTGCTTTCTTTGAGTCTGTTGCTACCAAGGAGCCAGTTGTGCCAATAGACCTCAATGAAACAGCAGTGATTTTCGCACTCTTGTATTTGCTTCAGCCGTGCGCTAGTTGTGCCAGAAAATTTGAATGAAACGGCAGTGCATTTCACCTGCTCTTTTGTGCCTTGAATTCATTACATCGACCTAAGTTTTTCAAAACCTTTTGAACACTGCGGTGAAAACGAAGATGAAGGAATTCCTCGGGTTTTGTAAAAATTTGATCAATTGAGAGAAGGAGAGGCATGCTAAGCCCTTAATGAATGAAATCATACTTGTTAGTGTGAGTACTGGGAAGGATCCTGGCTTGATCCAGATTGGTTCTACACTGTCTTCAGCGCGAGCGACTGGTCGTTTTCTTAAAAGATTTCAAAAAATGTTTTGTACGGTCCTGCGAAGACCTGCGTAGAATCACTCTTGAGATTGTGCAGCTTAGGATCGCTCTCAGCCTCGAGACTCGACCCCTCTGCTTTCAAAACCTTGAACTCGAATTCAGAACGTTCAACGGTCAACTACAATGTGAGGCCTGTGTGGCCAGATTCAAAGCAGCCCTCGAACAAGAGGCAAGGAAGTCAGATCAAGAAGACCAGATGTCATCAAAAGAAGCTTGCGAAGCTAGGTCAGAAGTACCCTTCGAACTAGGGGCAAAAAAAATGTCAGACAGCTCGAAGAATCAAAATTAGGACACTTCTCAAGCCAATAAAGATTGGCAAGAATGCCAATTCCCAGAAGGGAGGAAAGAAGAAAGTATTGCTGAAGGACAACTGAGTTCTGATCCACAACACTAGGGGCAAATTCAGCCCCCCATTGGATGGACTCCTGCGTCGTCAGCAAACAGCAGTCATTCTCTTGGATTCGGATGACTTCAAGATCTCAAAACCATTTGACATGGACAAAACTACACTTTTACACTTGAGAGGCTCGCTGGGCCGAAAACCCGGAAGGGCGGCCCAGGCAAAAGTTAGAGCAAGAAAAGAAGAAAAAAAAAAAAGAACAAAAAAAAAAAGAAAAGAAGAAAAGAACATCAAAAAAAAAAATGAAATGAAAAGAAAGATTTGAAAAAGAAAAAAAGAGGCAAAAAAAAAAAGAATCGAAAAGAAGAAAAACAAAGCTCGCAAGGTTGAAAACCTGCAACGGGCGCCTTGGCAAAAGTTAGAGCATAAAAGGAGAGGTTAAAATACCCGAGTGTACCTTAACCCCGAACTACGTTAGGCTTGATTCCCATCTTTGGGATACGTAGGCAACTTCATTCTGAAGTCCAGCCGTAAAACACTTCAAATTCGATTGTGTCCATGTGATGGTTTTGGTCATCTTTGCTTTCTCTGAATCCGAGAATTTTGTTGTGTTCATCACTCTGAGGACTGACTACAATGCGCTGCGGTGCTATCCAAACAAGGGGCAACTTTCCGTTGCCATTCAATACGCTGCGGTGCCGTTCAAACAAGGGGCAACTTTCCGATGCCGGGAAGCTCTCTTCAAGCAGGGGGCAATTTTCCTTCGGATCTGAGGTTGTGCATTTCAAGAGTAGGTTCCATGCTCGTTCAGTAGTGGCCGTTTGCGAAATAGTTTTTGAGAATTTTTACTGAGGTTGACTAATCTTCTCGAAAAGTATTCCATTTTTTTCAAAACTGGACCTTTTTCTTGGACCCAAAAAAGGAAAATTTTCAGTGCTCATAACCTAACTTGCATGATTTTAAATCAAAAAGCGAACAAGCATGTTAATCTAAATCTCATTTTGGTCAAAATTGTTTTAGTGGAAAGCCAAAAACAAAAAAAATGGTCAAAATGATGAACTAGGGGCACAGTTGAGTCAGGTATTCTGTCTTTTCCCCATGATCAACATACCTGCCAGAAAGGGCACTCTACCTGCCAGAAAGGGCCCTCTACCTGCCAGAAGGGGCACCCTACTTGCCAGAAAAGGGCGCCACTGAAGCTGACCGCAAAAGGGCAGAAAGCTCTCACATCCTCCAAGCAACGAGGTATCAAGCCAAGTGCGAATGTCACGACCCAAACCCGCCCCTATGGGTTTAGTACTGTAACCGGCCAGTAATCCGAGATTACCGAAGGCCTACTAAACAGTAATACAGTAAACCAGAGTACAGGGGCATGGCGGAAGCCAGTACAGTAAAGAAACTATGTCCAATGAGCTGTGACAGTCTGTATGCCAAAAGATTTTTTTTTCATGCTTAAACACATTCGGTACAAAATAGTTATGCACAATATTTACAATCACTCAGTACAGAGGCTTAACCCCTACTAAACAGTACAGCACAGTCTATACGGTATTACAAAAACGGTACAGTGACAGACGGGGAAGTAAGAACGCCCCTAAGCCCTGGCTTGGCAGGCTCGGAACCTCGCAGTGAGGCACATTGGTTGGCTTGACAAAACTGGGACTCTACCCCGACGCTTCTAGCTTTGATTCGGTGCCTGTACACCTACATATATATATGAGCAGTGAGCTAAAGCCCAGTGAATAACATAAAGCGTAAAGAGGTTTAGAATGAATGTCCTTACAGTGTTGAAAACAGTTCATTTCAATCAGTATTTCAGTTGTTCAGTACAGTAAGCAGTCATATGTGGTACATCCATTAGCATAACAGTAACAGTAGGTCTGAAAAGACCGAACAGTAATTGAGTGGGAAAATAATGGTCTGGTACCGTGCCGGACAGATTTTGCCGGACAGAGTCACGCCGGGCAAATTCCTGGCCGAGCATGTACTGGGCTGAGAAGGTACTCGGTCAAGGCACCGATTGTGTGAACCGAGCTGCATGCTTCGCAGGAAGGCCGACCAGCCAAACAGATGACCGGCGCCAGGAAGGGCGTGGTCGACCGAGCTGTGAGTTTGTTCGGCAGGAAGGCCGACAAAGGGGTAGTGCAAATATCTCGGACATGGTTCAGCCGGGATGCTGTGTAGCCCGGTTCCCTCAAACTTAGCCAGCGGCGTGCTAAGGCACGAAGCACAGCCCGGCCATGGATTGGGCAGCTCGGCTGCCGAGCTCCAGAAGAGAATGCTGGCATTTGGGATTAGGTAATGACCAGCATGGTGTGACCTGACAAAAGCATGGTTTATGTGCTGACAGACGGGATAGCAGAGCCACGTGTTGAGAGATCATTGGGAGTAGATATGAAGCGCAGAGAGGTATATAAACAAGTCGGCGCCACCCCTTAGAAGGATGGACAATTTTTGTAAGTAAGACAAACACTCAAACTCTCTCCCTTCTCTCTATCCCAAGGTGTGTGCTAACTTGAGCGTCGGAGGTGTTTTCCGGCCACACACCGCCGGGTAGCTCACCGCTTTTGCACTTTCAGGTGATCGGACAGCTGAGGGACTTGGAAGAAAGGAAGTGCGGGTAGCCGGAATATTTTCCCCCCGCACAGTAATGAT
The DNA here is from genome assembly GCA_030407325.1 of Camellia japonica. Lineage (NCBI taxonomy): Eukaryota > Viridiplantae > Streptophyta > Magnoliopsida > Ericales > Theaceae > Camellia > Camellia japonica. The sequence continues at coordinate 110,729,165 of JAPPVO010000014.1, read as the reverse complement.
GGCCATCAATCAGTAAACAGTAGTGGTTCCACGAGGGAACCGACAGAGATCTCTGTAACAGTAACAGTGAGCAGTAGGTGCTAAGGATGCCACAATACAGTTCAGAAATAAAGGACATACATTCATTCAGTAAACAGTAACAGTTCAGAAAATAGTACAGTTCAGTATTCAGGAGATAATCATTTGAACATATCTTTACACAATTGTTACTCACAGAGTTCTGGGCTACGGTAGGCTAGAGCATCTCCCGAAATGCCAACCCTAAACAGTTAACAGATTGAACACACGCTAAGCTTTACAGTTGGGAAAGATAATAACTCACTCCCTAAATTTGCTTTGGTGTGTTCTACATCTACATCCTCTTAAATATGCCCTAGGAATGCCTAGGATGGAAAGAGGATGCAAAGATGCACTTTAAAACACTTCACAAAATTTGCTGAAAAACAGGGTCTCGCTCGAGCGTGGAATCCTTCGCTCGAGCGGACATGCAGACAAGGGAGCTCCGCTCGAGCGTGAACTCCTTCGCTCGAGCGGACTGTGTGCTATAGTAAAAATGCTGGATGCTCCAATTTTGTGCCCGATGCTCGCTCGAGCGTAAAACACAGCTCTCCGCTCGAGCGTAAGTACCCTCGCTCGAGCGTACGCCTGCGCGCACCAAAATGCTGAGAGCTTGAAATTTCCGCTCGAGCCACCATTCCCTCGCTCGAGCGGGGCTCAGGAGAAACGATGGTCGCTCGAGCGTAGAAACCTTCGCTCGAGCGTAGGAGCCAAATTCTGGAATTTCCAGATTTGCCTCTCAAACTCAAACCAAGCATTCCTAAGCTCAAAACTCAACCTCTTGGGCCCAAATTCTGGAAAACACATCCAAATTCAATATACAACAAGTTTCAAAGCTCAATTTGCGAATTTAAAGCCCAAGAGTGAGTCAATTAAACTAATTTCAAACCCATTTTTCATGAACATGAAGAGCATGCAACATGCATGAATTTTAAATCAAATTAAAGCTTCAAAGTTTGCTCAATTGAGCTCATTTCTTCAAGAACATGATGAAATCATGGATTATGATAAAAAGATGGACATGCATGCAAGATTTCCATGAAGTCAACCTCAAAACTCTTCACTATACACATGCATGCAACAATTAAGCTTCAATTCTACATTTTAAAGCAAATTCATGACTTAGACCACTCATCAACCATGAACTATGCGAGATACACCTCAAATACATAAATGAGAGGATGAAACTCATACCTAGGCTCCTTAATTACAAGTCTTGAGGTTCAAACTAGCAAGAACTTCTTCTAATTCCTTCAATTTCCAAGCAACTACAAGTTGAAGACTAATCTTCTAAGTCCCTCTCTCTCTCTAAATCGGTTAGAGCTCTCAAATGTGGCTGATCAAATGTTTGCAAATGAGTGTGATAAAGCTCAATGTGTGTTGCCTACATGGCCCACTAACAATGGCATTTAGGTAAATAAACCTAACTCTTTAATTGGCTCTATTTAATCTAGTTTAATCATACCAAATCACTTTTTAACTGAATATGCTATAAAATCACATAAATTATGATAATCATAAAACATCAATCAATTTCTGGTTCGACCGCCAATAAGGCCTTCAATTAACAGTTTAAACACATAAACATGAACAGATAATCAAGTAATCAAACAGATAGAAATGCAATACAATTGGTATACTCAGTCGATTCAGTTCTAGTTTTCAATCAGTCAGTTCAGTAATCCAGTCAGTTTAATTACTTATCATAATCATTCTCAGTTTAGCAGTAACCGGTAATTAATCGGTACGCAGTATGAGGGTTGTTACAGTCTCCCCTCCTTATAAAGAGTTTAGTCCTCTAAACTCGAGTTACCTTCATTCTGGAAGAAGATAGGATTCAGTGGGAACAAGTCAGGATATCTCTTAGCCATGTCATCTTCCCTTTCCCAAGTGGCGTACACGCCACCATGGTTTTGCCAGTCAACTTTCACTAACGGGATCTCCTTGTTCCTCAACTTCTTAATCCGTCGGTTTACAATCTGTATAGGCCGCTCCTCGTAAGTGTAGTCATCACTCAACACTATCCGAGTAGGCTCAATCACATGAAATGGATCCCGAAGATAATCTCTCAACATCGAAATGTGGAAGACGTTATGCATATGCTCCATTTCAGGAGGAAGCGCAACTTGATACGCCACCGGATTGATTTTCTCAATAATCTCATACGGTCCGACGTATCTGGGCGCTAACTTGCCCTTGACTCCAAAACGAGTCTGGCCTTTCATTGGTGTCACTTTCACAAACACGTGATCACCCACTTCATACTCCCTGTCTCGTCTTCTAACATCTGCATAACTTTTCTGTTTACTCTGTGCGGTTTTCAGTCTCTGCTGTATCAGTTTCACTTTCTCAGTCGTTACATAAACAATCTCGGGCCCAAGCAAAGGCCCATCTCCAACTTCTGCCCAGCAAATCGGAGATCTACATTTTCTGCCATACAATGCCTCGAAAGGCGCCATACCAATACTTGAATAGTAGCTGTTGTTGTAGGCGAATTCGGCTAAGGGCAAATGGCTTCCCCAGTTTCCCTGAAAATCAAGGACACACATTCTCAATAAATCCTCCAGAGTCTGGATGGTCCTTTCTGACTGTCCATCTGTCTGAGGATGATAGGCACTACTCAGCCTCAATTCAGTACCCAATGCAGTCTGTAGGCTCTGCCAAAACCTCGATGTAAACTTCGAATCCCTGTCAGAAACAATGGATACAAGCACTCCATGCAGTCTAACAATTTCATCAATATAAATTACAGCCAACTTGTCGGCATTATAAATTGTCTTGACAGGTAAGAAGTGAGTAGATTTGGTCAGTCTATCAACAATAACCCAAATTGAGTCCATACCTTTATTGGAGCGAGGCAATCCAACGATGAAATCTATCGTGATATGCTCCCATTTCCACTCCGGTATGGGTAAGGGTTGCAGTAAGCCTGCGGGTCGCTGATGTTCCGCTTTAACTTGTTGGCAATGCAGACATTTTGATACAAAATCCGCAATTTCTTTCTTCATTCCCGGCCACCAGAGATTCAGTTTCAAATCTTGATACATTTTCGTATTCCCCGGATGGATGGAAAATTTTGAGTTGTGGCCTTCTTGCAGAACTCTTCTTTTCAATTCAGAATCATTTGGTACACACACTCTTTCTTAAAATTTCAGTACGTCATTTTCAAATTTGAATCCCGGTTTCGGTTTAGATTCTCGTTCATCGATGATCTTCTTCAAGAAGTCATCCTGTTGCTGTTTCTCTTTAATCTCTTCAATCAAAGCCGGTTGAGCAGAAATAGCAGCTAAGGTTCCACCTTGTTCTCGCAAAACAATTTTAATTTCAGATTTTTCAAGGTCATACAGCAGTTCTCTCTGCCCGGTAAGCAAACAGGCTAGGTTTCCAATTGATTTCCGACTCAAAGCATCGGCAACGGTGTTGGCTTTTCCCGGATGATACAGAATCTGTAGGTCATAATCTTTAATCAGTTCTAGCCATCTCCGCTGTCTTATATTCAATTCTTTCTGTGTGAAGAAATATTTCAGACTCTTGTAGTCGGTATATACTTCACATGTTGCCCCATACAAGTAGTGACGCCAGATTTTTAATGCAAATACCACTGCAGCCAGTTCCGGGTCATGGGTTGGGTAATTCTTTTCATGAGGCCTCAGTTGTCGGGCAGCATAAGCAATAACTCTCCCATTCTGCATTAAAACACATCCCAAACCCTTGTGAGAAGCATCACTAAATACAGTATAACCATCCGTACCTGAAGGTAAGGTAAGCACAGGTGCAGTCACAAGGCGAGTTTTCAACTCTTGGAATGTTGATTCCCTTTGGTCGGTCCAGTCAAACGACGTCCCCTTCTGTGTCAATTGAGTCAACGGTAAGGCAATTTTGGAGAAATCTTTGACAAATCTCCTGTAATATCCAGCCAATCCCAAAAAGCTTCGGACTTCTGTCACATTTGTTGGTCTGGGCCAGTTCACCACAGCTTCAATTTTCTACGGATCAACAGAAATTCCATCTTTGCTAACAACATGCCCCAAAAACATAACATGATCAAGCCAAAACTCACATTTAGACAGTTTAGCATACAGTTTCTGTTCTCTTAGAGTCTGTAGGGCAAGTTTCAGATGATGTTCATGTTGTTCTATACTTTTGGAGTAAATCAATATGTCATCAATAAATACCACAATGAAGTCATCAAGGTACGATTTAAAGATTCTATTCATGAGGTCCATAAATGCTGCAGGTGCATTGGTAACTCCAAAAGGCATAACTAAAAATTCGTAATGTCCGTACCTTGTTCTAAAAGCAGTTTTATCAATGTCTCCTGGTTTAACTTTCAGTTGATGGTACCCCGATCTGAGATTAATCTTGGAAAACACTTGAGTACCCTGCAACTGGTCAAATAAGTCATCAATACGCGGTAATGGATATTTGTTTTTAACAGTTACCTTGTTTAGTTCACGGTAATCAATGCACAGTCTCAGTGAGCTGTCTTTCTTCTTTACAAACAAAACCGGTGCACCCCACGGTGAAGTACTGGGCCTGATAAACTTCTTGTCTAACAGTTCTTGCAGTTGCACTTTCAATTCCTTCAGTTCAGTCGGAGCCATTCTGTAGGGAGCTTTAGATATTGGCTGTGTACCCGGAATCACATCAACGGTGAACTCAATCTCCCTGTCAATCAAATCCCCTGGTAGATCATCTGGAAATACATCTGGGAATTCCCTAACTATAGGAATACTGTTCACATCAGCTTTAACATTATCATCAGTAGGTACAGTCAGTACAGAACACAGATATCCTTTACACCCTTTTCTAATCAATTTAACAGCTTTCACAGAAGAAATCAAATACGGAGGAGGTACTACTCCGCTCCCATTAAACACAAATTCGGGCAAACCCGGTGGACGGAAAACAACTTGTTTTGTCACACAGTCAATGGTAGCATGATATTTTTGTAACCAGTCCATTCCCAATATTACATCAAAGTGATCAATGTTCAATGGCAGTAAATCAATAAACAGATGCATATCCTCAACAATAATTTCACAAGCAGGATACATATATGCACATGTTATGGATCCTCCAACAGGTGATGATACAGCTAACAGATAGTTCATGGGTTCTAAGGGTCTATTCAATTTCCGTGAAAAAGCATGCGATACATATGAGTGTGTAGACCCCGAATCAATCAGTACATATGCATTTTGAGCACAAATAGAGAGGATACCTGACACAACGGTCTCAGTATTTTGCACGTCTCCCGGTACGAAGGCAAACACTCGGCCCTGCCTCATAGGCTCTTTCCCGGTAGCTTTGGGGTTAGGCTTTGGTGCTACAGTTGATGCTGCGGCGCTGCCTGCAGCTTTACTATTGCCCGGAGCAATGGAAGGGCAATCTTTCACCATGTGGCCCACTTTGCCACACCTGTAACAAGCACCAGAAATTTTATAACAAACTCCCTTATGGTTCTTACCACATTCGGAACAGGGCGGTATAGAACCACTCCCTTGGCTGGGGCTAGTTGTTGACCCCGTATTCTGTTTCTTGTTCAAGTGATTATGCTTGCCTTTCTTGAATTTGAAATTTTGTCTTTTACCACGCCATTCAGACGCCGGTGTTTCAGATTGTTTCACAGCTTCGATGTTCGACTCGGCCATCAATGCTCGGTCAAGAACACCCACATAGGTCGGTAACTTTAAAACATTTATTCTGTCTAGTATTGCAACATTCAGGCCGCCTTCAAACCTTCTGGCCTTCTTATACTCAGTGTCCACCATGTGTGGTGCATATCTAGCAAGCCCGGTGAACTTCGTTTCATATTCGGCAATAGACATTGTGCCCTGCTTCAGTTGTTCAAATTCAGTCACCTTCCTATCCATGACACATTGAGGGAAGTACTTTTCAAAGAAGGCTACTTTGAATTGAGCCCAAGTCATAACGGTGTTGTCATCCCGAGTAAGCATCCACCACCTTCTTGCTTCTTCTTGCAAAGTGAAAGTGGCCAACAGTACTTTATGTGCCTCCGAGCACGAAAACACTTCAAACAGTTTCTCAGTCTCCAGAACCTATGCTTCAGCTTTTAATGGTTCAAGGCCTCCCTGAAAGGATGGCGGTTTCAGTTTGCTGAACTTCTGGGTGAGAGCAATTATATCCCCATCATTCACATTGACATTATGTTCCGGCTGTACCGGAGGAGGAGGAGGTGGGGGCTGTTGGTTCTGTTGTTGGTCTAACCTTGCAGTCAACTGCTTCATCATTCTTTCCATTCTGGCCTCAGTGGATGAGGATTCAGATTCATTTGCAGTGTTTGCATTGTCCATTTCACTATAAGCAGTTATAGTAGTTTCAATCATAAACAGTTACATACTTAAACAGTTTATCACATAAGCAGTCATGTGTTTAAACAGATTAACACATTAACATATATTCAGTCACCACACACTCATCATGCCTATGAATGCCCTAATCGCTTCTCTAGGACACCCTATAGCTCATTTGGACACGTGTGTGCGGTATAACTCGTGGTTAAGTATCGCTCTGATACCACTCTGTCACGACCCAAACCCGCCCCTATGGGTTTAGTACCGTAACCGGCCAGTAATCCGAGATTACCGAAGGCCTACTGAACAGTAATACAGTAAACCAGAGTGCAGGGGCATGGCGGAAGCCAGTACAGTAAAGAAACTATGTCCAATGAGCTGTGACAGTCTGTATGCCAAAAGATTTTTTTTTCATGCTTAAACACATTCGGTACAAAATAGTTATGCACAATATTTACAATCACTCAGTACAGAGGCTTAACCCCTACTAAACAGTACAGCACAGTCTATACGGTATTACAAAAATGGTACAGTGACACACGGGGAAGTAAGAATGCCCCTAAGCCTTGGCTTGGTAGGCTCGGAACCTCGCAGTGAGGCACATTGGTTGGCTTGACAAAACTGGGACTCTACCCCGACGCTTCTAGCTTTGATCCGGTGCCTGTACACCTACATATATATATGAGCAGTGAGCTAAAGCCCAGTGAATAACATAAAGCGTAAAGAGGTTTAGAATGAATGTCCTTACAGTGTTGAAAACAGTTCATTTCAATCAGTATTTCAGTTGTTCAGTACAGTAAGCAGTCATATGTGGTACATCCATTAGCATAACAGTAACAGTAGGTCTGAAAAGACCGAACAGTAATGATGGCCATCAATCAGTAAACAGTAGTGGTTCCACGAGGGAACCGACAGAGATCTCTGTAACAGTAACAGTGAGCAGTAGGTGCTAAGGATGCTACAATACAGTTCAGAAATAAAGGACATACATTCATTCAGTAAACAGTAACAGTTCAGAAAACAGTACAGTTCAGTATTCAGGAGATAATCATTTGAACATATCTTTACACAATTGTTACTCACAGAGTTCTGGGCTACGGTAGGCTAGAGCGTCTCCCGAAATGCCAACCCTAAACAGTTAACAGATTGAACACACGCTAAGCTTTACAGTTGGGAAAGATAATAACTCACTCCCTAAATTTGCTTTGGTGTGTTCTACATCTACATCCTCTTAATATGCCCTAGGAATGCCTAGGATGGAAAGAGGATGCAAAGATGCACTTTAAAACACTTCACAAAATTTGCTGAAAAACAGGGTCTCGCTCGAGCGTGGAATCCTTCGCTCGAGCGGACATGCAGACAAGGGAGCTCCGCTCGAGCGTGAACTCCTTCGCTCGAGCGGACTGTGTGCTACAGTAAAAATGCTGGATGCTCCAATTTTGCGCCCGATGCTCGCTCGATGCTCGCTCGAGCGTAAAACACAGCTCTCTGCTCGAGCGTAAGTACCCTCGCTTGAGCGTACGCCTGCGCGCACCAAAATGCTGAGAGCTTGAAATTTCCGCTCGAGCCACCATTCCCTCGCTCGAGCGTAGAATCCTTCGCTCGTAGGAGCCAAATTCTGGAATTGCCAGATTTGCCTCTCAAACTCAAACCAAGCATTCCTAAGCTCAAAACTCAACCTCTTGGGCCCAAATTCTGGAAAACACATCCAAATTCAATATACAACAAGTTTCAAAGCTCAATTTGCGAATTTAAAGCCCAAGAGTGAGTCAATTAAACTAATTTCAAACCCATTTTTCATGAACATGAAGAACATGCAACATGCATGAATTTTAAATCAAATTAAAGCTTCAAAGTTTGCTCAATTGAGCTCATTTCTTCAAGAACATGATGAAATCATGGATTATGATCAAAAGATGGACATGCATGCAAGATTTCCATGAAGTCAAGCTCAAAACTCTTCACTATACACATGCATGCAACAATTAAGCTTCAATTCTACATTTTAAAGCAAATTCATGACTTAGACCACTCATCAACCATGAACTATGCGAGATACACCTCAACTACATAAATGAGAGGATGAAACTCACACCTAGGCTCCTTAATTACAAGTCTTGAGGTTCAAACTAGCAAGAACTTCTTCTAATTCCTTCAATTTCCAAGCAACTACAAGTTGAAGACTAATCTTCTAAGTCCCTCTCTCTCTCTAAATCGGTTAGAGCTCTCAAATGTGGCTGATCAAATGTTTGCAAATGAGTGTGATAAAGCTCAATGTGTGTTGCCTACATGGCCCACTAACAATGGCATTTAGGTAAATAAACCTAACTCTTTAATTGGCTCTATTTAATCTAGTTTAATCATACCAAATCACTTTTTAACTGAATATGCTATAAAATCACATAAATTATGATAATCATAAAACATCAATCAATTTCTGGTTCGGCCGCCGATAAGGCCTTCAATTAACAGTTTAAACACATAAACATGAACAGATAATCAAGTAATCAAACAGATAGAAATGCAATACAATTGGTATACTCAGTCGATTCAGTTCTAGTTTTCAGTCAGTCAGTTCAGTAATCCAGTCAGTTTAATTACTTATCATAATCATTCTCAGTTTAGCAATAACCGGTAATTAATCGATACGCGGTATGAGGGTTGTTACAGCGCGAAGCACAAAATGGAATGGATCAAGATATTCCACTCCTTCATCTGGACAGATCTGATCGCGTCCAAACTCCTCAGCAGAGCATCATCAACCGATGTTAGCTGCAGATTTGCTACACACCCAGTTGTGGTGCAACTCCTCTGTGGGAGAAACTCACTGTTGTGAGCAGAAGAAAGAGAATCTAGCAGAATGCTAGGGGCATGAGCCCGCAACTTCTTGTTCACCCATCAACCACCCAGGGGAGGGATGAAAAATGAGAGATTGAAGAATAGAGAGATGTTAGTTGAGAGAAAAAGTGAGAAAAGGGATTTTTCAGAAAAACAGAGCCTGAGGGCCGAGTGATGTGAGAATCACAAATGAGAAAGGGTGGGAAACGCTACCCAGTGAAACAGGCTCCCTGTGCATGTCTGAGTGTCGTGTCTTTTTGTTTTATCTCGATTCTTGTTTTGAGTCGTTTCGAGTGTTACTCGATGTGTCTAGGTTGTGTGCCTTTTATTTCCTTGTTGAGTCGTTTTGCTGTGTTCAGTCGTAGGCCCAATACCTGGTCGAAAACCCATCTCTCAATTTCAAAAATAAAATCGTTTTGTGCTCAAAGTGCTGTGCCATTCTTCACGTTTGTGCAAAACAAGTTTCGTTCTTTCATAAAACCGCACGGTTCAACCCAGGTCATGTGAGAACAGTAAAACCAGGACCTATCTGAAGCTACATGGGTTCCGGATTGCAAAGCAAAAGAAAAGTGGGAAAATGGAAGCATCTGAGTGTGCTTCAACTTCAGAAAATTCCGTGATTGTATTCCGGATATACCTTTTCAGGCCTCGCCATTTCTCTGGAGTATGAGTGTATCTCGACCCCAAGCTTAAGCCTGCTTCAAGTTAGAACAGCGATTAAAGCAACTGCAGATGTTATCTCTCGCCAATATAGACAGGGTGTCCCCTTTTGAGCTGAGCGTGTTGCCAAGTCCTCTGAGAAGTAAGTCGGAGGCACCAGAGTACATGTTTGATGCCCCTCTATTGCATAGCATATGAACTTTCATATACACTTTTGTTGCATGCGTGCCGCGCATCGTTGTGATTCATGCATAGAATATGTTTGCTTTCGGTTCTGCATAGAATATGCTTGTCTTCAATATCGCATAGAATATGCTTTCCATGTTGCATAGAAAATGCCCCCATACTCGCATAGAAAGTGCATTTTATTGCACTTCTCTTGTGCACCTCACTCGCACTGCCTTGTGCACCTATATTGCATCGTTATAAACACTCTTTGCTTGCATTGTTATGCACCCATTTCGCTTGCATTGCGATGCACTTCCACCTGCATTGTTATGCACCCACTTCACTTGCATTGTGATGCACGTTCCAATTGCATTGTTATGCACCCACTTCACTAGCATTGTTATGCTCATTCATTGCATTGATTTCGCACATCTATCTAGCATTGTTATGCTCATTACTTGCATTGTTATGCACCTTTTCACTTGCAATTATCATTCTTTCTCCTCGCGCATGCGACGGGTTAGACCTCCTTTGGTTTAGAGCATTTGGAACACGTTCCAATGCCCGCATCTTTTATTTTGAAACACCGGGATACGTCCCTATGTTTCTCCCTCTTCGGTTAAAAGCGTTCGGAATACGTTCCAATGCTCACACCATTTTGAAACACCGGGATACGTCCCTATGTTTCTCCCTCTTCGGTTAAAAGCGTTTGGAATACGTTCCAATGCTCACACCATTCTGAAACACTGGGATACGTCCCTATGTTTCTCCCTCTTCGGTTAAAAGCGTTCGGAATACGTTCCAATGCTCACACCATTCCGAAACACCGGGATACGTCCCTATGTTTCTCCCTCTTCGGTTAAAAGCGTTCGGAATACGTTCCAATGCTCACACCATTCTGAAACACCAGGATACGTCCCTATGTTTCTCCCTCTTCGGTTAAAAGCGTTCGGAATACATTCCAATGCTCACACCATTCCGAAACACCGGGATACGTCCTTATGTTTCTCCTCTTCGGTTAAAAGCGTTCAGAATACGTTCCAATGCTCACACATTCTGAAATACCGGGATACGTCCTATGTTTCTCCTCTTCGGTTAAAAGCGTTCGGAATACGTTCCAATGCTCACACCATTTCGAAACACCGGGATACGTCCCTATGTTTCTCCCTCTTCGGTTAAAAGCGTTCGGAATACGTTCCAATGCTCACACCATTCCGAAACACCGGGATACGTCCCTAGGTTTCTCCCTCTTTGGTTAAGAGTGTTTGGAATTTGTTCCAATGCTCACACCATTCTGAAACACAGGGATACGTCCCTATGTTTCTCCTCCTTCGGTTAAAAGCGTTCGGAATACGTTCCAATGCTTATACCATTCCGAAACACTGGGATAAGTCCCTATGTTTCTCTCTTTGTCCCTTTCTCACACGATTTCAACGTGTTTGGAATTTATCTTAGGTTGCGTGGAACGCGCTCCTGATTGATTTTCTTTGTTCTTCCTCCACTCACGAGTCCAGCGTGGTTGGAGTGTGTTCACCCTTTGCCTCTATTGTACTCTTTGTTGCATCGCATCTATTATCTATTGCATCACATCTATTACATCCATTGCATCATATCTGTTTTACTGTCTGGTCTAGGAGACCTTAAATCCTCCGGTCTAAGGAGACCTTAAATCCTGCATCATTATTTGCACTGTCTTGTGCACTCCCGGGTCTAGGAGACCTTAAATCCTCTAAAGGTGCAATTCCTTTGGTGTTTGTCGTGCCCGAACGACTTCCAATGGTCTGGTATAGCCACCTGCCTATGTTAGCAGTGAGTTCCTAGGAGATCAACTGAGACGATGGAAACTAGAGTTCGAATGGCTCTTGCCTAGAATGCAAAGGTTCGGGATTTCCGAGACTAAAGTTTGGTTTAAATACCCAAGGGTGCATCCTCGGCTTGAAATCTGTATGGCAGCCCCATAGATTGAGATAGCATATGTATGCGCCTCAATTCTGGATACCGAATCAACCTAGTCTGTCGCCCTGTTGGAGAATAGGGAAAGCTGCAACCATAGTCAGGGAGAAAAGTAGCACCTGTGGTTCGACTAAGAAGAAGCGAGAGATCCCCAGCACCATGAGGCACGATATTGTATGTACGGTTCATTTGAGGCTGGTGCAACCAGACGAACCGCGCAGGTATTGTATCTTCTCCGCGTGAGACGTGGCGAGAATCGCATAATTCTCCGCATTCTTAACTGCATGAAATGTAGTTGTTGCGTTGCATTCTTGCTTAAAACTGTTGCATCTATTTGTGAATACTTGCTTCATTACAGCTTGCTGCATTTGCATGATCATTGAGTTACGACCGGCTTTGTGCATATCGCTTTGCATTTTGCCCCCCCTGCCTGCGGGCACATCTTGGTTTATCTTGTATGTTTGTCTAAGTCTTCGGCCTCGTCAAAAATAGGTCGTCTCTGGGCTTTGACATTCACTCCCGTCACTTGTGACTTCCGAGTTCTGTCAAAGAGGGGCAACTGTAGACACCCCATTTTTGACCGACCTCAAGACTCAGACGTCACCGATGGAGCACTTAGTGATGTTGCATATCGTGCTCGTTCAGAGGTCGCGGAGTCTTGGCTGCGAGCCTTGCCTTCGGACTTCCAGACTCTTTTGTGCCTTGCCTCGGTTTGCGAATCGGGTCCCGTTTTCTCTGTTTTCCCTTCCTAAAGGGAGGGAGAGGTCTCGTGGATCATCTCTCAGTGGCCATAGGCTACGTTTTGTGGTCGTAGGCCAGTTTTCCCGTTTGGAGCTTGGTTTTCGATTTTTCGGAGCCGTCGGCCGTGTGCTTCGGTTTGGGACCGCTTAACCATCTCCGTTTGCTCCGGTTTTTGGCATACACCTTATTTGCTCCCTTTTGAGGGACACTGGCTCGATAGACCAACTTCGTGGTCAAACGACACCTCCGGTGCTTAACAGTCAGTTTTCGGGGCCCCGGGCTGCGTGTTTCGGCCCCTGAGTCTTCATTTTGCATCGGTTTGAGTTCATTTTTGGCGGGGACCTCTGTTTCATTGTTAGGAAGGTCGTAAAAGGGTGGGAGGCCAGCAATTGTTCTGAGGACCAGTTTTATTTCTTCATCGCCCTCCGTCGCCCGTTTTTCTCACTAGAAAGCCAATGTTGACCACCCTAAGGCCACTTTTTCTAGCCCTAAACCACATATTTGTGTTGTAGACACCTGGGAGGCCACCAATATGATATGGCCGGCTAGTAATTGTCTCTGACCCTTTTGAACCTCTCTAAAAAATGGGTTTTTCTCTCTCCTGGTTCACTTTCTCCAGTTTTTGACCACATAGTTGTGTTGTGCACACATGGGAGGCCACCTTTTTGGCATGGCCGGCCACTAATCATGATTGACCCTTTTGACCCCTAGCCGACCGGCCATGGGAGGTGGCCGGCCGGCCACCTAAACCCTAGAAAACTGGCTGGCCATGATCCCCTCCCCAAGTGTGTTCTAGTTGTGCAATTTGTTTTCCTCTAGACCCTATACCCGAGGGTTAGCCTTTTGGGGGGGAAATTTGAATTTGATTTTCCCCCCCTTTTCCCTTCTCTCCCTCTATAAAACCAGCAGCTCCAGCTGCATTTTGAGGTTACAAAAAATTGTTCTAAGGCTCTTGCATTCAATCTCTCTCCCTCTCTATTCCAAGCATCAAAACCCCTCAAGCCCTACACCATTTTACACTACAACTCATAGCACCATACATCCAACATCCATTCCAGCAACTTCAGCCTGTCTTCCAGAGGTCAAAAGCTCCCAAACCTGGTCCAAAAGTTGTTGAAGCTTGGTTCTACAAGGGTGAGTCCTATTTTCCCTCTTTTAAGCTTATTTTTGCATGCTTTCTTAGCCTTTGTTGCTTGCATTTTTGGGCTCCGACCCAAACTATAAATAATCATATTTTAAGCTCTTTTTCATGTTTGATTAAGGACCTCTTGCTGTTTGAGGTCTTCACCTACCACTTGCTTCTTTACCTCTCCTTTTGGCCTTTTTTTTGCATAGTATTTTAGGCCTATTTGTGAACTGTTTTGGACTTTTTCATAAACTGTAAAATACCATGTTTTGGGCCCTTATTCAACATTGTTGAAGGGCCTTCCTCTGTTTGAGGTCTCCAGCTATCACTTGCTTCTGTATCCCTCTTTTGGCCTTTTTCTTGCATGATAGGTTAGCCTTACTTGTGTTCATTTTCGTGGCTTGATGTAAACTGTGAAATACCTTGTTTTGAGTCCCTCTTCAACTTTGTTGAAGGGTTCTTCATTGTTTGGGGCCAGCAGCTGCTACTTGCCTCTTTATCTCTCTTTTGGGGCCATTTTTGCATGTTAACTTAGCCCTATTTTTGTTTACTTTTTGGCCTTGCTTAAAACTGGAAATATGCATGTTTTGGGACTGCCTTGATTCTGTATTTATGCTTCATGTTCAAATAATGCATGCTTTGTATAGCTATAAGTCATTCCATGTGCCTAGTTTCGAGTTTCGGGTCCCATCTCATGCATCGGATGCCATGTTTCCATGTTTCGGGGCTATTTAACATCATGTTTTAGTGCTGCAAATTGCATGTTTGTATGCCATATTCCATGCCTTGCCATGCTTTGTTAGAGTGGCATTCGTGCCTTAGGTTCAGTCCTCGGTTTGCGTGCATGTGTGCACGCATCTCGAGTGTCTCATTTTCATCTAATGGCCTCTTATGTGAGTGTGGCTGAGGTCCACTTGTGTTGGTGTAAGTCCATTATGCATTGAGTATGCCATTCCATTTCATAACATTGTGTATGCTAGGTTGTATGTTAGCGCATTGTGTATGCCATGTTACCTCGTGCATCGTGTATGCCATTTCATAGCATTGTGCATGTTAGGTTGTATCTTAGTTGCATTCATGCATGTCATGCATATTGCATTGTGTTTGGGATAGAAGTTAGCCCGAACACGGGAAGCGAGGTACGTTTCGTACTCCGAGCGACGGTACGGGTCTCAATTCCCCAGTCGCCGACACTCCGGATTACCCATGATGGAGTTAGGCTTTGTTGTGTTTTCATATGCATTCATTCTATATACAGTTGTGCAATTCGACTCCTCGGCCATCATGCATCGAGATGCGTGATTGGTGGCACGAGGATCGAGGTATGCATACATATGTGAAAATACATTGCCATGTCCCTTTCTTGCTCTCTGTTGCAGCAAATCAAGAATCAGTAGCCTTCCGGAGCTTGGCACGCATTCCAAGAATAATTGCAAACAGGGGCTAATTGGGGCATCGCCATGGATTTCCGCGCAAGGCAACCCGGACATGCGTCATTCATCATCCGAAGCAGAGTCGAGGCAGTCCCTGGCTTGCACGCCAATTTAATGCTTTCCTAGTTAAATTTGTTATTTAATTTGGGTTTTGTACATATTTGGACTGTATTATTCATTTGGGACTGTATATTATTTATTCGGACCCTCCGAGTGAGGGCACAACTGTAATAAGTGTGCGTGGGTGTGATGTATGTCTTCCAACCCCACGTCTTTCTCCCTTTTATTTACCAGCTTATGATGGTTAGATTAGGGCATGTTTCAATTAGCATACAGCATGATAGCATGTTTGCATTCATTCATCTATCTTGCATGCACTGGGCTCGGCGCATCATACTAACTGCATTTGTAGTTCAATTCCAAGTTAAATACATGTTAGCTATAGCATTTCATATACTATGTTTAGAATAGCCGAGCCTGCTATAGTTGCATTTTTGCATGTGTTGCATTAAGCATTTCTGTATAATTAGGATCATGCATGGATTTCTAATTAGCTTCTGTTTTGGCTTGGAGTACTCGGTGAGTTTTTATGCTTTAGCATCCTTACATGTGTGTGAGTGACTACCATGATAGCATGCTTACCATGAGGCTATGTGCTTATGTGATATATCTGCCTGAATGCCTGTGGGTGAAGGTTGGGTTATTTAGATTGGAACAAATCATTGACTGTGAGTTTTAAGCCCACTAGATAGTGGCTGTGAGAAAGTGGTTTTGGAAATACTCTTCAGATCCTAGGAGACGCTCTTGATCCTCAGCTTAGTCACCTGCAAAGACAAACACTCCGGTCGGGGGTGCCGGGGTTAGCACTCCGATGGGCAAGTCAGTTCTTATGCTCAAGAAAGCTTGTTTTACTAAGTTTAGTGAAGTGATTTTTTTTTACCTGCCCCTTCCAAGAACGCTGCTTCTCTATTTATATCTGTTCCTTCTGAGGCCTCGGGGCCTGGGCCTACTTTTCAATCATTACCCGTTCTTCTATTCGGCCTTAAAGATCCTTTCTCAGTCGGCTTACATACTGTGTTCGGCTCATCCTGGTTTTGCAGGATGCAGCCGGTCAAAGTCTGCAGGATGCGGCCGGTTAATGTCAATCTACTAAAATATGCCCCTTCCGATTTATCCATTTATTCGGCTCTCACAATTGCCCCCCGAACTCCCTATTGACGGTAGTTAATCAGCGTGTTTTGTTCAGAATTCGAAAACCTTAGCATAGATCAGGCGGCTTCGCGTTTCCCAAGGCGTCAGGGGATGTCAGAAGGCGCACACCTTTTCGTTTATCATTACACTTTCCCGCGCCATTCATGTGTCTCTCGCATTTATTGCGATTTGAAACTTCAGTCCTTTTGGGTGCACATTTCGTCGATCGTCTAATACGTTTGGACCGCCAGCGCGCATCTCTCTTCTTACTCACATTTTCTTTCTGCAACTTTCGCCCGTCTGCCTTTGCTTCATCCGCTCGTAAGTCTTCTTCCCTTTTCTTTGCGATCCTATTCTCTATTTATCGTTTTACTTTCGGCGAATCCTTGGGTTCCCGTTAGAATGGCTAAACACTTGAAAGACCCTACTTTCTGAGAGTCGCATTTCCGGATTCCGGCGACATTTTTTCCATCCCCGATGACGTCCATTTGTCTCTCGTAACGGACAGCACTCTAGATATGGAGAGAGAGGATCAGAATACGATCGTATTCCCCCTCCTGTCCATTGCAGAAGGCGGAGTTCGTTTCCCCTTACATCCATTGCTTAGGGCCGTTCTTCGCTATTGGAGTCTGATTCCTTCTCAGCCCAATGTAAATTTCTTTCGAATCATTATGGGGGTTATAGAGTTGAATCGACGCCTTAGGATCAATCTCAGAATTCTGGCCATTCGGCACTATTATGCTTTAGCCAAATCTTCTGGTCGGCTGGGGCGGTACTTTCTCAGGGCCAAGAATACTGACCATCATTTGGTGACTATGCTTGCCAGTTCTGGTAAGAGGGTTGACGATGTAATGGTCAATGTCCGAGGTAACTGGGAGTTCGCCGAAGGCGAAGATCGCCTAGACCCATTCCCAGACATAAGGGTGATCCAGGTTACCACATAGTATCTTATGTTTGTCGATCTGTCTTTTAATCGGCTCTCTTTCCTGAAGCTTTCTTATCTTTTGCAGATAACAATTGAAGAAGATTCTGACGTCAGTTGACGACGCGGTCTTAAGGGACATTAAGATTGCACTCGACTATTTCGATCGCCCAAACGTGCAAAAACAAGGGAGAGCCGCCCACATTTTACTCCGGTACGAGCCCACTTATACCACATTCTCGACTGCGGAAAACATCCCAATTCCACTCGGCGATCAGAACCTCTCGGCTCTTATCTTCCCCAGCTATAAGAACCTTAGGCAGATTGGTCTTGAAGCTTCTGATTCGGGGCAAGACGCAGAGCCGGTGATAGAGGTGGTTGCCAACCCGGCCAGAGAATTCACTCAGGAGGGTGAAGAGGTTGACGAGGCCGTGCGTTCGGCATTCGAGGCTGCTGGACTCAACCAGCCTTTCTCACCATCCGCTTCAGGTCGGGCAGAGTTTTCTTCCGGGGATATTTTCGCGAACTTAGGTGATCTACCCGGCGATTTCTTCGGAGGCATGGCGAAGGAAAGCCTTACGCAGATGGCGCGTAAGCGAAATGCCGAGCGGATGGCTGCTCGAAAAAAGGCCGAGGCCGCCGAGTCCGATCCCAAGTTGACTAAGGCCTCTGTACCCATTACTAAAGGAACGGCTCAGGTTACGCCGGTCGAAACGGAAAAAGTGGTCGAACAGCAGGCCGGCGAAGAACGGCTGACTCCGGAGGGACGCAGCCAAAAACGTGGCGCCGAGGAGGAGGCTAGTTCAGAAATTAGTCCTATTGACAAACGGCCTCGCCTTGAAGAATCGGACGTGGTCGCTCCTTTTGTTATTCAGCCCAGGATCAGAGATACGCCGATTCTTTCCAATGCTTCGGCCATTGAGGATCCGGCCATTGCCTTGAGCCTGGCGGCTTCAATTTCCTTGCCGGCTGACAATACAACCTTTTCCGCCGTGCCGGATATTATGGCCGTAGCTCTATCTGCGCAGTTGGCACTCTTGGTAATTTCAAATTCGCTTAAATCTATTTTTAGAGAGGTATCTAACGATCGCTTGTTATTTGCAGACCGTCGGCAGGATCGCCGACTTAGGCCGCCGCCTGCATGATGCTCTTGGTAGAATTGACCGTTTGCAAACAGAGGTGGACGGTCAGAAGAGTAGGGCCGAGTTTGAGAAGATGAGAGCCGCAATGGAGAGCGCGCGAGCCGAAGCGGAGAAGGAGAGGGCTCGCACTGCCGAGCAGCTTCGTTTTGACGCTGAGGCCAGAGCGAGTGCGAGTGAGGAATCGCTCAAGCTTTCCAAAGACGAACTTGCCGAGGCGAAGAGTCAGTTGGAGGAGCTCAAGGCGGCCCAGGGGAAAGTCGAATCTGAGGCTTTCGAGGCGGGAAAAAGAGCCGCCTTCACGGAATACGTTGATGAAGTTCCCAAATTTGAGAATCGGGGGTTCAAACACGGGTGGCTCAAAGCCCTTGCTGCCGCTGGGATTACATTGGATTTGCTAATTCCTTACGAGCAAGTGGATGTTGAGCCCCTTGAATCCGACCCCGAGGAGTGATCTGGGAGGCGTTTCCTAATTCATGTAGTTTTTTGATTTTTGTTTGTTAGTTTTTTGAGTTTTGTTGGTTCAGGGTAGTTTTTATGTATAAATTGGTTATTATCTTGTGCGCAATTTATTAATGAAAATTTCCTTGTGATTTCATTACTATTCGTACACAATTTGTGTGGTTATGTTGATGAAACAATATTGATTCGTCTTTAGAGATTGAATATCCCGTGGCAATATTGATTCGTCTTTCTTGTGCCGATTGGATTCAAATTAAGGACTATCGATTTGTGGGCCGGCTGATTTGTGGGCCGGCTGGGGTACTTGAGCCGAATATATTGATGAATCTGCCCTTGCCCCAGGCGGTTCCTGCAGAGGTTAGAATCAATTCGGGAGCCGGATGGGGTACTTGAGCCGAATAGATTGGTGAAGCTACAGATGTTGACATTTATACTCCATTCTCTTTTTGTTCTTCTTATTACTCGTATATTTTTTCTTTCTTCGGATGCCTTGTTTTTGATTAAAACCCTTTCTTTCTTCCTTTGCTAACACGGACAAACGATATTATATGTACGGTTTATTTAGAAGAGTTCTAACACGGACAAATGATATTGTATGTACGGTTTATTTAGAAGAGTTCTAAATAAAATCAGATTATGGGGCAATCCGAATTATGATCGATTTGTGAGCCGGCTGGGGTACGTGAGCCGAATAGATTGATGAATCTGCCCTTGCCCCAGGCGGAACCCTGGAGAGGTTAGAATCGATTCATGAGCCAGCTGGGGTATTGCGAATAGAGGTAAAAAATCGTGCCCCTGCCGTCGCTCAGCTGGCGTCGGGCGATTCAGGATCTCCAATTAATGAGATTGCCTCGATCGTGCTGCCTCTCTGTGAAGGATAAATGAACAAGGGTACATCCTTTATGAGCTTGGGATACAACTGACTCGAGCTCCTAGAGGAAGACTGATTGCGTAATGTCGAACCGACTCTTTTTTAACAGTAAAGGGGAAGCGAAGACCCTAGCTGAGTTGGGCGGAGATATGAACCGAGGTGGTGAACCCTCGCGTACAGGAAGTAGGAGTTCTAGGGGTCGAGAGAGGCGTCAGTCTCCCCGACGTCGCAGTAGATTGCCCAGGCGAGACAAGCAGTCGCAGGGTAAATCCCCACAACCCCGAGTCGAGAGGAGGTCGGACGCGAATCCGTGCCCATTAAGCTTTGCGGTATTCGTGAAGAATAGACCCATGACGGAGGCGGACTCGATCGTTCGAGACCCAGACGTAGCGGTCGACTTTGCCCGACAAATATTCCCTCCTGAGGTTCAGCAGTCAATGCTGGGTCGACAGGATTACGAGGTGTTTCGTGAGGGCATTCACGGCACGGTGAAGGGGCTTTACACTGCTTACGAAGTCGGCATGTGACTGCGCGCTGCCCGTTAAGAGATGGAGAAGAAGGAAGAACGTATTCGAAGTTTGGAGGCCCACGTGGAGGCGGCCGAGCGGGAACTAAGGAAGACCAAGGCGGCTCGGGCACAATCCACCACGCACGCGAACCCAATTGTGGAGGAGAGGGTTACTAGTCGGCTTATCAGCTCCGCGCTCGCCGATCGAGAGACGGCAAGTATGTTCGCGATAGAGAGCGTGAAGGGGAGGGCCTATGAGAAAGGTTTCCATGAGGGCCGAAAAGTGGGGATCGAGAAAACCAGGGAGAAATTGGCCGAAGAAGTGTGCCGATGTGAAAACCGTGGGCTTCGGCACGGTTGGATCAAGGCATCTCAAGCCGCAGAAGCTCTTCGGGCGTCGGGAATTGATTTGGCATCACCACGCTACAGGAGTGAAGATTTTCCGTTTTCTTGCTTTT